>CP129447.1:4665000-4792500 GCA_030445155.1 Quercus variabilis
AAGAAAACTTTTGAACTGTTTGGAATTTTTAGATGCGGCCTGCATGTTTTAGAAAGTACACATTCCAGGCTTGAATTAGAGCACAAATTTTGTATTCTTTCAATGGAAATCAAGAGAGTTATTGTCGTTTGAAAGTGTCTCACCGTGTTACCCAGAATACGGATTCCAATTATGTGCCGATAGGAGGGAGTAAATATGGAAGTTAAACGTTTCGCTCATAAATTTGGGTTGGAAATATTTTTCTTATATTGCGGCATCAGTCATCTCGAAATGAAGTTAGTGGTAAAAAATACTTTGGTTGCAAGTTATTCACGAGCGTTAATCGAATTGAAAATGTGTTGAAAACTCATATTCAGTAATCGTCTCGAAGATAACTTTTGAACTGTTTGGAATTTTTAGACGCGGCCTGCATGTTTTAGAAAGTACACATTCAAGGCTTGAATTTGAACACAAATATTGTATTCTTCCATTGGAAATCAAGAGAGTTATTGTCGTTTGAAAGTGTCTCAACGTGTTACCCGAAATACGGATTCTAATTATGTGCCGATAGGAGGGAGTAAAAATGGAAGTTAAACGTTTCATCCACGAATTTGGCTTCAAAATATTTTTCTTATATCGCGGGATCAATCATCTCGAAATGACGTTTTGGGTAAAAAGTACTTTGGTTGCAAGTTATTCACGAGCGTTAATCGAATTGAAAATGTGTTGAAAACTCATCTTCGGTAATCGTCTCGAAGATAACTTTTGAACTGTTTGGAATTTTAGATGCGGCCTGCACGTTTTAGAAAGTACACATTCTGGGCTTGAATTTGAACACAAATTTTGTATTCTTTTTGTGGAAATCAAGAGAATTATTGTCGTTTGAAAATGTCTGACCGTGTTACCCGAAATATGGATTCCAATTATGTGCCGATAGGAGGAATAAAAATGGAAGTTAAACGTTTCGTCCACAAATTTGGCCAGGAAATATTTTTCCTGTATCGCGGGATCAATCATCTCGAAATGAAGTTTTTGGTAAAAAATACTTTGGTTGCATGTTTTTCACGAGCGTTAATCGACTTGAAAATGTGCTGAAAACTCATCTTCGGTAATCGCCTCGAAGATAACTTTGGAATGGTTTGGAATTTTTATACGTGGCCTTCAAGTTTTAGAAAGTACACATTCTAAGCTTGAATTTGAACATAAATTTTGTATTCTTTTTGCGGAAATCAAGAGAGTTAGTGTCGTTTGAACTGTTTGGAATTTTTAGATGCGGCCTGCACGTTTTAGAAAGTACACATTCTGGGCTTGAATTTGAACACAAATTTTGTATTCTTTTTGTGGAAATCAAGAGAATTATTGTCGTTTGGAAATGTCTGACCGTGTTACCCGAAATACGGATTCCAATTATGTGCCGATAGGAGGAATAAAAATGGAAGTTGAACGTTTCGTCCACAAATTTGGCCTGGAAATATTTTTCCCGTATCGCGGGATCAATCATCTCGAAATGAAGTTTTTGGTAAAAAATACTTTGGTTGCATGTTTTTCACGAGCGTTAATCGACTTGAAAATGTGCTGAAAACTCATCTTCGGTAATCGCCTTGAAGATAACTTTGGAATGGTTTGGAATTTTTATACGTGGCCTTCAAGTTTTAGAAAGTACACATTCTAAGCTTGAGTTTGAACATAAATTTTGTATTCTTTTTGCGGAAATCAAGAGAGTTAGTGTCGTTTGAACTGTTTGGAATTTTTAGATGCGGCCTGCACGTTTTAGAAAGTACACATTCTGGGCTTGAATTTGAACACAAATTTTGTATTCTTTTTGTGGAAATCAAGAGAATTATTGTCGTTTGGAAATGTCTGACCGTGTTACCCGAAATACGGATTCCAATTATGTGCCGATAGGAGGAATAAAAATGGAAGTTAAACGTTTCATCCACGAATTTGGCTAGGAAATATTTTTCTTATATCGCGGGATCAATCATCTTGAAATGAATTTTTGGGTAAAAAAATACTTTGGTTGCAAGTTATTCCCGAGCGTTAATCGACATGAAAATGTGGTGAAAACTTGTCTTCGGTAATCGTCTCGAAGATAACTTTGGAACGGTTTAGAATTTTTCGACTCGGCCTACTAGTTTTAGAAAGTACACATTTTGAGCTTGAATTCGAACACAAATTTTGTACTCGTTTGTGGAAATCGAGAGAGTTATTGTCGTTTGAAAATGTCTCACCGTGTTACCTGAAATACGGATTCCAATTATGTGCCGATAGGAGTGAGTAAAAATGGAAGTTAAACGTTTCACCCTCGAATTTGACATGGAAATATTTTTCTTATATCGCGGGATCAATCATCTTGAAATGAAGTTTTCAGTGAAAAATACTTTGGTTGCAAGTTATTCATGAGCATTAATCGACATGAAAATGTGTTGAAAACTCATCTTCGGTAATAGTCTCGAAGATAACTTTTGAATGGTTTGGAATTTTTTGACGCGGCCTACAAGTTTTAGAAAGTACACATTTTGAGCTTGAATTTGAACATAAATTTTGTACTCATTTTGTGGAAATCAAGAGAGATATTGTCGTTTCAAAATGCCTGACCATGTTACCCGAAATACGGATTCCAATTATGTGCCGATAGGAGGAATAAAAATGGAATTTAAACGTTTCGTCCATGAATTTGGCTAGGAAATATTTTTCTTATATCGCGGGATCAATCATCTCGAAATGAAGTTTTGGGTAAAAAATACTTTGGTTGCAAGTTATTCACGAGCGTGAATCGACATGAAAATGTGTTGAAAACTCATCTTCGGTAATTGTCTGGAAGATAAAGTTTTGAACGGTTTGGAATTTTTAGACGCAGCCTACAAGTTTTAGAAAGTACACTTTTTGAGCTTGAATTTGAACACAAATTTTGTACTCTTTTTATGGAAATCAAGAGAGATATTGTCGTTTCAAAATGTTTGATCAGGTTCCCGAAATACGGATTCCAATTATGTGCCGATAGGAGGAATAAAATTGGAAGTTAAACGTTTCGTCCACGAATATGGCTAGGAAATATTTTTCTTATATCGCGGGATCAATCATCTTGAAATGAAGTTTTGTGTAAAAAATAATTTGGTTGCAAGTTATTCACTAGCGTTAATCGACTTGAAAATGAGTTGAAAACTCGTCTTCGGTAATCGTCTCGAAGATAACTTTGGAACGGTTTGGAATTTTTAGACGCGGCCTGCAAGTTTTAGAAAGTACACATTCTGAGCTTGAGTTTCAACACAAATTTTGTATTCTTTTTGCGGAAATCAAGAGAGTTAGTGTTGTTTGGAAATGTCTCACCGTATTACTCGAAATACGGATTCCAATTATGTGCCGATAGGAGGGAGCAAAAATGGAAGTTAGATGTTTCATCCACAAATTTGGCCTGGAAATATTTTTCCTATATCGCGGGATCAATCATCTCGAAATGAAGTTTTGGGTAAAAAATACTTTGGTTGCAAGTTATTCACGAGCGTTAATCGACATGAAAATGTGTTGAAAACTCATCTTCGGTAATCGTCTCGAAGATAACTTTTGAACGGTTTGGAATTTTTAGACGCGGCCTACAAGTTTTAGAAAGTACACATTTTGAGCTTGAATTTGAACACAAATTTTTACTCTTTTTGTGGAAATCAAGAGTGATATTGTCGTTTCAAAATGTCTGACCACGTTACCCGAAATACGGATTCCAATTATGTGCCGATAGGAGGAATAAAAATGGAAGTTAAACGTTTCGTCCACGAATTTGGCTAGGAAATATTTTTCTTATATCGCAGGATCAATCATCTCAAAATGAAGTTTTGGGTAAAAAATACTTTGGTTGCAAGTTATTCACGATCATTAATCGACTTCAAAATGTGTTGAAAACTCATCTTCGGTAATCGTCTTGAAGATAACTTTTGAACGGTTCGGAATTTTTAGACGTGGTCTACAAGTTTTAGAAAGTACACATTTTGAGCTTGAATTTGAACACAAATTTTGTACTCTTTTGGTGGAAATCAAGAGAGATATTGTCGTTTCAAAATGTTTGATCATGTTATTCGAAATACGGATTCCAATTATGTGCCGATAGGAGGAATAAAAATGGAAGTTAAACGTTTCATCCACGAATTTGGCTTAGAAATATTTTTCTTATATCACGGGATCAATCATCTCGAAATGAAGGTTTCGGTAAAAAATACTTTGGTTGCAAGTTATTCATGAGCGTTAATAGACTTAAAAATGTGTTGAAAACTGATCTTCGGTAATTGTCTCGAAGATAACTTTGGAACGGATTGGAATTTTTTGACGCGGCCTGCAAGTATTAGAAAGTACACATTTTGAGCTTGAATTTGAACACAAATTCTGTATGGTTTTTGTGGAACTTAAGAGAGTTATTGTCGTTTGAAAATGTCTCACCGTGTTACCCGAAATACGGATTCCAATTATGTGCCGATAGGAGGGAGTAAAAATGGATGTTAAACGTTTCACCCACGAATTTGGCTTGGAAATACTTTTCTTATATCGTGGGGCTAATCAGCTCGAAATGAAGTTTTGGGTAAAAAATAGTTTGGTTGCAAGTTATTCACGAGCATTAATCGACTTGAAAATGTGTTGAAAACTCATCTTCGGTAATCGTCTCGATGATAACCTGGGAACGGTTTGGAATTTTTAGACGCGGCCTTCATGTTTTAGAAAGTACACATTCTGAGCTTGAGTTTGAACACAAATTTAGTATTCTTTTTGCGAAAATCAAGGGAGTTAGTGTCGTTTGAAAATGTCTCACCGTGTTACCCGAAATACGGATTCCAATTATGTGCCGATAGAAGGGTGTAAAAATGGAAGTTAAACGTTTCATCGATGAATTTGGCTTCGAAATATTTTTCCTATATCGCGGGAGCAATCATCTCGAAATGAAGTTTTGGGTAAAAAATACTTTGGTTGCAAGTTCTTCACGAGCGTTAATCGACATGAAAATGTGTTGACAACTCATCTTCGGTAATCGTCTCGAATATAACTTTTGAACGGTTTGGAATTTTTGGACGTGGCCTACAAGTTTTTGAAAGTACACATTTTGAGCCTGAATTTGAAGACAAATTTTGTACTCTTTTTGTGGAAATCAAAAGAGATATTATCGTATCAAAATGTCTGGCCATGTTACCCGAAAGACGGATTCCAATTATGTGCCGATAGGAGGAATAAAAATGCAAGTTAAACGTTTCGTCCACGAATTTGGCTTGGAAATATTTTTCTTATATCACGAGATCAATCATCTCGAAATGAAGTTTTGGGTAAAAAATACTTTGGTTGCAAGTTATTCACGAGCGTTAATCGACTTGAAAACGTGTTGAAAACTTATCTTCGGCAATTGTCTCGAAGATAACTTTGGAACCGTTTGGAATTTTTAGACACGGCCTGCAAGTTTTAGAAAGTACACATTCTGAGCTTGAGTTTAAACATAAATTTTGTATTCTTTTTGCGGAAATCAAGAGGGTTAGTGTCGTTTGAAAATGTCTCACTGTGTTACCCGAAATATGGATTCCAATTATGTGCCGATAGGAGGGAGTAAAAATGGAAGTTAAACGTTTCATCCACGAATTTGGCTTGGAAATATTTTTCCCATATCGTGGGAGCAATTATCTCGAAAGGAAGTTTTGGGTAAAAAATACTTTGGTTGCAAGTTATTCACGAGTGATAATCGACACGAAAATGTGTTGAAAACTCATCATCGGTAATCGTCTCGAAGATAACTTTTGAACGGTTTGGAATTTTTAGACGCGGCCTACATGTTTTAGAAAGTACACATTTTGAGCTTGAATTTGAACAGAAATTTTGTACACTTTTTGAGGAAATCAAGAAAGATATTGTCGGTTGAAAATGTCCGACCGTGTTACCCGAAATACAGATTACAATTATGTGCCGATAGGAGGAATAAAAATGGAAGTTAAACGTTTCGTTCACGAATTTGGCTAGGAAATATTTTTCTTATATCGCGGGATCAATCATCTCGAAATGAAGTTTTGGGTAAAAATTACTTTGGTTGCAAGTTATTCACGAGCGTTAATCGACTTGAAAATGTGTTGAAAACTCATCTTCGGTTATTGTCTCGAAAATAACTTTGGAACGGTCTGGAATTTTTTGACGCAGACTGCAAGTTTTAGAAAGTACACATTCTGAGCTTGAGTTTGAACACAAATTTTGTAATCTTTTTTCGGAAATCTAGAGAGTTAGTGTTGTTTGAAAATGTCTCACCGTGTTACCCGAAATACGAATTCCAATTATGTGCCGATAGGAGGGAGTAATAATGGAAGTTAAACGTTTCATCCACGAATTTGGCTTGGAAATATTTTTCTTATATCGCGGGACCAATCATCTCGAAATGAAGTTTTGGGTAAAAAAATACTTTGGTTGCAAGTTCTTCACGAGTGTTAATCGACATGAAAATGTGTTGAAAACTCCTCTTCGGTAATTGTCTGGAAGATAACTTCTGAACGGTTTGGAATTTTTTGACGCGGCCTACAAGTTTTGGAAAGTACACTTTTTGAGCTTGAATTTGAAAACAAATTTTGTACTCTTTTTGTGGAAATCAAGAGAGATATTGTCGTTTCAAAATGTTTGATCAGGTTACCCGAAATACGGATTCCAATTATGTGACAATAGGATGAATAAAAATAGAAGTTAAAGGTTTCATCCACGAATTTGGCAAGGAAATATTTTTCTTATATCGTGGGATCAATCATCTCGAAATGAAGTTTTGGGTAAAAAATACTTTGGTTGCAAGTTATTCACGAGCGTTAATCGACTTGAAAATGCGCTGAAAACTCGTCCTCAGTAATCGTCTCGAAGATAACTTTTGAACGGTTTGGAATTATTAGACGCAGCCTAGTAGTTTTAGAAAGTACACATTTTGAGCTTGAATTTGAACACAAATTTTGTACTCTTTTTGGGGAAATCGAGAGAGTTATTGTCGTTTGAAAATGTCTCACCGTGTTACCTGAAATACGGATTCCGATTATGTGCCGATAGGAGTGAGTAAAAATGGAAGTTAAACGTTTCGTTCACGAATTTGGCTAGGAAATATTTTTCTTATATCGCGGGACCAATTATCTCGAAATGAAGTTTTGGGTAAAAAATACTTTGGTTGCAAGTTATTCACGAGCGTTAATCAACACGAAAATGTGTTGACAACTCCTCATCGGAAATTGTTTGGAAGATAACCTCTGAACAGTTTGGAACTTTTAGACGCGGCCTACAAGTTTTAGAACGTACACTTTTTGAGCTTGAATTTGAAAGCAAAGTTTGTACTCTTTTTGTGGAAATCAAGAGTGATATTTTTGTTTCAAAATGTTTGACCAGGTTACCCGAAATATGGATTCCAATTATGTGCCGATAGGAGGAATAAAAATGCAAGTTAAACGTTTCGTCCACGAATTTGGCTTGGAAATATTTTTCTTATATAACGGGATCAATCATCTCGAAATGAAGTTTTGGGTAAAAAATACTTTGGTTGCAAGTTATTCCCGAGCGTTAATCGACTTGAAAACGTGTTGAAAACTCATCTTCGGTAATTGTCTCGAAGATAACTTTGGAACGGTTTGGAATTTTTAGACGCGGCCTTCAAGTTTTAGAAAGTACACATTCTGAGCTTGAGTTTAAACATAAATTTTGTATTCTTTTTGCGGAAATCAAGAGGGTTAGTGTCGTTTGAAAATGTCTCACTGTGTTACTCGAAATATGGATTCCAATTTTGTGCCGATAGGGGGGAGTAAAAATGGAAGTTAAACATTTCATCCACGAATTTGGCTTGGAAATATTTTTCCCATATCGCGGGAGTAATCATCTCGAAATGAAGTTTTGGGTAAAAAATACTTTGGTTGCAAGTTATTCAAGAGCGTTAATCGACATGAAAATGTGTTGAAAACCATCATCGGTAATCGACTCGAAGATAACTTTTGAACGGTTTGGAATTTTTAGACGCGGCCTACAAGTTTTAGAAAGTACACATTTTGACCTTGAATTTGAACAGAAATTTTGTACTCTTTTTGAGGAAGTGAAGAAAGATATTGTCGTCTCAAAATATCTGACCATGTTACCCGAAATTGGGATTCCAATTATGTGCCGATAGGAGGAACGAAAATGGAAGTTAAACGTTTCATTCACAAATTTTGCTTGGAAATATTTTTCTTATATCGCGGGATCAATCATCTCGAAATGAAGTTTTGGGTAAAAAATACTTTGGTTGCAAGTTATTCACGAGCGTTAATCGACATGAAAATGTGTTGAAAACTCATCTTCAGTAATTGTCTGGAAGATAATTTCTGAACGGTTTGGAATTTTTAGACGCGGCCTATAGGTTTTAGCAAGTACACATTTTGAGCTTGAATTTGAACACAAATTTTGTACTCTTTTTGTGGAAACCAAGAGAGATATTGTCGTTTCAAAATGTTTGACCAGGTTACCCGAAATACGGATTCCAATTATGTGACAATAGGATGAATAAAAATAGAAGTTAAAGGTTTCGTCCACGAATTTGGCTAGGAAATATTTTTCTTATATCGTGGGATCAATCATGTTGAAATGAAGTTTTGGGTAAAAAATACTTTGGTTGCAAGTTATTCACGAGCGTTAATCGACTTGAAAATGTGTTGAAAACTCGTCCTCAGTAATCGTCTCAAAGATAACTTTTGAATGGTTTGGAATTATTAGACGCAGCCTACTAGTTTTAGAAAGTACACATTTTGAGCTTGAATTTGAACACAAATTTTGTACTCTTTTTGGGGAAATCGAGAGAGTCATTGTCGTTTGAAAATGTCTCACCGTGTTACCCGAAATACAGATTCCGATTATGTAGCGATAGGAGTGAGTAAAAATGGAAGTTAATCGTTTCGTTCACGAATTTGGCTAGGAAATATTTTTCTTATATCGCGGGACCAATTATCTCGAAATGAAGTTTTGGGTAAAAAATACTTTGGTTGCAAGTTATTCACGAGCGTTAATCGACATGAAAATGTGTTGACAACTCCTCATCGGTAATTGTTTGGAAGATAACCTCTGAACAGTTTGGAATTTTTAGACGCGGCCTACAAGTTTTAGAAAGTACACTTTTTGAGCTTGAATTTGAAAGCAAAGTTTGTACTCTTTTTGTGGAAATCAAGAGTGATATTTTCGTTTCAAAATGTTTGACCAGGTTACCCGAAATATGGATTCCAATTATGTGCCGATAGGAGGAATAAAAATGCAAGTTAAACGTTTCGTCCACGAATTTGGCTTGGAAATATTTTTCCTATATAACGGGATCAATCATCTCGAAATGAAGTTTTGGGTAAAAAATACTTTGGTTGCAAGTTATTCACGTGCGTTAATCGACTTGAAAACGTGTTGAAAACTCATCTTCGGTAATTGTCTCGAAGATAACTTTGGAACCGTTTGGAATTTTTAGACGCGGCCTGCAAGTTTTAGAAAATACACATTCTGAGCTTGAGTTTAAACATAAATTTTGTATTCTTTTTGCGGAAATCAAGAGGGTTAGTGTTGTTTGAAAATGTCTCACTGTGTTACTCGAAATATGGATTCCAATTATGTGCCGATAGGGGGGAGTAAAAATGGAAGTTAAACATTTCATCCACGAATTTTGCTTGGAAATATTTTTCCCATATCGCGGGAGCAATCATCTCGAAATGAAGTTTTGGGTAAAAAATACTTTGGTTGCAAGTTATTCAAGAGCGTTAATCGACATGAAAATGTGTTGAAAACTCCACTTCGGTAATTGTTTGGAAGATAACTTCTAAACAGTTTGGAAGTTTTAGACGCGGCCTACAAGTTTTAGAAAGTACACTTTTTGAGCTTGAATTTGAAAACAAATTTTGTACTCTTTTTGTTGAAATGAAGAGAGATATTGTCGTTTCAAAATGTTTGACCAGGTTACCCAAAATACGGTTCCAATTATGTGCCGATGGGAGGAATAAAAATGGGAGTTAAACGTTTCGTCCACGAATTTGGCTAGGAAATATTTTTCTTATATCGCGGGATCAATCATCTCGAAATGAAGTTTTGGGTAAAAAATACTTTGGTTGCAAGTTATTCACGAGCGTTAATCGACTTGAAAATGTGTTGAAAACTCGTCTTCAGTAATCGTCTCCAAGATAACTTTTGAACGGTTTGGAATTTTTAGACGCGGCCTACTAGTTTTAGAAAGTACACATTTTGAGCTTGAATTTGAACACAAATTTTTTACTCTTTCTGGGTAAATCGAGAGAGTTACTGTCGTTTGAAAATGTCTCACCGTGTTACCTGAAATACGGATTCCGATTATATGCCGATAGGAGTGAGTAAAAATGGAAGTTAAACGTTTCGTCCACGAATTTGGCTAGGAAATATTTTTCTTATATCGCAGGACCAATTATCTCGAAATGAAGTTTTGGGTAAAAAATACTTTGGTTGCAAGTTATTCACGAGCGTTAATCGACATGAAAATGTGTTGACAACTCCTCATCGGTAATTGTTTGGAAGATAACCTCTGAACAGTTTGGAATTTTTAGACGTGGCCTACAAGTTTTAGAAAGTACACTTTTTGAGCTTGAATTTGAAAGCAAAGTTTGTACACTTTTTGTGGAAATCAAGAGTGATATTTTCGTTTCAAAATGTTTGACCAGGTTACCCGAAATATGGATTCCAATTATGTGCCGATAGGAGGAATAAAAATGCAAGTTAAACGTTTCGTCCACGAATTTGGCTTTGAAATATTTTTCTTATAGAACGGGATCAATCATCTCGAAATGAAGTTTTGGGTAAAAAATACTTTGGTTGCAAGTTATTCATGAGTGTTAATCGACTTGAAAACGTGTTGAAAACTCATCTTCGGTAATTGTCTCGAAGATAACTTTGGAACGGTTTGGAATTTTTAGACGCGGCCTTCAAGTTTTAGAAAGTACACATTCTGAGCTTGAGTTTAAACATAAATTTTGTATTCTTTTTACGGAAATCAAGAGGGTTAGTGTCGTTTGAAAATGTCTCACTGTGTTACCTGAAATATGGATTCAAATTATGTGCCGATAGGAGGGAGTAAAAATGGAAGTTAAACGTTTCATCCACGAATTTGGCTTGGAAATATTTTTCTTATATCGCGGGACCAATCATCTCGAAATGAAGTTTTGGGTAAAAAATACCTTGGTTGGAAGTTATTCACGAGCGTTATTCGACTTGAAAATGTGTTGAAAACTCATCTTCGGTAATTGTCTTGAAGATAACTTTTGAACGGCTTGGAATTTTTTCCACGGGCCTACAAATTTAAGAATGTACACATTTTGAGCTTGAATTTGAAGATAAATTTTGTATTCTTTTTGTCGAAATCAAGAGAGTTAATGCCGTTTGAAAATGTCTCACCGTGTTACCCGAAATAAGGATTCCAATTATGTGTCGATAGGAGGGAGTAAAAATGGAAGTTAAATTTTTCATCCACGAATTTGGCTAGGAAATATTTTTCTTATATCGCGGGATCAATCTTCTCGAAATGAAGTTTTGGGTAAAAAACACTTTGGTTGCAAGTTATTCACGAGTGTTAATCAACTTGAAAAAGTGTTGAAAACTCATCTTTGGTAATCGTCTCGAAGATAACTTTTGAACGGTTTGGAATTTTTAGACGTGGCCTACAAGTTTTAGAACGTACACATTTTGAGCTTGAATTTGACCACAAATTTTGTACTTTTTTTGCGGAAATCAAGAGAGATATTGTCGTTCCAAGATGTCTGACCATGTTACCCGAAATACGTATTCCAATTATGTGCCGATAGGAGGAATAAAAATGGAAGTTAAACGTTTCATCCACGAATTTTGCTTGGAAATATTTTTTTTATATCGCGGGGCCAATCATCTCGAAATGACGTTTTGGGTAAAAAATACTTTGGTTGCAAGTTATTCACGAGCGTTAATCGACTTGACAATGTGTTGAAAACTCATCCTCGGTAATCGTCTCGAAGATACATTTGGAACGGTTTGGAATTTTTAGACGCGGCCTTCAAGTTTTAGAAAGTACACATTCTGAGCTTGAATTTGAACACAAATTTTGTATTCTTTTTGTGGAAATGAATGGAGTTATTGTCGTTTGAAAATGTCTCACCATGTTACCCGAAATACAGATTCAAATTATGTGCCGATAGGAGGGAGTAAAAATGGAAGTTAAACGTTTCATCCACGAATTTGGCTTGGAAATATTTTTCTTATATCGCGGGACCAATCATCTCGAAATGAAGTTTTGGGTAAAAAATACCTTGGTTGGAAGTTATTCACGAGCGTTATTTGACTTGAAAATGTGTTGAAAACTCATCTTCGGTAATTGTCTTGAAGATAACTTTTGAACGGCTTGGAATTTTTTCAACGGGCCTACAAATTTAAGAATGTACACATTTTGAGCTTGAATTTGAAGACAAATTTGTATTCTTTTTGTGGAAATCAAGTGAGTTAGTGCCGTTTGAAAATGTCTCATCGTGTAACCCGAAATACGGATTCCAATTATGTGCCGATAGGAGGGAGTAAAAATGGAAGATAAATGTTTCATCCACGAATTTGGCTAGGAAATATTTTTCTTATATCGCGGGATCAATCTTCTCGAAATGAAGTTTTGGGTAAAAAATACTTTAGTTGCATGTTATTCACGACCGTTAATCGACTTGAAAGAGTGTCGAAAACACATCTTCGGTAATCGTCTCGAAGATAACTTTTGAACGGTTCGGAATTTTTAGACGTGGCCTACAAGTTTTAGAATGTACACATTTTGAGCTTGAATTTGGCAACAAATTTTGTACTCTTTTTGTGGAAATCAAGAGAGATATTGTCGTTTCAAAATGTCTGACCATGTTAACGGATTCCAATTATGTGCCGATAGGAGGGAGTAAAAATGGAAGTTAAACGTTTCATCCACGAATTTGGCTCAGAAATATTTTTCTTATATCGCAGGACCAATCATCCCGAAATGAAGTTTTGGGTATAAAATACTTTGGTTGCAAGTTATTCACGAGCGTTAATCGACTTGAAAATGTGTTGAAAACTCATCTACGGTAATCGTCTCGAAGATACCTTTGGAACAGTTTGGAATTTTCAGACACGGCCTTCAAGTTTTAGATAGTACATATTCTGAGCTTGACTTTAACACAAATTTTGTATTCTTTTTGTGGAAATCAAGAGAGTTAGTGTCGTTAGAAAATGTCTCACCGTGTTACCCGGAATACGGATTCCAAATATGTTCCGATAGGAGGGTGTAAAAATAGAAGTTAAATGTTTCATCCACGAATTTGGCTTGGAAATATTTTTCATATATCGTGGGACCAATCATCTCGAAATGAAGTTTTGGGTAAAAAATACTTTGATTGCAAGCTATTCACGAGCGTTAATCGACATGAAATTGTGTTGAAAACTTACCTTCGGTAGTCGTCTCGAAGATAACTTTTGAACGGTTTGGAATTTTTAGAAGCGGCTTGCAAGTTTTAGAAAGTATACATTCTGAGCATGAATTTGAAAACAAATTTCGGATTCTTTTTCTGGAAATCAAGAGAGTTATTGTCGTTTGAAAATGCCTCACCGTGTTACCCGAACTACGGATTCCAATTATGTGCCGATAGGAGTGAGTAAAAATGGAAGTTAAACGTTTCATCCACGAATTTCGCTTGGAAATATTTTTCTTATATCGCGGGATCAATCATCTCGAAATGAAGTTTTGGGTAAAAAATACATTGGTTGCAAGTTATTCACGAGCGTTAATCGAGTTGAAAATGTGTTGAAAACTCATCTTTTGTAATCGTCTTGAAGATACCTTTAGAACGGTTTCGAATTTTTAGACGCGGCCTTCAAGTTTTAGAATGTTCACATTCTGAGCTTGAATTTGAAAAAAAAATTTGTATTCTTTTGGTGGAAATCACGAGAGTTACTGTCGTTTGAAAATGTCTCACCGTGTTACCCGAAATACAGATTCCAACTATGTCCCGATAGGAGGGAGTAAAAATGGAAGTTAAACGTTTCATCCACGAATTTCGCTTGGAAATATTTTTCTTATATCGCGGGATCAATCATCTCGAAATGAATTTTTGGGTTAAAAATATTTTGGTTGCAAGTTATTCACGGGCGTTAATCGCCTTGAAAATGTGTTGAAAACTCATCTTCGGTAATCGTCTCAAAGATACCTTTGGAATGGTTTCGAATTTTTAGACGCGGCCTTTAAGTTTTAGAATGTACACATTCTGAGCTTGAATTTGAAAACAAATTTTGTATTCTTTTTGTGGAAATCAAGAGAGTTATTGTCGTTTGAAAATGTCTCACCGTGTTACTCGAAATACAGATTCCAATTATGTGCCGATATGAGTGAGTATAAATGGAAGTTAAACGTTTCATCCACGAATTTGGCTTGGAAATATTTTTCTTATATCACGGGACCAATCATCTCGAAATGAAGTTTTGGGTAAAAAATACTTTGGTTGGAAGTTATAAACGTGCGTTATTTGACTTGAAAATGTGTTGAAAAGTCATTTTCGGTGATTTTCTCCAAGATAACTTTTCAACGGTTTGGAATTTTTTTGACGCGGCCTACAAATTTAAGAAAGTACACATTTTGAGCTTGAATTTGAACACAAATTTTGTATTCTTTTTGTGGAAATCAAGAGAGTTACTGTCATTTGAAAATGTCTCACCGTGTTACCCGAAATACGGATTCCAATTATGTGCCGATAGGAGGGAGTAAAAATGGAAGTTAAACGTTTCATCCACGAATTTGGCTTGGAAAAATTTTTCTGATATCACGGGACAAATGATCTCGAAATGAAGTTTTGGGTAAAAAAAGAATTGGTTGCAAGTTATTCACCAGCGTTAATCGACTTGACAATGTGTTGAAAACTCATCTTCGGTAATCGTCTCGAAGATACCTTTGGAATGGTTTGGAATTTTTAGACGCGGCCTTCAAGTTTTAGAAAGTACACATTCTGAGCATGAATTTGAGCACAAATTTTGGATTCTTTTTGTGGAAATCAATAGAGTTACTGTTGTTTGACATTGTCTCACCATGTTACCCGAAATACGGATTCCAATTATGTGCCGATAGGAGTGAGTAAAAGTTGAAGTTAAACGTTTCGTCCACGAATTTTGCTTGGAAATATTTTTCTTATAACACGGGATCAATCATCTCGAAATGAAGTTTTGGGTAAAAAATACTTTGGTTGCAAGTTATTCACGAGCGTGAATCGACTTGAAATTGTTTTGAAAACTCATCTTCGGTAATCGTCTCGAAGATACCTTTGGAACGGTTTGGAATTTTTAGAGGCGGCCTTCAAGTTTTAGAAAGTACACATTCGGAGCTTGAATCTAAACACGAATTTTGTATTCTTTTTGTGGAAATAAAGAGAGTTATTGTCATTTGACAACGTCTGACCGTGTTACCCGAAATACGGATTCCAATTATGTGCCGATAGGAGTGAGTAGAAATGGAAGTTAAACATTTCACCCACGAATTTGGCTTGCAAAATATTTTTCTTATATCGCGGGATCAATCATCTCAAATTGAAGTTTTGGGTAAAAAATACTTTGGTTGCAAGTTATTCACGAGCATTATTCGACTTGAAAGTATGTTGAAAACTCCTCTTCGGTAATTGTCTCGAAGATAACTTTTGAACGGTTTGGAATTTTTTCGACGCGGCCTACAAATTTTACAAAGCACACATTTCGAGATTGAATTTGAACACAAATTTTGTATTCTTTTTGTGGAAATCAAGATAGTTATTGTCGTTTCAAAATATCTGACTGTGTTACCCGAAATACGGATTCAAATTATGTGCCAACAGGAGGAATAAAAATAGAAGTTAAACGTTTCGTCCATGAACTTGGCTAGGAAATATTTTTCTACTATCGCGGGATCAATCATCTCGAAATGAAGTTTTGGGTAAAAAATACTTTGGTTGCAAGTTATTGACGAGCGTTAATCATCTTGAAAATGTGTTGAAAACTTATCTTCTGTAATCGTCTCCAAGATAACTTTGGAACGGTTTGGAATTTTTAGACGCGGCCTACTAGTTTTAGAAAGTACACATTTTGAGCTTGAATTTGAACACAAATTTTTTACTCTTTCTGGGTAAATCGAGAGAGTTATTGTCGTTTGAAAATGTCTCACCGTGTTACTCGAAATACGGATTCCGATTATGTGCCGATAGGAGGGAGTAAAAATGGAAGTTAAACGTTTCATCCATGAATTTGGCTAGGAAATATTTTTCTTATATCGCGGGACCAATTATCTCGAAATGAAGTTTTGGGTAAAAAATACTTTGGTTGCAAGTTATTCACGAGCGTTAATCGACATGAAAATGTGTTGACAACTCCTCATCGGTAATTGTTTGGAAGATAACCTCTGAACAGTTTGGAATTTTTAGACGCGGCCTACAAGTTTTAGAAAGTACACTTCTTGAGGTTGAATTTGAAAGCAAAGTTTGTACTCTTTTTGTGGAAATCAAGAGTGATATTTTCGTTTCAAAATGTTTGATCAGGTTACCCGAAATATGGATTCCAATTATGTGCTGATAGGAGGAATAAAAATGCAAGTTAAACGTTTCGTCCACGAATTTGGCTTGGAAATATTTTTCTCATATAACGGGATCAATCATCTCGAAATGAAGTTTTGGGTAAAAAATACTTTGGTTGCAAGTTATTCACGAGCGTTAATCGACTTGAAAACGTGTTGAAAACTCATCTTCGGTAATTGTCTCGAAGATAACTTTGGAACCGTTTGGAATTTTTAGACGCGGCCTTCAAGTTTTAGAATGTACACATTCTGAGCTTGAGTTTAAACATAAATTTTGTATTCTTTTTGCGGAAATCAAGAGGGTTAGTATTGTTTGAAAATGTCTCACTGTGTTACCCGAAATATGGATTCAAATTATGTGCCGATAGGAGGGAGTAAAAATGGAAGTTAAACGTTTCATCCACGAATTTGGCTTGGAAATATTTTTCTTATATCGCGGGACCAATCATCTCGAAATGAAGTTTTGGGTAAAAAATACCTCGGTTGGAAGTTATTCACGAGCGTTATTCGACTTGAAAATGTGTTGAAATCTCATCTTCGGTAATTGTCTTGAAGATAACTTTTGAACGGCTTGGAATTTTTTCCACGGGCCTACAAATTTAAGAATGTACACATTTTGAGCTTAAATTTGAAGACAAATTTTGTATTCTTTTTGTCGAAATCAAGAGAGTTAGTGCCGTTTGAAAATGTCTCACCGTGTTACCCGAAATAAGGATTCCAATTATGTGTCGATAGGAGGGAGTAAAAATGGAAGCTAAATGTTTCATCCACGAATTTGGCTAGGAAATATTTTTCTTATATCGCGGGATCAATCTTCTCGAAATGAAGTTTTGGGTAAAAAATACTTTGGTTGCAAGTTATTCACGAGCGTTAATCAACTTGAAAAAGTGTTGAAAACTCATCTTTGGTAATCGTCTCGAAGATAACTTTTGAACGGTTTGAAATTTTTAGACGTGGCCTACAAGTTTTAGAACGTACACATTTTGAGCTTGAATTTGACCACAAATTTTGTACTTTTTTTGTGGAAATCAAGAGAGATATTGTCGTTTCAAAATGTCTGACCATGTTAACGGATTCCAATTATGTGCCGATAGGAGGGAGTAAAAATGGAAGTTAAACGTTTCATCCACGAATTTGACTTAGAAATATTTTTCTTATATCGCAGGACCAATCTTCCCAAAATGAAGTTTTGGGTATAAAATACTTTCGTTGCAAGTTATTCACGAGCGTTAATCGACTTGAAAATGTGTTGAAAACTCATCTTCGGTAATCGTCTCGAAGATACCTTTGGAACAGTTTGGAATTTTTAGACACGGCCTTCAAGTTTTAGAAAGTACATATTCTGAGCTTGAATTTGAACACAAATTTTGTATTCTTTTTGTGGAAATCAAGAGAGTTAGTGTCGTTAGAAAATGTCTCACCGTGTTACCCGGAATACGGATTCCAATTATGTGCCGATAGGAGGGTGTAAAAATAGAAGTTAAATGTTTCATCCACGAATTTGGCTTGGAAATATTTTTCATATATCACGGGACCAATCATCTCGAAATGAAGTTTTGGGTAAAAAATACTTTGATTGCAAGCTATTCACGAGCGTTAATCGACATGAAATTGTGTTGAAAACTTACCTTCGGTAGTCGTCTCGAAGATAACTTTTGAACGGTTTGGAATTTTCAGACGCGGCTTGCAAGTTTTAGAAAGTACACATTCTGAGCATGAATTTGAACACAAATTTAGGATTCTTTTTTTGGAAATCAAGAGAGTTATTGTCGTTTGAAAATGCCTCACCGTGTTACCCGAACTACGGATTCCAATTATGTGCCGACAGGAGTGAGTAAAAATGGAAGTTAAACATTTCATCCACGAATTTCGCTTGGAAATATTTTTCTTATATCGCGGGATCAATCATCTCGAAATGAAGTTTTGGGTAAAAAATACATTGGTTGCAAGTTATTCACGAGCGTTAATCGAGTTGCAAAAGTGTTGAAAACTCATCTTTGGTAATCGTCTTGAACATACCTTTAGAATGGTTTCGAATTTTTAGACGCGGCCTTCAAGTTTTAGAATGTTCACATTCTGAGCTTGAATTTGAAAAAAAATTTTGTATTCTTTTTGTGGAAATCACGAGAGTTACTGTCGTTTGAAAATGTCTCGCAGTGTTACCCGAAATACAGATTCCAACTATGTCCCGATAGGAGGGAGTAAAAATGGAAGTTAAACGTTTCATCCACGAATTTCGCTTGGAAATATTTTTCTTATATCGCGGGATCAATCATCTCGAAATGAAGTTTTGCGTTAAAAATATTTTGGTTGCAAGTTATTCACGAGCGTTAATCGCCTTGAAAATGTGTTGAAAACTCATCTTCGGTAATCGTCTCAAAGATACCTTTGGAATGGTTTCGAATTTTTAGACGCGGCCTTCAAGTTTTTGAATGTACACATTCTGAGCTTGAATTTGAAAACAAATTTTGTATTCTTTTTGTGGAAATCAAGAGAGTTATTGTCGTTCGAAAATGTCTCACTGTGTTACCCGAAATACAGATTCCAATTATGTGCCGATATGAGTGCGTAAAAATGGAAGTTAAACGTTTCATCCACGAATTTGGCTCGGAAATATTTTTCATATATCACGGGACCAATCATCTCGAAATGAAGTTTTGGGTAAAAAATACTTTGGTTGGAAGTTATAAACGTGCGTTATTTGACTTGAAAATGTGTTGAAAACTCATCATCGGTGATTTTCTCCAAGATAACTTTTCAACGGTTTGGAATTTTTTTGACGCGGCCTACAAATTTAAGAAAGTACACATTTTGCGCTTGAATTTGAACACAAATTTTGTATTCTTTTTGTGGAAATCAAGAGAGTTACTGTCATTTGAAAATGTCTCACCGTGTTACCCGAAATACGGATTCCAATTATGTGCCGATAGGAGGGTGTAAAAATGGAAGTTAAATGTTTCATCCACGAATTTGGCTTGGAAATATTTTTCTGATATCGCGGGACAAATGATCTCGAAATGAAGTTTTGGGTAAAAAAAGAATTGGTTGCAAGTTATTCATGAGCGTTAATCGACTTGACAATGTGTTGAAAACTCATCTTCGGTAATCGTCTCGAATATACCTTTGGAATGGTTTGGAATTTTTAGACGCGGCCTTCAAGTTTTAGAAAGTACACATTCTGAGCATGAATTTGAGCACAAATTTTGGATTCTTTTGGTGGAAATCAATAGAGTTACTGTTGTTTGACATTGTCTCCCCATGTTACCCGAAATACGGATTCCAATTATGTGCCGATAGGAGTGAGTAAAAGTGGAAGTTAAACATTTCGTCCACAAATTTTGCTTGGAAATATTTTTCTTATAACACGGGATCAATCATCTCGAAATGAAGTTTTGGGTAAAAAATACTTTGGTTGCAAGTTATTCACGAGCGTTAATCGACTTGAAATTGTTTTGAAAACTCATCTTCGGTAATCGTCTCCAAGATACCTTTGGAACGGTTTGGAATTTTTAGAGGCGGCCTTCAAGTTTTAGAAAGTACACATTCGGAGCTTGAATCTAAACACGAATTTTGTATTCTTTTTGTGGAAATAAAGAGAGTTATTGTCATTTGACAATGTCTGACCGTGTTACCCGAAATACGGATTCCAATTAAGTGCCGATAGGAGTGAGTAAAAATGGAATTTAAACATTTCACCCACGAATTTGGCTTGCAAAATATTTTTCTTATATCGCGGGATCAATCATCTCAAATTGAAGTTTTGGGTAAAAAATACTTTGGTTGCAAGTTATTCACGAGCATTATTCGACTTGAAAATGTGTTGAAAACTCCTCTTCGGTAATTGTCTCGAAGATAACTTTTGAACGGTTTGGAATTTTTTCGACGCGGCCTACAAATTTTACAAAGCACACATTTCGAGATTGAATTTGAACACAAATTTTGTATTCTTTTTGTGGAAATCAAGATAGTTATTGTCGTTTCAAAATATCTGACTGTGTTACCCGAAATACGGATTCAAATTATGTGCCAACAGGAGGAATAAAAATAGAAGTTAAACGTTTCGTCCACGAATTTGGCTAGGAAATATTTTTCTTATACCGCGGGATCAATCATCTCGAAATGAAGTTTTGTGTAAAAAATACTTTGGTTGCAAGTTATTCACGAGCGTTAATCGACTTGAAAATGTGTTGAAAACTCGTCTTCAGTAATCGTCTCCAAGATAACTTTTGAACGGTTTGGAATTTTTAGACGCGGCCTACTAGTTTTAGAAAGTACACATTTTGAGCTTGAATTTGAACACAAATTTTTTACTCTTTCTGGGTAAATCGAGAGAGTTATTGTCGTTTGAAAATGTCTCACCGTGTTACCCGAAATACGGATTCTGATTATGTGCCGATAGGAGTGAGTAAAAATGGAAGTTAAACGTTTCGTCCACGAATTTGGCTAGGAAATATTTTTCTTATATCGCGGGACCAATTATCTCGAAATGAAGTTTTGGGTAAAAAATACTTTGGTTGCAAGTTATTCACGAGCGTTAATCGACATGAAAATGTGTTGACAACTCCTCATCGGTAATTGTTTGGAAGATAACCTCTAAACAGTTTGGAATTTTTAGACGCGGCCTACAAGTTTTAGAAAGTACACTTCTTGAGCTTGAATTTGAAAGCAAAGTTGGTACTCTTTTTGTGGAAATCAAGAGTGATATTTTCGTTTCAAAATGTTTGACCAGGTTACCCGAAATATGGATTCCAATTATGTGCTGATAGGAGGAATAAAAATGCAAGTTAAACGTTTCGTCCACGAATTTGGCTCGGAAATATTTTTCTTATATAACGGGATCAATCATCTCGAAATGAAGTTTTGGGTAAAAAATACTTTGGTTGCAAGTTATTCACGAGCGTTAATCGACTTGAAAACGTGTTGAAAACTCATCTTCGGTAATTGTCTCGAAGATAACTTTGGAACCGTTTGGAATTTTTAGACGCGGCCTTCAAGTTTTAGAAAGTACACATTCTGAGCTTGAGTTTAAACATAAATTTTGTATTCTTTTTGCGGAAATCAAGAGGGTTAGTGTTGTTTGAAAATGTCTCACTGTGTTACCCGAAATATGGATTCAAATTATGTGCCGATAGGAGGGAGTAAAAATGGAAGTTAAACGTTTCATCCACGAATTTGGCTTGGAAATATTTTTCTTATTTCGCGGGACCAATCATCTCGAAATGAAGTTTTGGGTAAAAAATACCTTGGTTGGAAGTTATTCACGAGCGTTATTCGACTTGAAAATGTGTTGAAAACTCATCTTCGGTAATTGTCTTGAAGATAACTTTTGAACGGCTTGGAATTTTTTCCACGGGCCTACAAATTTAAGAATGTACACATTTTGAGCTTGAATTTGAAGACAAATTTTGTATTCTTTTTGTCGAAATCAAGAGAGTTAGTGCCGTTTGAAAATGTCTCACCGTGTTACCCGAAATAAGGATTCCAATTATGTGTCGATAGGAGGGAGTAAAAATGGAAGTTAAATGTTTCATCCACGAATTTGGCTAGGAAATATTTTTCTTATATCGCGGGATCAATCTTCTCGAAATGAAGTTTTGGGTAAAAAATACTTTGGTTGCAAGTTATTCACGAGCGTTAATCAACTTGAAAAAGTGTTGAAAACTCATCTTTGGTAATCGTCTCGAAGATAACTTTTTAACTGTTTGGAATTTTTAGACGTGGCCTACAAGTTTTAGAACGTACACATTTTGAGCTTGAATTTGACCACAAATTTTGTACTTTTTTTGCGGAAATCAAGAGAGATATTGTCGTTTCAAGATGTCTGACCATGTTACACGAAATACGGATTCCAATTATGTGCCGATAGGAGGAATAAAAATGGAAGTTAAACGTTTCATCCACGAATTTCGCTTGGAAATATTTTTTTTTATATCGCGGGACCAATCATCCCGAAATGACGTTTTGGGTAAAAAATACTTTGGCTGCGAGTTATTCACGAGCGTTAATCGACTTGACAATGTGTTGAAAACTCATCCTCGGTAATCGTCTCGAAGATACCTTTGGAACGGTTTGGAATTTTTAGACGCGGCCTTCAAGTTTTTGAAAGTACACATTCTGAGCTTGAATTTGAACACAAATTTTGTATTCTTTTTGTGGAAATGAATGGGGTTATTGTCGTTTGAAAATGTCTCACCATGTTACCCGAAATACAGATTCAAATTATGTGCTGATAGGAGGGAGTAAAAATGGAAGTTAAACGTTTCATCCATGAATTTGGCTTGGACATATTTTTCTTATATCGCGGGACCAATCATCTCGAAATGAAGTTTTGGGTAAAAAATACCTTGGTTGGAAGTTATTCACGAGCGTTATTTGACTTGAAAATGTGTTGAAAACTCATCTTCGGTAATTGTCTTGAAGATAACTTTTGAATGGCTTGGAATTTTTTCGACGGGCCTACAAATTTAAAAATGTACACATTTTGAGCTTGAATTTGAAGACAAATTTGTATTCTTTTTGTGGAAATCAAGTGAGTTAGTGCCGTTTGAAAATGTCTCACCGTGTTACCCGAAATACGGATTCCAATTATGTGCCGATAGGAGGGAGTAAAAATGGAAGATAAATGTTTCATCCACGAATTTGGCTAGGAAATATTTTTCTTATATCGCGGGATCAATCTTCTCGAAATGAAGTTTTGGGTAAAAAATACTTTAGTTGCATGTTATTCACGACCGTTAATCGACTTGAAAGAGTGTTGAAAACACATCTTCGATAATCGTCTCGAAGATAACTTTTGAACGGTTCGGAATTTTTAGACGTGGCCTACAAGTTTTAGAACGTAAACATTTTGAGCTTGAATTTGACAACAAATTTTGTACTCTTTTTGTGGAAATCAAGAGAGATATTGTCGTTTCAAAATGTCTGACCATGTTAACGGATTCCAATTATGTGCCGATAGGAGGGAGTAAAAATGGAAGTTAAACGTTTCATCCACGAATTTGGCTCAGAAATATTTTTCTTATATCGCAGGACCAATCATCCCGAAATGAAGTTTTGGGTATAAAATACTTTGGTTGCAAGTTATTCACGAGCGTTAATCGACTTGAAAATGTGTTGAAAACTCATCTTCGGTAATCGTCTCGAAGATACCTTTGGAACAGTTTGGAATTTTTAGACACGGCCTTCAAGTTTTAGAAAGTACATATTCTGAGCTTGAATTTGAACACAAATTTTGTATTCTTTTTGTGGAAATCAAGAGAGTTAGTGTCGTTAGAAAATGTCTCACCGTGTTACCCGGAATACGGATTCCAATTATGTGCCGATAGGAGGGTGTAAAAATAGAAGTTAAATGTTTCATCCACGAATTTGGCTTGGAAATATTTTTCATATATCGCGGGACCAATCATCTCGAAATGAAGTTTTGGGTAAAAAATACTTTGATTGCAAGCTATTCACGAGCGTTAATCGACATGAAATTGTGTTGAAAACTTACCTTTGGTAGTCGTCTCGAAGATAACTTTTGAAAGGTTTGGAATTTTTAGACGCGGCTTGCAAGTTTTAGAAAGTACACATTTTGAGCATGAATTTGAACACAAATTTTGGATTCTTTTTTTGGAAATCAAGAGAGTTATTGTCGTTTGAAAAAGCCTCACCGTGTTACCCGAACTACGGATTCCAATTATGTGCCGATAGGAGTGAGTAAAAATGGAAGTTAAACGTTTCATCCACGAATTTCGCTTGGAAATATTTTTCTTATATCGCGGGATCAATCATCTCGAAATGAAGTTTTGGGTAAAAAATACATTGGTTGCAAGTTATTCACGATCGTTAATCGAGTTGAAAATGTGTTGAAAACTCATCTTTGGTAATCGTCTTGAAGATACCTTTAGAACGGTTTCGAATTTTTCTACGCGGCCTTCAAGTTTTAGAATGTTCACATTCTGAGCTTGAATTTGAAAAAAAATTTTGTATTCTTTTTGTGGAAATCACGAGAGTTACTGTCGTTTGAAAATGTCACACCGTGTTACCCGAAATACAGATTCCAACTATGTCCCGATAGGAGGGAGTAAAAATGGAAGTTAAACGTTTCATCCACGAATTTCGCTTGGAAATATTTTTCTTATATCGCAGGATCAATCATCTCGAAATGAAGTTTTGGGTTAAAAATATTTTGGTTGCAAGTTATTCACGAGCGTTAATCGCCTTGAAAATGTGTTGAAAACTCATCTTCGGTAATCGTCTCAAAGATACCTTTGGAATGGTTTCGAATTTTTAGACGCGGCGTTCAAGTTTTAGAATGTTCAAATTTTGAGCTTGAATTTGAAAACAAATTTTGTATTCTTTTTGTGGAAATCAAGAGAGTTATTGTCGTTTGAAAATGTCTCACCGTGTTACCCGAAATACAGATTCCAATTATGTGCCGATATGAGTGAGTAAAAATGGAAGTTAAACGTTTCATCCACGTATTTGGCTTGGAAATATTTTTCTTATATCACGGGACCAATCATCTCGAAATGAAGTTTTGGGTAAAAAATACTTTGGTTGGAAGTTATTCACGTGCGTTATTTGACTTGAACTTGTGTTTAAAACTCATCTTCGGTGATTTTCTCCAAGATAACTTTTCAACGGTTTGGAATTTTTTTGACGCGGCCTACAAATTTAAGAAAGTACACATTTTGAGCTTGAATTTGAACACAAATTTTGTATTCTTTTTGTGGAAATCAAGAGAGTTACTGTCATTTGAAAATGTCTCACCGTGTTACCCGAAATACGGATTCCAATTATGTGCCGATAGGAGGGAGTAAAAATGGAAGTTAAACGTTTCATCCACGAATTTGGCTTGGAAATATTTTTCTGATATCGCGGGACAAATGATCTCGAAATGAAGTTTTGGGTAAAAAAAGAATTGGTTGCAAGTTATTCACGAGCGTTAATCGACTTGACAATGTGTTGAAAACTCATCTTCGGTAATCGTCTCGAAGATACCTTTGGAATGGTTTGGAATTTTTAGACGCGGCCTTCAAGTTTTAGAAAGTACACATTCTGAGCATGAATTTGAGCACAAATTTTGGATTCTTTTTGTGGAAATCAATAGAGTTACTGTTGTTTGACATTGTCTCACCATGTTACCCGAAATACGGATTCCAATTATGTGCCGATAGGAGTGAGTAAAAGTGGAAGTTAAACGTTTCGTCCACGAATTTTGCTTGGAAATATTTTTCTTATAACACGGGATCAATCATCTCGAAATGAAGTTTTGGGTAAAAAATACTTTGGTTGCAAGTTATTCATGAGCGTTAATCGACTTGAAATTGTTTTGAAAACTCATCTTCGGTAATCGTCTCGAAGATACCTTTGGAACGGTTTGGAATTTTTAGAGGCGGCCTTCAAGTTTTAGAAAGTACACATTCGGAGCTTGAATCTAAACACGAATTTTGTATTCTTTTTGTGGAAATAGAGAGGGTTATTGTCATTTGACAATGTCTGACCGTGTTACCCGAAATACGGATTCCAATTATGTGCCGATAGGAGTGAGTAAAAATGGAAGTTAAACATTTCACCCACGAATTTGGCTTGCAAAATATTTTTCTTATATCGCGGGATCAATCATCTCAAATTGAAGTTTTGGGTAAAAAATACTTTGGTTGCAAGTTATTCACGAGCATTATTCGACTTGAAAATGTGTTGAAAACTCCTCTTCGGTAATTGTCTCGAAGATAACTTTTGAACGGTTTGGAATTTTTTCGACGCGGCCTACAAATTTTACAAAGCACACATTTCAAGATTGAATTTGAACACAAATTTTGTATTATTTTTGTGGAAATCAAGATAGTTGTTGTCGTTTCAAAATATCTGACTGTGTTACCCGAAATACGGATTCAAATTATGTGCCAACAGGAGGAATAAAAATAGAAGTTAAACGTTTCGTCCACGAACTTGGCTAGGAAATATTTTTCTTCTATCGCGGGATCAATCATCTCGAAATGAAGTTTTGGGTAAAAAATACTTTGGTTGCAAGTTATTGACGAGCGTTAATCATCTTGAAAATGTGTTGAAAACATATCTTTAGTAATCGTCTTGAAGATAACTTTGGAACGGTTTTGAATTTTTAGACGCGGCCTACAAGTTTTAGAAAGTACACATTTTGAGCTTGAATTTGAACACAAATTTTGTACTCCTTTTGTGGATATCAAGAGAGTTATTGTCGTTTGAAAATGTCTCACTGTGTTACCCGAACTACGGATTCCAATTATGTGCCGATAGGAGTGAGTAAAAATGGAAGTTAAACGTTTCATCCACGAATTTGGCTTGAAAATATATTTCTTATATCGCGGGACCAATCATCTCGAAATGAAGTTTTGGGTATAAAATACTTTGATTGCAAATTATTCACGAGCGTTAATTAACTTGAAAATCTGTTGAAAACTCATCTACTGAAATCGTCACGAAGATACCTTTGGAACGGCTTGGAATTTTTAGACGCGGCCCTCAAGTTTTAGAAAGTACACATTCTAAGCTTGAATTTGAACAAAAATTTTGTATTCTTTTTGTGGAAATCAAGAGAGTTATTGTCGTTTGAAAATGTCTCATCGTGTTACCCTAAATACGGATTCGAATTATGTGCCGATAGGAGTGAGTAAAAATGGAAGTTAAACATTTCATCCACGAATTTGGCATGAAAATATTTTTCTTATATCGCGGGAACAATCATCTCGAAATGAAGTTTTGGGTAAAAAATACTTTGGTTGGAAGTAATTCACGAGTGTAATTCGACTTGAAAATGTGTTGAAAACTCATCTTTTGTAATTGTCTCGAAGATAACTTTTGAACGGTTAGGAATTTTTTCGACGCGGCCTACAAATTTAAGAAAGTACACATTTTGGGCTTGAAGTTGAACACAAATTTTGTATTCTTTTTGTGGAAATCAAGAGAGTTAGTGTCGTTTGAAAATGTCTCACCGTGTTACCCGAAATACGGATTCCAATTATATGCCGAGAGGAGGGAGTAAAAATGGAAGTTAAACGTTTCATCCACGAATTTGGCTTGGAAATATTTTTCTTATATCGCGGGACCAATCATCTCGAAGTGAAGTTTTGGGTAAAAAATACTTTGGTTGCAGGTTATTCACGAGCGTTAATCGACTTGACAATTTGTTGAAAACTCATCTTCGGTAATCGTATCGAAGATACCTTTAGAACGGTTTGGAATTTTTAGACGCGGCCTTCAAGTTTTAGAAAGTACACATTCGGAGCTTGAATCTAAACACGAATTTTGTATTCTTTTTGTGGAAATAAAGAGAGTTATTGTCATTTGACAATGTCTGACCGCGTTACCCGAAATACGGATTCCAATTATGTGCCGATAGGAGTGAGTAAAAATGGAAGTTAAACATTTCACCCACGAATTTGGCTTGCAAAATATTTTTCTTATATCGCAGGATCAATCATTTCAAATTGAAGTTTTGGGTAAAAAATACTTTGGTTGCAAGTTATTCACGAGCGTTATTGGACTTGAAAATGTGTTGAAAACTCCTCTTCGGTAATTGTCCCGAAGATAACTTTTGAATGGTTTGGAATTTTCTCGACGTGGCCTACAAATTTTACAAAGCACACATTTCGAGATTGAATTTGAACGCAAATTTTGTATTCTTTTTGTGGAAATCAAGAGAGTTATTGCCGTTTCAAAATGTCTGACCGTGTTACCAGAAATACGGATTCCAATTATGTGCCGATAGGAGGGAGTAAAAATGGAAGTTAAACGTTTCATCCACGAATTTGGCTTGGAAATATTTTTCTTATATCGCGGGACCAATCATCTCGAAATGAAGTTTTGGTAAAAGAATACTTTGGTTTCAAGTTATTCACGAGCGTTAATCGACTTGAAAATGTGTTGAAAACTGATCTTTGGTAATCGTCTCGAAGATAACTTTGGAACGGTTTGGAATTTTTAGATGCGGCCTGCAGGTTTTAGAAAGTACACATTCTGAGCTTGAATTGGAACACAAATTTTGTATTCTTTTTGTGGAAATCAAGAGAGTTATTGTCATTTGAAAATGTCTCACCGTGTTACCCGAAATACGGATTCCAATTATATGCCGATAGGAGGGTGTAAAAATGGAAGTTAAACGTTCTATCTACGAATTTGGCTTGGAAATATTTTTCTTATATCGCGGGATCAATCATCTCCAAATGAAGTTTTCGGTAAAAAATACTTTGGTTGCAAGTTATTCACGAGCGTTATTCGACTTGAAAATGTGTTGAAAACTCATCTTCGGTAATTGTCAAGAATTATGCCTTTTGAACGGTTTGGAATTTTTACGACGCGGCCTGCAAATTTTAGAAAGTACCCATTTTAAGCTTGAATTTGAACACAGATTTTGTATTCTTTTTGTGGAAATCAAGAGAGTTATTGTCGTTTCAAAATGTGTGACTGTGTTACCCGAAATACGGATTCCAATTATGTGCCGATAGGAGGAATAACAATGGAAGTTAAACGTTTCTTTCACGAATTTGGCTAGGAAATATTTTTCTTATATCGCGGGATCAATCATCCAGAAATGAAGTTTTTGGTAGAAAATACTTTGGTTGCAAGTTATTCACGAGCGTTAATCGACTCGAAAATATGTTGAAAACTGATATTTGGTAATCGTCTCGAAGATAACTTTGGAACGGTTTGGAATTTTTAGATGCGGCTTGCAAGTTTTAGAAAATATACATTCTGAGCTTGAATTTGAACACAAATTTTGTATTCTTTTTGTGGAAATCAAGAGAGTTATTGTCGTTTGAAAATATCTCACCGTGTTACTCGAAATGCGGATTCCACTTATATGCCGATAGGAGTGAGTAAAAATGTAAGTTAAACGTTTCATCCACGAATTTGGCTTGGAAATATTTTTCTTATATCGGGGGACCAATCATCTCGAAATGAAGTGTTAGGTAAAAAATACTTTGGTTGGAAGTAATTCACGAGCGTTATTCGACTTGAAAATGTGTTGAAAACTCCTCTTCGGTAATTGTCTCAAAGATAAGTTTTGAACGGTTTGGAATTTTTTCGACGCGGTCTAAAATTTTAGAAAATACACATTTTGAGCTGGAATTTGAACACAAATTTTGTATTCTTTTTCTGGAAATCAAGAGAGTTAGTGTCGTTTGAAAATGTCTCACCGTGTTACCCGAAATACGAATTAAAATTATGTGCCGATAGGGGGGAGTAAAAATGGAAGTTAAACGTCTCATCCACGAATTTGGCTTGCAAATATTTTTTTTGTATAGCGGGATCAATCATCTCAAAATGAAGTTTTGGGTAAAAAATACATCAGTTGCAAGTTATTCACGAGCATTAATCGACTTGAAAATGTGTTGAAAACACATCTTCGATGATCGTCTAGAAGATAACTTTTGAACTGCTTGGAATTTTTAGACGCGGCCTGCATGTTTTCGAAAGTACACATTCTGAGCTTGAATTTGAACACAAATTTTGTATTCTTTCAATGGAAATCAAGAGAGTTATTGTTGTTTGAAAGTGTCTAGCCATGTTACCCAAAATACGGATTCCGATTATTTGCCGATAGGAGGGAGTAAAAATGGTAGTTAAACGTTTCACTCATGAATTTGGCTTGGAAATATTTTTCTTATAATGCGGGATCAATCATCTCGAAATGAAGTTAAGGGTAAAAAATACTTTGGTTGCAAGTTATTCACGAGCGTTAATCGATTTGAAAATGTGTTGAAAACTCATCTTCGGTGACCGTTTCTAAGATAACTTTTGAACGGTTAGGAATTTCTAGGCTCGGCCCCATGTTTTAGAAAGTATACATTTTGAGCTTGAATTTGAACACAAATTTTATGTTCTTTTTGCGGAAATCTAGAGAGTTATTTTCATTTCAAAATATCAGACCGTGTTACCCGAAATACGGATTCCAATTATGTGCCGATAGGAGGGTGTAAAAATGGAAGTTAAACGTTTCAACAACGAATTTGGCTTGGAAATATTTTTCTTATATCGCGGGATTAATCATCTCAAAATGAAGTTTTGGGTAAAAAATACGTCGGTTGCAAGCTATTCAAGAGCGTTAATCTACCTGAAAATGTGTTGAGAACTCTTTTTCGGTAATCGTCTCGAAGTTAACTTTTGAACTGTTCGGAATTTTTTGACACGGCCTGCACGTTTTAGAAAGCACATATTCTGATCTTGAATTTGAACACAAATTTTGTATTCTTTCAATGGAAATCAAGAGAGTTATTGTCGTTTGAAATTGCCTCACCGTGTTACCCGAAATACGGATTCCAATTATGTGCTGATAGGAGGGAGTAAAAATGGAAGTTAAACGTTTTGCTCACGAATTTGGCTTGGAAATATTTTTCTTATATCACGGGATCAATCATCTCGAAATGAAGTTTTGGGTAAAAAATACATCAGTTGCAAGTTATTCACGAGCGTTAATCGACTTTAAAATGTGTTGAAAACTCATCTTCGGTAATCGTCTCGAAGATAACTTTTGAACTGTCTGAAATTTTTAGACGCGGCCTGCACGTTTTAGAAAGTACACATTCTGAGCATGAATTTGAACAAAAATTTTGTATTCTTTCGATGGAAATCAAGAGAGTTATTGTCGTTTGAATGTGTCTCACCGTGTAAACGAAATACGGATTCCAATTATATGCCGATCGGAGGGAGTAAAAATGGTAAATAAACGATTCGGTCATGAATTTGGCATGGAAATATTTTTCTTAGAACGCGGGATCAATCATCTCGGAATGAAGTTAAGGGTATAAAAATATTTTGTTTGCAACTTATTCATGAGCATTAATCGAGTTCAAAATGTGTTGAAAACTCATCTTCGGTAATCGTCTAGGAGATAACTTTTAAATTGCTTGGAATTTTTGGACGCGGCCTGCATGTTTTGGAAAGTGCACATTCTGAGCTTGAATTTGAAGACAAATTTTGTATTCTTTCAATGGAAATCAAGAGAGTTATTGTCGTTTGAAAGTGTCTCACCGTGTTACTCGAAATACGGATTCCAATTATGTGCCGATAGGAGGGAGTAAGAAGGGAGGTTAAAGGTTTCAACCACAAATTTGGCTTGGAAATATTTTTCTTATATCGCGGGATCAATCACCTGAAAATGAAGTTTTCGGTAAAAAATACCTTGGTTGCAAGTTATTCACGAGCGTTAATAGACTTGAAAATGTGTTGAAAACTCATCTTCGGTAATCGTCTCGAAGATAACTTTTGAACTGTTCGGAATTTTTGGACGCGACCTGCATGTTTTAGAAAGTACACATTTTGATCTTGAATTTGAACACAAATTTTATATTCTTTTTGCGGAAATCTAGAGAGTTATTTTCATTTCAAAATATCAGACCGTGTTACCCGAAATACGGATTCCAATTATGTGCCGATAGGAGGGAATAAAAATGGAAGTTAAACGTTTCAACCACGAATTTGGCTTGGAAATATTTTTCTTATATCGCTAGATCAATTATCTTAAAATGAAGTTTTGGGTAAAAAAATACTTCAGTTGCAAGTTATTCACAAGCGTTAATCGACTTGAAAATGTGTTGAAAACTCATCTTCGGTAATTGTCTCGAAGATAACTTTTGAACTGTTCGAAATTTTTAGTCGCGGCCTGCATGTTGTAGAAAGTACACATTCTGATCATGAATTTTAAAACAAATTTTGTATTTGTTCAATGGAAATCAAGAGAGTTATTATCGTTTGAAAGTGCCTTATTGTGTTACCCGAAATACCGATTCCAATTACGTGCCGATAGGATGGGGTAAAAATGGAAGTTAAACGTTTCATCCATGAATTTGGCTTGGAAATATTTTTCTTATATCGCTGGATCAATCATCTCAACATGAAGTTTTTGGTAAAAAATACTTCGGTTGCAAGTTATTCACGAGCGTTAATCGACTTGAAAATGTGTTGAAAACTCATCTTCGGTAATCGTCTCGAAGATAACTTTTGAACTGCTTGGAATTTTTAGGCGCGGCCTGCATGTTTTAGAAAGTACACATTCTGAGCTTGAATTTGAACAAAAATTTTGTACTCTTTTAGTGGATATCAAGAGAGTTATTGTCGTTCGAAAGTGTCTCACCGTGTTACCCGAAATACGAATTAAAATTATGTGCCGATAGGAGGGAGTAAAAATGGTAGTTAAACGTTTCATCCATGAATTTGGCTTGGAAATATTTTTCTTATATCGTGGGATCAATCATCTCAAAATGAAGTTTGCGTAAAAAATACTTTGGTTGCAAGTTATTCACGAGCGTTAATCGACTGGAAAATGTGTTGAAAACTCATCTTCGGTAATCGTCTCGAAGATAACTTTTGAACTACTTGGAATTTTTAGACGCGGCCTGCATGTTTTAGAAAGTATACATTATGAGCTTGAATTTGAATGCAAAGTTTTTATTCTTTCAATGGAAATCAAGAGTGTTATTGTCGTTTGAAAGTGTCTCACCGGGTTACCCGAAATACAGATTCCAAGTATTTGCCGATAGAAGGTAGTAAAAATGGTAGTTAAACGTTTTGCTCAGGAATTTGGCTTGGAAATATTTTTCTTATAATGCAAGATCAATCATCTCAAAATGAAGTTAAGGGTAAAAAATACATTGGTCGCAAGTTATTCGCGAGCGTTAATCGATTTGAAAATGTGTTGAAAACTCATCTTCGGTAACCGTTTCTATGCTAACTCTTGAATGGTTAGGAATTTTTAGACACAGACCGCATGTTTTAGAAAGTATACATTCTCAGCATGAATTTGAACACAACTTTTGTATTTTATTGTGGAAATCTAGAGAGTTATTGTCATTTCAAAATGTCTGATCGTGTTACCCAAAATACGGATTCCAATAATGTGCTGATAGGAGGGAGTAAAAATGGAAGTTAAACGTTTCAACCACGAATTTGGCTTGGAAATATTTTTCTTATATCGCGGGATCAATCATCTCGAAATGAAGTTTTGGGTAAAAAATACTTCGTTTGCAAGTTATTCAGGAGCGTTAATCGACTTGAAAATGTGTTGAAAACTCACCTTCGGTAATCGTCTAGAAGATAACTTTTGAACTGTTCAGAATTTTTAGACACGGCCTGCATGTTTTAGAAAGCACACATTCTGATCTTGAATTTGAACACAAATTTTATATTCTTTCAATGGAAATCAAGAGAGTTATTGTCGTTTGAAATTGCCTTACCGTGTTACCCGAAATACGGATTCCAATTATGTGCCGATAGGAGGGAGTAAAAATGGAAGTTAAACGTTTCATCCACGAATTTGGTTTGGAAATATTTTTCTTATATCGCGGGATCAATCATCTAGAAATTAAGTTTTGGGGAAATAATACTATGGTTTCAAGTTATTCATGAGCTTTAATCGACTTGAAAATATGTTGAAAACTCATCTTCAGTAACCGTTTCGAAGATAACTTTTGAACGGTTAGGAATTTTTAGACGCGGCCTGCAAGTTTTCGAAAGTATACATTCTGAACTTGAATATGATCACAAATTTTGAATTATTCCAATGGAAATCAAGAGAGTTATTGTCATTTCAAAATGTCTCACCGTGTTGCCCAAAATACGGATTCCAATTAGCTGCCGATAGGAAGGAGTAAAAATTGAAGTTAAGCGTTTCGCTCACGAATTTCACTTGGAAAAATTTTTCTTATATCGCGAGATCAATCATCTCGAAATGAAGTTTTGGGTTAAAAATACTTTGTTAGCAAGTTATTGACGAGCGTTAATCAACTTGAAAATGTGTTGAAAACTCATATTCGGTAATCGTCTCGAAGATAACTTTTGAACGGTTATGAATTTTTAGATGCAGCACGCATGTTTTAGAAAGTACACATTCTGAGCTTGAATTTCAAAACAAATTTTGTATTTTTTCAATGAAAATCAAGAGAGTTGTTGTCGTCTTAAAATGTCTCACCGCGTTACTCGAAATGCGGATGCCAATTATGTGCCGATAGGAGGGAGTAAAAATATAAGTCAACCGTTTCGCTCACAAATTTGGCTTGGAAATATTTTTCTTCAATCGCGGGATCAATCGTCTCGAAATGAAGTTTTGGGCAAAAAATACTTTTGTTGCAAGTTATTCAGGAGCGTTAATCGACTTGAAAGTGTGTTGAAAACTCATCTTCGACAATCGTATCGAAGATAACTTTTGAACGGTTAGGAATTTTTAGTTGCGGGACAAATGTTTTAGAAACTACACATTCTGAGCTTGAATTTTAACCCAAATTTTGTATTTTTTCAATGGAAATCATGAGTTTCATTGTCGTTTCAACATGTCCCAACGTGTTACTCGAAATACGGATTCAAATTATGTGCAGATAGCAGGGAGTAAAAATGGAAATCAAACGTTTCGCATACAAATTTGGCTAGGAAATATTTTTCTTATATCACGGGATCAACCATCTCGAAATGAAGTTTTGGGTAAAAAATACTCTAGTTGCAAGTTATTCACGAGCGTTTATCGATTAGAAAATGTATTGAAAACTATATTTCGGGAATCGTTTCGATTAAAACTTTTGAACGGCTAGGAATTTTTAGACGCGGCCAGCATATTTTAGAAAGTACACATTTTGAGCTTGAATTTGAACACAAATTTTGTATTCTTTCAATGGAAATCAAGATAGTTATTGTTGTTTGAAAGTGTCTCACCGTGTTACCCGAAATACGGATTCCAATTATGTGCCGCTAGGGGGGAGTAAAAACGGAAGTTAAACGTTTCATCCACGAATTTCGCTTGGAAATATTTTTCTTATATCGCGAGATCAAACATCTAGAAATTAAGTTTTGGGGAAATAATACTTTGGTTGCAAGTTATTCACGAGCATTAATTGACTTGAAAATGTGTTGAAAACTCATCTTCGGTAATCGTCTCGAAGATAACTTTTGAACTGTTTGGAATTTTTAGACGCGGCTCGCATGTTTTAGAAAGTACACATTCTGAGCTTGAATTTGAACACTAATTTTGTATTCTTTCAATGGAAATCAAGAAAGTTATTGTCATTTGAAGGTGTCTCGCCGTGTTACCCGAAATACGGATTCCAATTATGTGCCGATAGGAGGGAGTAAAAATGGAAGTTAAACGTTTCGCTCACGAATTTGGCTTAGAAATATTTTTCTTATATCGCGGGATCAGTCATCTCGAAATTAAGTTTCGGGTAAATAATACTTTGGTTGCAAGTTATTCATGAGCGTTAATCGACTTGAAAATGTGTTGAAAACTCATCTTCGGTAAGCGTCGCAAAGATAACTTTTGAACTGTTTGGAATTTTCAGACGCGTCCTGCATGTTTTAGAAAGTACACATCCTAAGCTTGAATTTGAACAAAAATTTTTATTGTTTCAATGGAAATCAAGAGAGTTATTGTCGTTTGAAAGTGTCTCACCGTGTTACCCGAAATACGGATTCCAATTATATGCTGATAGGAGGGAGTAAAAATGGTAGTTAAACATTTCGCTCACGAATTTGGCTTGCAAATATTTTTCTTATATTGCGGGATTAATCATCTCGGAATGAAGTTAAGGGTAAAAAATAGTTGGGTTGCAAGTTATACACGAGCATTAATCAAGTTGAAAATGTGTTGAAAACTCATCTTCGGTAACCGTTTTGAAGATTACTTTTGGACGGTTAGGAATTTTTAGATGCAGCCTGCAAGTTTTAGAAAGTATACACTCTGAGCTTGAATTTGAACACAAATTTTGTATTATTCCAATGAAAATCAAGAGAGTTATTTTCATTTCAAAATGTCTCACTGTGTTGCCCGAAATACGGATTCCAATTATGTGCCGATAGGAGGGAGTAAAAATGGAAGTTAAATGTTTCGCTCACGAATTTGCCTTGGAAAAATTTTTCTTATATCGCAAGATCAATCATCTCGAAATGAAGTTTTGGGTTAAAAATACTTTGGTAGCAAGTTGTTGACATGCGTTAATCGACTTGAAAATGTGTTGAAAACTCATCTTCGGTAATCGTCTCGAAGATAACTTTGGAACGGTTACGAATTTTTAGACGCGGCAGGCATGTTTTAGAAAGTACACATTCTGAGCTTGAATTTCAACACAAATTTTGTATTTTTCCAATGAAAATCAAGAGAGTTGTCGTCGTTTCAAAATGTCTCACCGCGTTACTTGAAATGCGGATTCCAATTATGTGCCGACATGAGGGAGTAAAAATGTTAGTCAACCGTTTCGCTCACAAATTTGGCTTGGAAATATTTTTCTTAAATCGTGGGATCAAACGTCTGGAAATGAAGTTTTGGATAAAAAATACTTTGGTTGCAAGTTATTCAGGAGCGTTAATCGACCTGAAAATGTGTTGAAAACTCATCTTTGACAATCGTATCAAAGATAACTTTTGAACGGTTAGGAATTTTTAGTCGCGGGACAAATGTTTTAGAAACAACACATTCTGAGCTTGAATTTGAACCCAGGAGTTTCATTGTCGTTTCAAAATGTCCCACCGTGTTACTCGAAATACAGATTCAAATTATATGCCGATAATGGGGAGTAAAAATGGAAGTCAAACGTTTCGCTCACGAATTTGGCTAGGAAATATTTTTCTTATATCACGGGATCAACCATATATGTTTTGGGTAAAAAATACTCTGGTTGCAAGTTATTCACGAGCGTTTATCGATTAGAAAATGTGTTGAAACTCTATTTCGGGAAGTTGGCATGGAAATATTTTTCTTATATCGTGGGATCAATCATCTCAAAATGAAGTTAAGGGTAAAAAATACTTTGGTTGGAAGTTATTCACGTTCCAATTATGTGCCGGTAGGAGGGAGTAAAAGTGGAAGTTAAACGTTTCATCCACGAATTTGGCTTGGAAATATTTTTCCTATATCACGGGATCAATCATCTAGAAATTAAGTTTTGGGTAAATAATATTTTGGCTACAAGTCATTCATGAGTGTTAATTGACTTGAAAATGTGTTGAAAACTCATCTTCGATAATCATCTCGAAGATAACTTTTGAACTTTTTCAAATTTTTAGACGCGGCCTCCATGTTTTAGAAAGTACACATTCTGAGCTTGAATTCGAACACAAATTTTGTATTCTTTCAATGGAAATCAGGAAAGTTATTGTCGTTTGAAAGTGTCGCACCGTGTTACCCGAAATACGGATTCCAATTATGTGCCGATAGGGGAGAGTAAAAATGGAAGTTAAACGTTTCAACCACGAATTTGGCTTGGAAATATTTTTCTTATATCGTGGGATCAATCATCTCGAAATTATGTTTTGGGTAAATAATACTTTGGTTGCAAGTTATTTACGAGCATTAATCGAGTTGAAAATGTTTTGAAAACTCATCTTTGGTAACCGTTTTGAAGATAACTTTTGAACGGTTAGGAATTTTTAGACGCGGCCTGCATGTTTTAGAAAGTACACATTCTGAGCTTGAATTTGAACACAAATTTTGTATTCTTACAATGGAAATCAAGAGAGTTATTGTCATTTCAAAATGTCTCACCGTGTTGCCCGAAATACGGATTCCAATTATGTGTCGATAGGGGGGAGTAAAAATGGAAGTTAAACATTTCAACCACGAATTTGGCTTGGAAATATTTTTCTTATATCGCGGGATCAATCATCTCGAAATTATGTTTTGGGTAAATAATACTTTGGTTGCAAGTTATTTACGAGCATTAATCGAGTTGAAAATGTTTTGAAAACTCATCTTCGGTAACCGTTTTGAAGATAACTTTTGAACGGTTAGGAATTTTTAGACGCGGCCTACATGTTTTAGAAAGTACACATTCTGAACTTGAATTTGAACACAAATTTTGTATTCTTTCAATGGAAATCAAGAGAGTTATTGTCATTTCAAAATGTCTCACCGTGTTGCCCGAAATACGGATTCCAATTATGTGCCGATAGGAGGGAGTAAAAATGGAAGTTAAACGTTTCAACCACGAATTTAGCTTGGAAATATTTTTCTTATATTGCGGGATCAATCGTCTCAAAATTATGTTTTGGGTTAAAAATACTTTGGTAGCAGGTTGTTGACAAGCGTAATCGACTTGAAAATGTGTTGAAAACTTATCTTCGGTAATCGTCTCAAAGATAACTTTTGAACGGTTAGGAACTTTTAGACGCAGCCCGCATGTTTTAGAAAGTATACAGCTTTAATTTGAACACAAATTTTGTACTTTTTTTGTGGAAATCGAGAGTGTTATTGTCGTTTCAAAATTTTTGACAGATTAGTTTTGAACACATTTTCAAATCGATTAACGCTCGTGAATAACTTGCAACCAAAGTGCTTTTTACCCTTTACTTCATTTCGAGATGATTGATCCCACAATATAAGAAAAATATTTCCAAGCGAAATTCGTGAGCCAAACGTTTAACTTCCATTTTTACTCTATCCTGTCGGCACATAATTGGAATCCGTATTTCGGGTAACACGGTGAGACACTTTCAAACGACAATAACTCTCTTGATTTCCATTGAAAGAATACAAAATTTGCGTTCAAATTCAAGCTTAGAATGTGTACTTTCTAAAACGTGCAGGCTGCGTCTAAAAGTTCCAAACAGTTCAAAAGTTATCTTCGAGACTATTACCGAAGACGAGTTTTCAACACATTTTGAAGTCGATTATCGCTTGTGAATAACTTGCAACCAAAGTATTTTTTACCCAAAACTACATTTCAAGATGATTGATCCCATGATATAAGAAAAATATTTCCAAGCCAAATTCATGGATGAAATGTTTAACTTCCATTTTTACTCCCTGCTGTCTGCACATAATAGGAATCCGTATTTCGGGTAACACGGTCAGACATTTTGAAACGACAATAACTCTCTTGATTTCCACAGATAGAATACAAAATTTGTGTTCTAATTCAAGCTCAGAATGTGTACTTTCTAAAACATTTGGCCCACGACTAAAAATTCCTAACTGTTAAAAAGTTATCTTCGATACGATTATCGAAAATGAGTTTTCAACACATTTTCAAGTCGAATAACGCTCCTGAATGACTTGCAACCAAAGTATATTTTTACCCAAAACTTGATTTCGAGACGATTCATCCCGCGATATAAGGAAAATATTTCGAAGCCAAACTCGTGAGCGAAACGTTTAAATTCAATTTTTAATCCCTCCAATCGGCACATAATTGGAATCCGTATTTCGGGTAACACAGCTAGACACTTTCATACGACAATAACTCTCCTGATTTCCATTCAAAGAATACAAAATTTGTGTTCAAATTCAAGCACAGAATGTGTACATTTTAAAACACGCAGGCCGCGTCTAAAAATTCCAAACAGTTCAAAAGTTATCTTCAAGGCGATTACCGATGATGTGTTTTCAACACATTTTTAAGTCGATTAACGCTCGTGAATAACTTGCAACCAAAGTATTTTTAACCCAAAACTTCATTTCGAGAAGAGTGATCCCGCGATATAAGGAAAAATATTTCCAAGCCAAATTCGTGGATGAAACGTTTGACTTCCATTTTTACTCCCTTCTATCGGCACATAATTGGAATCCGTATTTCGGGTAACACAGCGAGACACTTTCATACGACAATAACTCTCCTGATTTCCATTCAAAGAATACAAAATTTGTGTTTAAATTCAAGCACAGAATGTGTATATTCTAAAACACGCAGGCCGCGTCTAAAAATTCCAAACAGTTCAAAAGTTATCTTCAAGACGATTACGGATGATGTGTTTTCAACACATTTTAAATCGATTAACGCTCGTGAATAACTTGCAACCGAAGTATTTTTAACCCAAAACTTCATTTCGAGAAGACTGATCCAGCGATATAAGGAAAAATATTTCCAAGCCAAATTCGTGGATGAAACGTTTAACTTGCATTTTTACTCCCTTCTATCGGCACACAATTGGAATCCGTATTTCGGGTAACACGGCGAGACACATTCGTACGACAATAACTCTCCTGATTTCCATTGAAAGAATACAAAATTTGTGTTCAAATTAAAGCTCAGAGTGTGCACTTTCTAAAACACGCAGGCTGCGTCTAAAAATTCCAAACAGTTCAAAAGTTATCTTCGAGACGATTACCGAAGATGTGTTTTCAACACATTTTTAAGTCGATTAACGCTCGTGAATAACTTGCAACCAAAGTATTTTTTACCCAAAACTTCATTTCAAGATGATTGATCCCACGATATAAGAAAAATATTTCCAAGCCAAATTCGTGGATGAAACGTTTAACTTCCATTTTTACTCCCTTCTACCGTCACATAATTGGAATCCGTATTTCGGGTAACACGGTGAGACATTTTAGAATGACAATAACTCTCTGGATTTCCATTGAAAAAATACAAAATTTGTGTTCAAATTCAAGCTCAGAATATATAATTTCTAAAACTTGTGGGCCGCGTCTAAAAATTCCTAACCGTTCAAAAGTTATCTCCGAGACGATTACCGAAGATGAGATTTCAACACATTTTCAAATCGATTAATGCTCGTGAATAACTTGCAACCAAAGTATTTTTTACCCTTAACTTCATTTCGAGATGATTGATCCCGCAATATAAGAAAAATATTTCCTAGCCAAATTCGTGAGCGAAACGTTTAAATTCCATTTGTAATCCCTCCTATCGGCACATAATTGGAATCCGTATTTCGGGTAACACGGTGAAACACATTCCAACGACAATAACTCTCTCGATCTCCATTGAAAGAGTACAAAATTTCTGTTCAAATTCAAGCTCAGAATGTTTACTTTCTGAAACATGTAGGCTGCTCCTAAAAATTCCAAACAGTTTAAAAGTTATCTTCGAGACGATTACCGAAGATGAGTTTTCACAAATTTTCAAGTCGATTAACGCTCGTGAATAACTTGAAACCAAAGTATTTTTTAGCCAAAACTTCATTTCGAAATGATTGATCCCGCGATATAAGAAAAATATTTCCAAGCCAAATTCATGGATGAAACGTTTAACTTCCATTTTTACTCCCTCATATCGGCACATAACTGGAATCCGTATTTCGGGTAACATGGTCAGACATTTTGAAACGACAATATCTCTTTTGATTTCCAAGAAAAGAGTACAAAATTTGTGTTCAAATTCAAGCTCAAAATGTGTACTTTCTAAAATTTGTAGGCCGCATCTAAAAATTCCAAACAGTTCAAAAGTTATCTGCGAGACGATTACTGAAGATGAGGTTTCAACACATTTTCAAGTCGATTAACGCTCATGAATAACTTGCAACCAAAGTATTTTTTACCCAAAACTTCATTTCGAGATGATTGATCCCGCGATATAAGAAAAATATTTCCAAGCCAAATTCATGGATGAAATATTTAACTTCCACTTTTACTCCCTTCTATCGGCACATAATTGGAATCCGTATTTCGGGTAACACGGCGAGACACTTTCATACGACAATAACTCTCCCGATTTCCATTAAAAGAATACAAAATTTGTGTTCAAATTCAAGCTCAGAATGTGTAATTTCTAAAACATGCAGGCCGCGTCTAAAAATTCCAAACAGTTCAAAAGTTATCTTCGAGACGATTACCGAAGATGTGTTTTCAACACATTTTTAAGTCGATTATCGCTCGTGAATAACTTGCAACCAAAGTATTTTTTACCCAAAACTTCATTTCGAGATTATTGATCCCGCGATATAAGAAAAATATTTCCAAGCCAAATTCATGGATGAAACGTTTAACTTCCATTTTTACTCCCTCATATCAACACATAATTGGAATCTGTATTTCAGGTAACACGGTGAGACACTTTCAAATGACAATAACTCCATTGTTTTCCACAAAAAGAATACAAAATTCGTGCTGAAATTCAAGCTCAGAATGTGTACTTTCTAAAACAGGCAGGCCGCGTCTAAAAATTCCAAACCGTTCAAAAGTTATCTCCGAGACGATTACCGAAGATGAGTTTTCAACACATTTTCAAGTCAATTAACGCTTATGAATAACTTGCAACCAAAGTATTTTTTACCCAAAACTTCAGTTCGAGATGATTGATCCCGCGATATAAGAAAAATATTTCCAAGCCAAATTCGTGGATGAAACGTTTAACTTCCATTTTTACTCACTCCTATCGGCACATAATTGGAATCCGTATTTCGAGTAACACGGTGAGACATTTTCAAACGACAATAACTATCTCAATTTCCAGAAAAAGGGTACAAAATTTGTGTTCAATTTCAATTTCAAAATGTGTACTTTCTAAAACTAGTAGGCCGCGTCTAAAACCAAACCGTTCAAAAGTTATCTTCGAGACTATTACTGAAGACAAGTTTTCAATACTTTGTCAAGTCGATTAATGCTCGTGAATAACTTGAAACCGAAGTGTTTTTTACCCAAAACTTCATTTCGAGATGATTGATCCCGCGATATAAGAAAAATATTTCCTAGCCAAATTCGTGGACGAAACGTTTAACTTCCATTTTTATTCCTCCTATCGGCACATAATTGGAATCCGTATTTCGAGTAACCTGGTCAAACATTTTGAAACGACAATATCTCTCTTGAATTCCACAAAAAGAGTACAAAATTTGATTTCAAATTCAAGCGCAAAAAGTGTACTTTCTAAAACTTGTAGGCCGTGTCTAAAAATTCCAAACCGTTTAGAAGTTATCTTCCAAACAATTACCGAAGATGAGTTTTCAACACATTTTCTTGTCGATTAACGCTCGTGAATAACTTGCAACCAAAGTATTTTTTACCCAAAAGTTCATTTCGAGATGATTGCTTCCGCAATATAGGAAAAATATTTCCAAGCCAAATTCGTGGGTGAAACTTTTAACTTCCATTTTTACTCCCTTCTATCGGCACATAATTGGAATCCGTATTTCGGGTAACACGGCGAGACACTTTCATACGACAATAACTCTCCCGATTTCCATTAAAGGAATACAAAATTTGTGTTCAAATTCAAGCTCAGAATATGTAATTTCTAAAACATGCAGGCCGCGTCTAAAAATTCCAATCAGTTCAAAAGTTATCTTCGAGACGATTACCGAAGATGTGTTTTCAACACATTTTTAAGTCGATTATCGCTCGTGAATAACTTGCAACCAAAGTATTTTTTACCTAAAACTTCATTTTGAGATTATTGATCCCGCGATATAAGAAAAATATTTCCAAGCCAAATTCATGGATGAAACGTTTAACTTCCATTTTTACTCCCTCATATCGACACATAATTGGAATCTGTATTTCAGGTAACACGGTGAGACACTTTCAAATGACAATAACTCCATTGTTTTCCACAAAAAGAGTACAAAATTCGTGCTGAAATTCAAGCTCAGAATGTGTACTTTCTAAAACAGGCAGGCCGCGTCTAAAAATTCCAAACCGTTGAAAAGTTATCTCCGAGACGATTACCGAAGATGAGTTTTCAACACATTTTCAAGTCAATTAACGCTTATGAATAACTTGCAACCAAAGTATTTTTTACCCAAAACTTCATTTCGAGTTGATTGATCCCGCGATATAAGAAAAATATTTCCAAGCCAAATTCGTGGATGAAACGTTTGACTTCCATTTTTACTCCCTTCTATCGGCACATAATTGGAATCCGTATTTCGGGTAACACAGCGAGACACTTTCATACGATAATAACTCTCCTGATTTCCATTCAAAGAATACAAAATTTGTGTTCAAATTCAAGCACAGAATGTGCACTTTCTAAAACACGCAGGCTGCGTCTAAAAATTCCAAACAGTTCAAAAGTTATCTTCGAGACGATTACCGAAGATATATTTTCAACACATTTTTAAGTCGATTAACGCTCGTGAATAACTTGCAACCAAAGTATTTTTAACCCAAAACTTCATTTCGAGAAGAGTGATCCCGCGATATAAGGAAAAATATTTCCAAGCCAAATTCGTGGATGAAACGTTTGACTTGCATTTTTACTCCCTTCTATCGGCACGCAATTGGAATCCGTATTTCGGGTAACACGGCGAGACACATTCATACGACAATAACTCTCCTGATTTCCATTCAAAGAATACAAAATTTGTGTTTAAATTCAAGCACAGAATGTGTATATTCTAAAACACGCAGGCCGCGTCTAAAAATTCCAAACAGTTCAAAAGTTATCTTCAAGACGATTACCGATGATGTGTTTTCAACACATTTTAAGTCGATTAACGCTCGTGAATAACTTGCAACCGAAGTATTTTTAACCCAAAACTTCATTTCGAGAAGGTTGATCCCGCGATATAAGGAAAAATATTTCCAAGCCAAATTCGTGGATGAAACGTTTAACTTGCATTTTTACTCCCTTCTATCGGCACACAATTGGAATCCGTATTTCGGGTAACACGGCGAGACACATTCGTACGACAATAACTCTCCTGATTTCCATTGAAAGAATACAAAATTTGTGTTCAAATTAAAGCTCAGAGTGTGCACTTTCTAAAACACGCAGGCTGCGTCTAAAAATTCCAAACAGTTCAAAAGTTATCTTCGAGACGATTACCGAAGATGTGTTTTCAACACATTTTTAAGTCGATTAACGCTCGTGAATAACTTGCAACCAAAGTATTTTTTACCCAAAACTTCATTTCAAGATGATTGATCCCACGATATAAGAAAAATATTTCCAAGCCAAATTCGTGGATGAAACGTTTAACTTCCATTTTTACTCCCTTCTACCGTCACATAATTGGAATCCGTATTTCGGGTAACACGGTGAGACATTTTAGAATGACAATAACTCTCTGGATTTCCATTGAAAAAATACAAAATTTGTGTTCAAATTCAAGCTCAGAATATATAATTTCTAAAACTTGTGGGCCGCGTCTAAAAATTCCAAACCGTTCAAAAGTTATCTCCGAGACGATTACCGAAGATGAGATTTCAACACATTTTCAAATCGATTAATGCTCGTGAATAACTTGCAACCAAAGTATTTTTTACCCTTAACTTCATTTCGAGATGATTGATCCCGCAATATAAGAAAAATATTTCCTAGCCAAATTCGTGATCGAAACGTGTAAATTCCATTTGTAATCCCTCCTATCGGCACATAATTGGAATCCGTATTCCGGGTAACTCGGTGAAACACATTCCAACGACAATAACTCTCTCGATCTCCATTGAAAGAGTACAAAATTTCTGTCCAAATTCAAGCTCAGAATGTTTTCTTTCTAAAACATATAGGCTGCGCCTAAAAATTCCAAACAGTTTAAAAGTTATCTTCGAGACGATTACCAAAGATGAGTTTTCACAAATTTTCAAGTCGATTAACGCTCGTGAATAACTTGCAACCAAAGTATTTTTTACCCAAAACTTCATTTCGAGATGATTGATCCCGCGATATAAGAAAAATATTTCCAAGCCAAATTCATGGGATGAAACGTTTAACTTCCATTTTTACTCCGTCATATCGGCACATAACTGGAATCCGTATTTCGGGTAACATGGTCAGACATTTTGAAACGACAATATCTCTCCTGATTTCCAAGAAAAGAGTACAAAATTTGTGTTCAAATTCAAGCTCAAAATGTGTACTTTCTAAAATTTGTATGCCGCATCTAAAAATTCCAAACAGTTCAAAAGTTATCTCCGAGACGATTACCGAAGATAAGGTTTCAACACATTTTCAAGTGGATTAACGCTCATGAATAACTTGCAACCAATGTATTTTTTACCCAAAACTTCATTTCGAGAAGATTGATCCCGTGATATAAGAAAAATATTTCCAAGCCAAATTTGTGGATGAAACGTTTAACTTCCATTTTTACTCCCTTCTATCGGCACATAATTGGAATCCGTATTTCGGGTAACACGGCGAGACACTTTCACACGACAATAACTCTCTCGATTTCCATTAAAAGAATAAAAAATTGGTGTTCAAATTCAAGCTCAGAATGTGTAGTTTCTAAAACATGCAGGCCGCGTCTAAAAATTCCAAATAGTTCAAAAGTTATCTTCGAGACGATTACCGAATATGTGTTTTCAACACATTTTTAAGTCGATTATCGCTCGTGAATAACTTGCAACCAAAGTATTTTTTACCCAAAACTTCATTTCGAGATGATTGATCCCGTGATATAAGAAAAATATTTCCAGGCCAAATTCATGGATGAAACGTTTAATTTCCATTTTTACTCCCTCATATCGGCACATAATTGGAATCTGTATTTCAGGTAACACGGTGAGACACTTTCAAATTACAATAACTCCATTGTTTTCCACAAAAAGAATACAAAATTCGTGTTGAAATTCAAGCTCTGAATGTGTACTTTCTAAAACAGGCAGGCCGCGTCTAAAAATTCCAAACAGTTCAAAAGTTATCTCCGAGACGATTACCGAAGATGAGTTTTCAACACATTTTCAAGTCAATTAACGCTCATGAATAACTTGCAACCAAAGTATTTTTTACCCAAAACTTCATTTCGAGATGATTGATCCCGCGAGATAAGAAAAATATTTCCAAGCCAAATTCGTGGATGAAATGTTTGACTTCCATTTTTACTCCCTTCTATCAGCACATAATTGGAATCCGTATTTTGGGTAACACGGTAAGACACTTTCAAACGACAATAACTCTCTTGATTTCCAATGAAAGAATATAGAATTTGTGTTCAAATTCAAGCTCAGAATGTGTACTTTCTAAAACGTGGGGGCTACGTCTAAAAATTCCAAACAGTTTAAAAGTTATCTTCGACACGATCACCGAAGATGAGTTTTGAACACATTTTCAAGTCGATTAGCGCTCGTGAATAACTTGCAACCAAAGTATTTTTTACCCAAAACTTAATTTTGAGATGATTGATCCTGCGGTATAAGAAAAATATTTCCAAGCCAAATTCGTGGATGAAATGTTTAACTTCCATTTTTACTCCCTCTTATCGACACATAATTGGAATCCGTATTTCGGGTAAAACGGCGAGACACTTTCATACGACAATAACTCTCCTGATTTCCAATGAAATAATACAAAATTTGTGTTCAAATTCAATCGCAGAATGTGTACTTTCTAAAACATGCAGGCCGCGTCTAAAAATTTCAAGCAGTTCAAAAGGTATCTTCGAGACGATTACCGAAGATGTGTTTTCAACATATTTTTAAGTCGATTAACGCACGTGAACAACTTACAACCAAAGTATTTTTTACCCAAAACTTCATTTCGAGATGATTGATCCCGCGATATAAGAAAAATATTTCCAAGCCAAATTCATGGATGAAACGTTTAACTTCCATTTTTACTCCCTCATATCGGCACATAATTGGAATCCCTATTTCGGGTAACACGGTGAGACACTTTCAAATGACAATAACTCCATTGTTTTCCACAAAAAGAATACAAAATTTACGTTGAAATTCAAGCTCAGAATGTGTACTTTCTAGAACAAGCAGTCTGCGTCTAAAAATTCCAAATAGTTCAAAAGTTATCTCCGAGACGATTACCGAAGATGAGTTTTCAACACATTTTCAAGTCGATTAACGCTCGTGAATAACTTGCAACCAAAGTATTTTTTTACCCAAAACTTCATTTCGAGATGATTGATCCCGCGATATAAGAAAAATATTTCCAAGCCAAATTCGTGGATGAAACATTTAATTTCCATTTTTACTCCCTTCTATCGGCACATAATTGGAATCCGTATTTCGGGTAACACGGCGATACACTTTCATACGACAGTACCTCTCCCGATTTCCATTAAAAGAATACAAAATTTGTGTTCAAATTCAAGCTCAGAATGTGTACTTTCTAAAACATGCATGCCGCGTCTAAAAATTCCGAACAGTTCAAAAGTTATCTTCGAGACGATTATTGAAGATGTGTTTTCAACACATTTTTAAGTCGATTATCGCTCGTGAATAACTTGCAACCAAAGTATTTTTTACCCAAAACTTAATTTCGAGATGATTGATCCCTTGATATAAGAAAAATATTTCCAGCCAAATTCATGGATGAAACATTTGACTTCCATTTTTACTCCCTTCTATCGGCACATAATTGGAATCCGTATTTCGGGTAACACGGTGAGACACTTTGAAACGACAATAACTCTCTTGTTTTCCATTGAAAGAATACAAAATTTGTGTTCAAATTCAAGCTCAGAATGTGTACTTTCTAAAACGTGTAGGCTACGTCTAAAAATTCCAGACAGTTTAAAAGTTATCTTCGACACGATTACCGAAGATGAGTTTTAAACACATTTTCAAGTCGATTAACGCTTGTGGATAATTTGCAACCAAAGTATTTTTTACCCAAAACTTAATTTTGAGATGATTGATCCCGAGATATAAGAAAAATATTTCCGAGCCAAATTCGTGGATGAAACGTTTAACTTCCATTTTTACTCCCTTTTATCGGCACATAATTGGAATCCGTAGTTCGGGTAAAACGGCGAGACACTTGCATACGACAATAACTCTCCTGATTTCCAATGAAAGAATACAAAATTTGTGCTCAAACTCAATCGCAGAATGTGTACTTTCTAAAACATGCAGGCCCCGTCTAAAAATTCCAAGCAGTTCAAAAGTTATCTTGGAGACGATTACCGAAGATGTGTTTTTTACCCAAAACTTCATTTCGTGATGATTGATCCCACGATATAAGAAAAATATTTCAAAGCCAAATTCGTGGATGAAACGTTTAACTTCCATTTTTACTCCCTTCTATCGGCACATAATTGGAATCCGTATTTCGGGTAACACGGTAATACATTTTGAAACGACAATAACTCTCTAGATTTCCATTGAAAAAATACAAAATTTGTGTTCAAATTCAAGCTCAGAATGTATACTTTCTAAAACTTGCGGGCTGCGTCTAAAATTCCTAACCGTTCAAAAGTTATCTACGAGACGATTACCGCAGATGAGATTTCAGCACATTTTCAAATCGATTAACGCTCGCGAATAACTTCCAACCAAAGTATTTTTTACCCTTAACTTCATTTCAAGATGATTGATCCTGCAATATAAGAAAAATATTTCCTAGCGAAAATTGTGAGCGAAACGTTTAAATTCCATTTGTAATCCCTCCTATCGTCACATAATTGGAATCCGTATTTCGGGTAACACGGTGGAACACATTCAAACGACAATAACTCTCTCAATTTCCATTGAAAGAATACAAAATTTCTATTCAAATTGAAGCTCAGAATGTGTACTTTCTAAAAATGCAGGTTGCGCCCAAAAATTCCAAACAGTTTAAAAGTTATCTTCGAGACGATTACCGAAGATGAGTTTTCACAAATTTTAAAGTTGATTAACGCTCGTGAATAACTTGCAACCAAAGTATTTTTTTCCCAAAACTTCATTTCGAGATGATTGATCCGGCGATATAAGAAAAATATATCCAAGCCAAATTCATGGATGGAACATTTATCTTCCATTTTTACTCCTTTCTATCGGCACATAATTGGAATCCGTATTTCAGGTAACACGGTGAGACATTTTGAAACGACAGTAACTCTTTGGATTTCCATTAAAAAAATACAAAATTTGTGTTCAAATTCATGCTCAGAATGGATACTTTCTAAAACATGCGGGCCGCGTCTAAAAATTCCGAAACGTTCAAAAGTTATCTTCGAAATGGTTTCCGAAGATGAGATTTCAACACATTTTCAAATCGATTAACGCTCTTGAATAACTTGTAACCAAAGTATCCTTTACACTTAACTTCTTTTCGAGATGATTGATCCCGCAATATAAGAAAAATATTTCCGAGCCAAATTCTTGAGCGAAACGTTTAAATTCCATTTGTAATCCCTCCTATCGACACATAATTGGAATCCGTATTTCGGGTAACACGGCGAGACACTTTCATACGACAATAACTCCCCTGATTTCCATTGAAAGAATACGAAATTTGTGTTCAAATTCAAGCTTAGAATGTGTACTTTCTAAAACACGCAGGCCGCGTCTAAAAATTCCAAGCAGTTGAAAAGTTATCTTTGAGACGATTACCGAAGATGTGTTTTCAACAAATTTTTAAGTCGATTAACTCTTGTGAATAACATGCAACGAAAGTATTTTTTACCCAAAACTTCATTTCGAGATGATTGATCCCGCGATATAAGAAAAATATTTCCAAGCCAAATTCGTGGACGAAACGTTTAACTTCCATTTTTATTCCTCCTATCGGCACATAATTGGAATTCGTATTTCGGGTAACCTGGTCAAACATTTTGAAATGACAATATCTCTCCTGATTTCCAGAAAAAGAGTACAAAATTAGTTTTGAAATTCAAGCTCAAAAAGTGTACTTTCTTAAACTTGTAGGCTGCGTCTAAAAATTCCAAACCGTTCAGAAATTAACTTCCAGACAATTACCGAAGAGGAGTTTTCAACACATTTTCATGTCGATTAACGCTCGTGAATAACTTGCAACCAAAGTATTTTTTACCCAAAACTTCATTTCGAGATGATTGATCCCGCGATATAAGAAAAGTATTTCTTAGCCAAATTCATGGGTGAAACGTTTAACTTCCATTTTTACTCACTCCTATCGGCATATAATTTGAATCCGTATTTCGGGTAACACGGTGAGACATTTTCAAACGACACTATCTCTCTTGATTTCCGCAAAAAAGAATACAAAATTTGTGTTCAAACTCAAGCTCAGAATGTGTACTTTCTAAAACTTGCAGGCCGCGTCTAAAAATTCCAAACAGTTCCAATGTTATCTTCGAGACGATTACTAAAGACGAGTTTTCAACATATTTTCAAGTCGATTAACGCTCGTGAATAACTAGCAACCAAAGTATTTTTTACCCAAAACTTCATTCCGAGATGATTGATCCCGCGATATAAGAAAAATATTTCCTAGCCAAATTCGTGGAAGAAACGTTTAACTTCCATTTTTATTCCTCCTATCGGCACATAATTGGAATCCGTATTTCGGGTAACTTGGTCAAACATTTTGAAACGACAATATCTCCATTGACTTCCACAAAAAGAGTACAAAATTTGATTTCAAATTCAAGCCCAAAAAGTGTACTTTCTAAAACTTGTAGGCCACGTCTAAAAGTTCCAAACCGTTCAGAAGTTATCTTCCAGACAATTAGTGAAGAGGAGTTTTCAACACATTTTCATGTCGATCAACGCTCCTGAATAACTTGCAACAGAAGTATTTTTTTCCCAAAACGTCATTCCAAGATGATTGATCCCGCGGTATAAGAAAAATATTTCCAAGCCAAATTCGTGGAAGAAACGTTTAACTTCCATTTTTACTCACTCCTATCGGCACATAATTGGAATACATATTTCGGGTAAGATGGTGAGACATTTTCAACCGACAATAACTCTCTCGTTTTCCACAAAAAGAGTACAAAATTCGTGTTCAATTTCAAGCTCAAAATGTGTACTTCCAAAAACTAGTAGGCCGCGTCTAAAACCAAACCGTTCAAAAGTTATCTTCGAGGCGATTACCGAAGATGAGTTTTCAACACATTTTCAAGTCGATTAACGCTCGTGAATAACTTGCAACCAAAGTATTTTTTACCCAAAACTTCATTACGAGATGATTGATCCCGCAATATAAGAAATATATTTCTAGCCAAATTCGTGGACGAAACGTTTAACTTCCATTTTTATTTCTCCTATCGGCACATAATTGGAATCTGTATCTCAGGTAACATGGTCAGACATTTTGAAACAACAATATCTCTCCTGATTTCCACAAAGAGAGTACAAAATTTGTGTTCAAATTCAAGCTCAAAATGTGTACTTTCTAAAACTTGTAGGCCGCGTCTAACAATTCCAAACCGTTCAAAAGTTATCTTTGAGACTCTTACCGAAGATGAGTTTTCAACACATTTTCATTTCGATTAACGCTTGTGAATAACTTGCAACGAAAGTATTTTTTACCCAAAAGTTCATTTCGAGATGATTGATCCCGCGATATAGGAAAAATATTTCCAAGCCAAATTCGTGCTTGAAACGTCTAACTTCTATTTTTACTCCCTCCTATCGGCACGTAATTGGAATCCGTATTTCGGGTAACACGGTGAGACATTTTCAAACGACACTAACTCTCATGATTTCCGCAAAAATAGTACAAAATTTGTGTTCAAACTCAAGCTCAGAATGTGTACTTTCTAAAACTTGCAGGCCACGTCTAAAAATTCTAAACCGTTCCAAAGTTATCTTCGAGACGATTACCGAAGACGAGTTTTCAACACATTTTCAAGTCGATTAACGCTTGTGAATAACTTGCAACCAAAGTATTCTTTACCCAAAACTTCAATTCGAGATGATTGATCCCGCGATATAAGAAAAATATTTCCTAGCCAAATTCATGGACGAAACGTTTAACTTCCATTTTTATTCCTCCTATCGGCACATAATTGGAATTCGTATTTCGGGTAAACTGGTCAAACATTTTGAGGTGACAATATCTCACTTGATTTCCAGAAAAAGAGTACAAAATTAGTTTTCAAATTCAAGCTCAAAAAGTGTACTTTCTTAAACTTGTAGGCCGCGTCTAAAAATTCCAAACCGTTCAGAAATTATCATCCAAACAATTACCGAAGAGGAGTTTTCAACACATTTTCATGTCGATTAACGCTCGTGAATAACTTGCAACCAAAGTATTTTTTACCTAAAACTTCATTTCGAGATGATTGATCCCGCGATATAAGAAAAATATTTCCTAGCCAAATTCATGGATGAAATGTTTAACTTCCATTTTTACTCACTCCTATCGGCACATAATTTGAATCCGTATTTCAGGTAACACGTTGAGAAATTTTCAAACGACAATAACTCTCTCGATTTCCACAAAAAGAATACAAAATTTGTGTTCAAATGCAAGCTCAGAATGTGTACATTCTAAAACTTGAAGGCCGCGTCCAAAAATTCCAATCCGTTCCAAAAGTATCTTCGAGACGATTACCGAAGATGAGTTTTCAACACATTTTCAAGTTGATTAACGCTCGTGAATAACTTGCAACCGAAGTATTTTTTACCCAAAACTTCATTTCGAGATGATTAGTCACGCGATATAAGAAAAACATTTCCAAGCCAAATTCGTGGACGAAACGTTTAACTTACATTTTTATTCCTCCTATCGGCACATAATTGGAATCCGTATTTCGGGTAACATGGTCAGACATTTTGAAACGACAATATCTCTCTTGATTTCCAAGAAAAGAGTACAAAATTTGTGTTCAAATTCAGGCTCAAAATGTGTACTTTCTAAAATTTGTAGGCCGCATCTAAAAATTCCAAACCGTTCCAAAGTTATCTTCGAGACGATTACCGAAGATGAGTTTTCAACACATTTTCATGTCCATTGACGCTCGTGAATAACTTGCAACCAAAGTAGTTTTTTACCCAAAACTTCATTTCGAGATGATTGCTCCCGCGATATAGGAAAAATATTTCCAAGCCAAATTCGTGGATGAAACGTTTAACATCCATTTATACTCCCTCCTATCAGCACAAAATTGGAATCCGTATTTCGGGTAACACGGTGAGACATTTTCACACGACACTAACTCTCTTGATTTCAGCAAAAAGATTACAAAATTTCTGTTCAAACTCAAGCTCAGAATGTGTACTTTCTAAAACTTGAAGGCCACGTCTAAAAATTCCAAACTCTTCCAAAGTTATCTTCGAGACGATTACCGAATATGAGTTTTCAACACATTTTCAAGTCGATTAACGCTCATGAATAACTTGCAACCAAAGTATTTTTTACCCAAAACTTCATTTCGAGATGATTGATCCCGCAATATAAGAAAAATATTTCCACGCCAAATTCGTGGATGAAACGTTTAACTTTCGTTTTTACTCTCTCCTATCAGCACATAATTTAAATCCGTATTTCGAGTAACACAGTGAGACATTTTCAAAACACAATATCTCTCTCGATTTCCACAAAAAGAATACAAAATTTTTCTTCAAATTCAAGCTCAAAATGTGTACTTTCTAAAGCTTGAAGGCCGCGTACAAAAATTCCAAACCGTTCCAAAGGTATCTTCGAGGCGATTACCGAAGATGAGCTTTCAACACATTTTGAAGTCGATTAACGCTCATGAATAACTTGCAACCGAAGTATTTTTTACCCAAAACTACATTTTGAGATGATTGGTCCCGCGATATAAGAAAAATATTTCCAAGCCAAATTCGTGGATGAAACGTTTAACTTACATTTTTATTCCTCCTATCGGCACATAATTGGAATCCGTATTTCGGGTAACATGGTCAGACATTTTGAAACGACAATATCTCTCTTGATTTCCAAGAAAAGTGTAAAAAATTTGTGTTCAAATTGAAGCTAAAAATGTGTACTTTCTAAAATTTATAGGCCGCATCTAAAAATTCCAAACCGTTCAAAAGTTATCTTCGAGCCGATTACCGAAGATGAGTTTCCAACACATTTTCATGTCCATTAACGCTCGTGAATAACTTGCAACCAAAGTATTTTTTATCCAAAACTTCATTTCGAGATGATTGCTCCCGCGATATAGGGAAAATTTTTCCAAGCCAAATTCGTGGATGAAACGTTTAACATCCATTTTTACTCCCTCCTATCGGCACAAAATTGGAATCCGTATTTCGGGTAACACGGTGAGATATTTTCAAACAACACTAACTCTCTTGATTTCAGCCAAAAGAAAACAAAATTTGTGTACAAACACAAGCTCAGACTGTGTACTTTCTAAAACTTGGTGGCCGCGTCTAAAAATTCCAAACTGTTCCAAAGTTATCTTCGAGACGATTACCGAATATGAGTTTTCAACACATTTTCAAGTCGATTAACGCTCATGAATAACTTGCAACCAAAGTATTTTTTACCCAAAACTCCATTTTGAGATGATTGATCCCGCGATATAAGAAAAATATTTCCAAGCCAAATTCGTGGATGAAACATTTAACTTCCATTTTTACTCACTCCTATCGGCACATAATTTGAATCCGTATTTCGAGTAACACGGTGAGACATTTTCAAAAGACAATAACTCTCTCGATTTCAACAAAAGGAATACAATATTTTTGTTCAAATTCAAGCTCAGAATGTGTACTTTTTAAAACTTGAAGGCCACGTCTAAAAATTCCAAGCCGTTCCAATGGTATCTTCGAGACAATTACCGAAGATGAGTTTTCAACACAATTTCAAGTCGATTAACGCTCGTGAATAACTTGCACCCAAAGTATTTTTTACCCAAAACTTCATTTCGAGATGATTGATCCCGCAATATAAGAAAAATATTTTCAAGCCAAATTCGTGGATGACACGTTAAACTTCCATTTTTATTCCTCCTATTGGCACATAATTGGAATCCGTATTTCGGGTAACATGGTCAGACATTTCGAAACGACTATATCTCTCTTGATTTCCAAAAAAAGAGTACAAAATTTGTGTTCAATTTCAAGCTCAAAATGTGTACTTTCCAAAACTTGTAGGCCGTGTCTAAAAATTCGAAACCGTTCAAAAGTTATCTTCGTGGCGATTACAGAAGATGAGTTTTCAACTCATTTTCAAGTCGAGTAACGGTCGTGGATAACTTGCAACCAAAGTATTTTTTACCCAAAACTTCATTTCGAGATGATTGATCCCGCGATATACGAAAAATATTTCCTAGCCAAATTCGCAGACGAAACGTTTAACTTCCATTTTTATTCCTCCTATCGGCACATAATTGGAATCTGTATTTTGGGTAACATGGTCAAACATTTTGAAACAACAATATATCTCTTGATTTCCACAAAAAGAGTACAAAATTTGTGTTCAAATTCAAGCTCAAAAAGTGTACATTCTAAAACTTGTAGCCCGCGTCTAAAAATTCCAAACCGTTCAAAAGTTATCTTCGAGACGATTACCGAAGATGAGTTTTCAACACATTTTTATATCGATTAACGCTCGTGAATAACTTGCAACCAAAGTATTTTTTACCAAAAACTTCATTTCGAGATGATTGATCCCGCGATATAAGAAAAATATTTCCAAGCCAAATTCGTGGATGAAACGTTTAACTTCCATTTTTACTCACTCTTACCGGCACATAATTTGAATCCGTATTTCGGGTAACATGGTGAGACACTTTCAAACGACACTAACTCTCTTGATTTCCGCAAAAAGAATACAAAATTTGTGTTCAAACTCATGCTCAGAATGTGTACTTTCTAAAACTCGCAGGCCGCGTCTAAAAATTCCAAACCGTTCAAATTTTATCTTCGAGACGATTACCGAAGATGAGTTTTCAACACATTTTCAAGTCGATTAACGCACGTGAATAACTAGCAACCAAAGTATTTCTTACCTGAAACTTCATTTCGAGATGATTGATCCCGCGATATAAGAAAAATATTTCCTAGCCAAATTCGTGGACGAAACGTTGAACTTCCATTTTTATTCCTCCTATCGGCACATAATTGGAATCCGTATTTCGGGTAACTTGGTCAAACATTTTGAAACGACAATATCTCTCTTGATTTCCACAAAAAGTGTAAAAATTTGTTTCCAAATTCAAGCCCAAAAAGTGTACTTTCTAAAACTTATAGGCCGCGTCTAAAAATTCCAAACCGTTCAGAAGTTATCTTCCAGACAATTACCGAAGAGGAGTTTTCAACAAATTTTCTTGTCGAGTAACGCTCCTGAATAACTTGCAGCCAAAGTATTTTTTTCCCAAAACTTCGTTTCGAGATGATTGATCCCGCGGCATAAGAAAAATATATCCAAGCCAAATTCGTGGATGAAACGTTTAACTTCCATTTTTACTCACTCCTATCGGCACATAATTGGAATCCGTATTTCGGGTAAGACGGTGAGACATTTTCAAAAGACAATAACTCTCTCGTTTTCCACAAAAAGAGTACAAAATTTGTGTTCAATTTCAAGCTCAAAATGTGTACTTCCAAAAACTATTAGGCCGCGTCTAAAACCAAACCGTTCAAAAGTTATCTTCGAGGCGATTACCGAAGATGAGTTTTCAACACATTTTCAAGTCGATTAACGCTCGTAAATGACTTGCAACCAAAGTATTTTTTACCCAAAACTTCGTTTCGAGATGATTGATCCTGCAATATAAGAAAAATATTTCCTAGCCAAATTCGTGGACGAAACGTTTAACTTCCATTTTTATTCCTCCTATCGGCACATAATTGGAATCCGAATTTCGGGTAACATGGTTAGACATTTTGAAACGACAATATCTCTCTTGATTTCCACAAAGCGAGTACAAAATTTGTGTTCAAATTCAAGCTCAAAATGTGTACTTCCTAAAACTTGTAGGCCGCGTCTAAAAATTCCAAACCGTTCAAAAGTTATCTTCGAGACGGTTACCGAAGATGAGTTTCAACACATTTTCATTTTGATTAACGCTTGTGAATAACTTGCGACCAATGTATTTTTTATCCAAAACTTCATTTCGAGATGATCGATCCCGCGATATAGGAAAAATATTTCCAAGCCAAATTCGTGCATGAAACGTCTAACTTCCATTTTTACTCCCACCTATCGGCACATAATTGGAATCTGTATTACGGGTAACACGGTGAGACATTTTCAAATGACACTAACTCTCATGATTTTCGCAAAAATAGTACAAAATTTGTGTTCAAACTCAAGCTCAGAATGTGTACTTTCTAAAACTTGCAGGCCGCGTCTAAAAATTCCAAACCGTTCCAACGTTATCTTCGAGACGATTACCGAAGACGAGTTTTCAACACATTTTCAAGTCGATTAACGCTCGTGAATAACTTGCAACCAAAGTATTTTTTACCCAAAACTTCATTACGAGATGATTGATCCCGCAATATAAGAAAAATATTTCAAGCCAAATTCGTGGACGAAACGTTTAACTTCCATCTTTATTCCTCATATCGGCACATAATTGGAATCCGTATTTCGGGTAACATGGTCAGACATTTTGAAACGACAATATCTCTCTTGATTTCCACAAAGTGAGTACAAAATTTGTGTTCAAATTCAAGCTAAAAATGTGTACTTTCTTAAATTTGTAGGCCGCGCCTAAAAATTCCAAACCGTTCAAAAGTTATCTTCGAGACGCTTACCGAAGATGAGTTTTCAACACATTTTCATTTCGATTCACGCTTGTGAATAACTTGCAACCAAAGTATTTTTTACCCAAAAGTTCATTTCGAGATGATTGATCCTGCGATATAGGAAAAATATTTCCAAGCCAAATTCGTGCATGAAACGTCTAACTTCCATTTTTACTCCCTCCTATCGGCACATAATTTGAATCCGTATTTTGGGTAACACGGTGAGACATTTTCAAACGACACTAACTCTCATGATTTCCGCAAAAATAGTACAAAATTTGTGTTCAAACTCAAGCTCAGAATTTGTACTTTCTAAAACTTGCAGGCCGCGTCTAAAAATTCCAAACCGTTCCAAAGTTATCTTCGAGACGATTACCGAAGACGAGTTTTCAACACATTTTCAAGTCGATTAACGCTCATGAATAACTTGCAACCAAAGTATTCTTTACCCAAAACTTCATTTCGAGATGATTGATCCTGCGATATAAGAAAAATATTTCCTAGCCAAATTCGTGGACGAAACGTTTAGCTTCCATTTTTATTCCTCCTATTGGCACATAATTGGAATTCGTATTTCGGGTAACCTGGTCAAACATTTTGAGGTGACAATATCTCTCTCGATTTCATGAAAAAGAGTACAAAATTAGTTTTCAAATTCAAGCTCAAAAAGTGTACTTTCTTAAACTTGTAGGCCGCGTCTCAAAAATCCAAACCTTTCAAAAATTATCTTCCAAACAATTACCGAAGAGGAGTTTTCAACACATTTTCATGTCGATTAACGCTCGTGAATAACTTGCAACCAAAGTATTTTTTACCCAAAACTTCATTTCGAGATGATTGATCCCGCGGTACAAGAAAAATATTTCCAAGCCAAATTCGTGGATGAAACGTTTAACTTCCATTTTTACTCACTCCTATCGGCACATAATTGGAATCCGTATTTCGAGTAACACGGTGAGACATTTTCAAACGACAATAACTATCTCAATTTCCAGAAAAAGGGTACAAAATTTGTGTTCAATTTCAATTTCAAAATGTGTACTTCTAAAACTAGTAGGCCGCGTCTAAAACCAAACCGTTCAAAAGTTATCTTCGAGACGATTACTGAAGACAAGTTTTCAACACATTGTCAAGTCGATTAATGCTCGTGAATAACTTGCAACCGAAGTATTTTTTACCCAAAACTTCATTTCGAGATGATTGATCCCGCGATATAAGAAAAATATTTCCTAGCCAAATTCGTGGACGAAACGTTTAACTACCATTTTTATTCCTCCTATCGGCACATAATTGGAATCCGTATTTCGAGTAACCTGGTCAAACATTTTGAAACGACAATATCTCTCTTGAATTCCACAAAAAGAGTACAAAATTTGTTTTCAAATTCAAGCGCAAAAAGTGTACTTTCTAAAACTTGTAGGCCGCGTCTAAAAATTCCAAACCGTTTAGAAGTTATCTTCCAAACAATTACCGAAGATGAGTTTTCAACACATTTTCATGTCGATTAACGCTCGTGAATAACTTGCAACCAAAGTATTTTTTACCCAAAACTTCATTTCGAGATGATTGCTTCCGCAATATAGGAAAAATATTTCCAAGCCAAATTCGTGGATGAAACGTTTAACTTCCATTTTTACTCCCTCCTATCGGCACATAATTAGAATCCGTATTTCGGGTAACACGGTGAGACATTTTCATATGACAATAACTCTCTCGATTTCCACAAAAAGAAGACAAAATTTGTGTTCAAATTCAAGCTCAGAATGTGTACTTACTAAAACTTGAAGGCCGCATCTAAAAATTCCAAACCGTTCCAAAGGAATCTTCGAGACAATTACCGAAGATGAGTTTTCAACACATTTTCATTTCGATTAACGCGCATGAATAACTTGCAAACAAAGTATTTTTTATCCAAAAATTCATTTCGAGATGATTGATCCCGTGATATAAGAAAAATATTTCCAAGCCAAATTCGTGGATGAAACGTTAAACTTCCATTTTTATTCCTCCTATCGGCACATCATTGGAATCCGTATTTCGGGTAACATGGTCAGACATTTTGAAATGACAATATCACCCTTGATTTCCAAAAATGGAGTACAAAATTTCTGTTCAATTTCAAGCTCAAAATGTGTACTTTCTAAAACTTGCAGGCCGCATCTAAAATTTCCAAACCATTCAAAAGTTATCTTCGAGGCGATTACAGAAGATGAGTTTTCAAGACATCTTCTAGTCGATTTACGGTCGTGAATAACTTACAACCAAAGTATTTTTTTCCCAAAACTTCACTTCGGGATGATTGATCCTGTGGTATAAGAAAAATATTTCCTAGCCAAATTCGCGGATGAAACGTGTAACTTCCATTTTTATTCCTCCTATCGGCACATAATTGGAATCCGTGTTTTGGGTAACATGGTCAGACATTTTGAAACAACAATATATCTCTTGATTTCCACAAAAAGAGTACAAAATTTGTGTTCAAGTTCAAGCTCAAAATGTGCACATTCTAAAACTTGTAGGCCGCGTCTAAAAATTCCAAACCGTTCAAAAGTTATCTTCGAGACGATTACCGAAGATGAGTTTTCAACACATTTTTATTTCGATTAACGCTCGTGAATAACTTGCAACCAAAGTATTTTTTACCCAAAACTTCATTTCCAGATGATTGATCCCGCGATATAAGAAAAATATTTCCTAGCCAAATTCATGGATGAAACGTTTAAGTTCCATTTTTACTCACTCCTATCGGCACATAATTTGAATCCGTATTTCGGGTAACACGGTGAGACCTTTTCAAACGACACTATCTCTCTTGATTTCCGCAAAAAGAATACAAAATTTGTGTTCAAACTCAAGCTCAGAATGTGTACTTTCGAAAACTTGCAGGCCGCGTCTAAAAATTCCAAACCGTTCCAATGTTATCTTAGAGACGATTACCGAAGACGAGTTTTCAACACATTTTCAAGTCGATTAACGCTCGTGAATAACTAGCAACCAAAGTATTTTTTACCCAAAACTTCATTTCGAGATGATTGATCCCGCGATATAAGAAAAATATTTCCTAGCCAAATTCGTGGAAGAAACGTTTAACTTCCATTTTTATTCCTCCTATCGGCACATAATTGGAATCCGTATTTCGGGTAACTTGGTCAAACATTTTGAAGCGACAATATCTCCCTTGATTTCCACAAAAAGAGTACAAAATTTGTTTTCAAATTCAAGCCCAAAAAGTGTACTTTCTAAAACTTGTAGGCCGTGTCTAAAAATTCCAAACCGTTCAGAAGTTATCTTCCAGACAATTACCGAAGAGGAGTTTTCAACACATTTTCATGTCGATTAATGCTCCTGAATAACTTGCAACCAAAGTATTTTTTTCCCAAAACTTCATTTCGAGATGATTGATCCCGCGGTATAAGAAAAATATTTCGAAGCCAAATTCATGGATTAAACGTTTAACTTCCATTTTTACTCACTCCTATCGGAACATAATTGGAATCCGTATTTCGGGTAAGACGGTGAGACATTTTAAAACGACAATAACTCTCTCGTTTTCCACAGAAAGAGTACAAAATTTGTGTTCAATTTCAAGCTCAAAATGTGTAATTCCAAAAACTAATAGGCCGCGTCTAAAACCAAACCGTTCAAAAGTTATCTTCGAGGCGATTACCGAAGATGAGTTTTCAACACATTTTCAATTCGATTAACGCTCGTGAATACCTTGCAACCAAAGTATTTCTTACCCAAAACTTCATTTCGAGATGATTGATCCCGCGATATAAGAAAAATATTTCCTAGCCAAATTCGTGAACGAAACGTTTAACTTCCATTTTTGTTCCTCCTATCGGCACATAATTGGAATCCGTATTTCGGGTAACATGGTCAGACATTTTGAAACGACAATATCTCTCTTGATTTCCACAAAGAGAGTACAAAATTTGTGTTCAAATTCATGCTCAAAATGTGTACTTTCTAAAACTTGTAGGCCGCGTCTAAAAATTCCAGACCGTTCAAAAGTTATCTTCGAGACGGTTACCGAAGATGAGTTTTCAACACATTTTCATTTCGATTAACGCTCGTGAATACCTTGCAACCAAAGTATTTTTTACCCAAAACTTCATTTCCAGATGATTGATCCCGCGATATAAGAAAAATATTTCCTAGCCAAATTCGTGAATGAAACGTTTAACTTCCATTTTTGTTCCTCCTATCGGCACATAATTGGAATCCGTATTTCGGGTAACATGGTCAGACATTTTGAAACGACAATATCTCTCTTGATTTCCACAAAGAGAGTACAAAATTTGTGTTCAAATTCATGCTCAAAATGTGTACTTTCTAAAACTTGTAGGCCGCGTCTAAAAATTCCAGACCGTTCAAAAGTTATCTTCGAGACGGTTACCGAAGATGAGTTTTCAACACATTTTCATTTCGATTAACGCTCGTGAATACCTTGCAACCAAAGTATTTTTTACCCAAAACTTCATTTCGAGATGATTGATCCCGCGATATAAGAAAAATATTTCCTAGCCAAATTCGTGAACGAAACGTTTAACTTCCATTTTTGTTCCTCCTATCGGCACATAATTGGAATCCGTATTTCGGGTAACATGGTCAGACATTTTGAAACGACAATATCTCTCTTGATTTCCACAAAGAGAGTACAAAATTTGTGTTCAAATTCATGCTCAAAATGTGTACTTTCTAAAACTTGTAGGCCGCGTCTAAAAATTCCAGACCGTTCAAAAGTTATCTTCGAGACGGTTACCGAAGATGAGTTTTCAACACATTTTCATTTCGATTAACGCTTGTGAATAACTTGGAACCAAAGTATTTTTTACCCAAAACTGCATTTCGAGTTGATTGATCCCGCGATATAGGAAAAATATTTTTAGGCCAAATTCGTGCATGAAACGTCTCACTTCCATTTTTACTCCCTCCTATCGGCACATAATTGGAATCCGTATTTCGGGTAACACGGTGAGACATTTTCAAACGACACTAACTCTCATGATTTCCACAAAAATAGTATAAAATTTGTGTTCAAACTCAAGCTCAGAATGTGTACTTTCTAAAACTTACAGGCCGCATCTAAAAATTCCAAACCGTTCCAAAGTTATCTTCGAGACGATTACCGAAGACGAGTTTTCAACACATTTTCAAGTCGATTAACGCTCGTGAATAACTTGCAACCAATGTATTTCTTACCCAAATCTTCATTTCGAGATGATTGATCCCGCGATATAAGAAAAATATTTCCTAGCCAAATTCGTGGACGAAACATTTAACTTCCATTTTTATTCCTCCTATCGGCACAAAATAGGAATTCGCATTTCGGGTAACCTGGTGAAACATTTTGAAATGACAATATCTCTCCTGATCTCTAGAAAAAGAGTACAAAATTAGTTTTCAAATTCAAGCTCAAAACGTGTACTTTCTTAAACTTGTAGGCCGCGTCTAAAAATTCCAAACCGTTCAGAAATTATCTTCCAGACAATTACCGAAGAGGAGTTTTCAACACATTTCCATGTCGATTAACGCTCGTGAATAACTTGCAACCAATGTATTTTTTAGCCAAAACTTCATTTCGAGATGATTAATCCCGCGGTACAAGAAAAATATTTCCAAGCCAAATTCGTGGATGAAACGGTTAACTTCCATTTTTACTAACTCCTATCGGCACATAATTGGAATCCGTATTTCGAGTAACACGGTGAGACATTTTCAAACGACAATAACTCTCTTAATTTCCACAAAAAGAGTACAAAATTTGGGTTCAATTTCAAGCTCAAAATGTTTACTTTCTAAAACTAGTAGGCCGCGTCTAGAACCAAACCTTTCAAAAGTTATCTTCGAGACGATTATTGAAGACGAGTTTTCAACACATTTTCAAGTCGATTAATGCTCGTGAATATGTTGCAACCGAAGTATTTTTTACCCAAAACTTCATTTCGAGAAGATTGAATCCGCGATATAAGAAAAATATTTCCTAGCCAAATTCGTGGACGAAACATTTAACTTCCATTTTTATTCCTCCTATCGGCACATAATTGGAATTTGTATTTCGGGTAACCTGGTCAAACATTTTGAAAAGGCAATATCTCTCTTGAATTCCACAAAAAGAGTACAAAATTTGTTTTCAAATTCAAGCTCAAAAAGTGTACTCTCTAAAACTTGTAGGCCGCGTCTAAAAATTCCAAACCGTTCAGAACTTGTCTTCCGAACAATTACCGAAGAGGAGTTTTCAACACATTTTCATGTCGATTAACGCTCGTGAATAACTTGCAACCAAAGTATTTTTTACCCAAAACTTCATTTCGAGATGATTGCTCCCGCGATATAGGAAAAATATTTCCAAGCCAAATTCATGGATGAAACGTTTAACTTCCATTTTTACTCCCTCCTATCGGCACATAATTGGAATCCGTATTTCGGGTAACACGGTAAGACATTTTCAAACGACAATAACTCTCTCGATTTCCACAAAAAGAATACAAAATTAGTGTTCAAATTCAAGCTCAGAATGGGTACTTTCTAAAACTTGAAGGCCGCGTCTAAAAATTCCAAACCGTCCCAAAGGTATCTGCGAGACAATTACCGAAGATGTGTTTTCAACACATTTCCATGTCGATTAACGCGCGTGAATAACTTGCAACCAAAGTATTTTTTACCAAAAACTTCATTTCGAAATGATTGATCCCGCGATATAAGAAAAATATTTCCAAGCCAAATTCATGGATGAAACGTTAAAGTTACATTTTTATTCCTCCTATCGGCACATAATTGGAATCCCTATTTCAGGTAACATCGTCAGACATTTTGAAACGACAATATCTCTCTTGATTTCCAAAAAAGGAGTACAAAATTTGTGTTCAATTTCAAGCTCAAAATGTGTACTTTCTAAAACTTGTAGGCCGCGTCTAAAATTTCCAAACCTTTCAAAAGTTATCTTCGAGGCGATTACAAAAGATGAGTTTTCAACATATTTTCAAGTCGATTAACAGTCGTGAATAACTTGCAACCAAAGTATTTTTTACCCAAAAATTCATTTCGAGATGATTGATCCTGCGATATAAGAAAAATATTTCCTAGCCAAATTCGCGGACGAAATGTTTAACTTCCATTTTTATTCCTCCTATCGGCACATAATTGGAATCCGTGTTTTGTGTAACATGGTCAGACATTTTGAAACAACAATATATCTCTTGATTTCCCCAAAAAGAGTATAAAATTTGTGTTCAAATTCAAGCTCAAAATGTGTACTTTATAAAACTTGCTGGCCGCGTCTAAAAATTCCAAACCGTTCCAATGTTATCTTCGAGACGATTACCGAAGACAACTTTCAACAAATTTTCAAGTCGATTAACGCCCGGGAATAACTTGCGACCAAAGTATTTTTTACCCAAAACTTCATTTCGGGATGATTGATCCCGCGATATAAGAAAAATATTTCCTAGCCAAATTCGTGGACGAAACGTTTAACTTCCATTTTTATTCCTCCTATTGGCACATAATTGGAATCCGTACTTCAGGTAACTTTGTCAAACTTTTTGAAAGGACAATATCTCTCTTGATTTCCACAAAAAGAGTACAAAATTTGTTTTCAAATTCAAGCCCAAAAAGTGTACTTTCTAAAACTTGTAGGCCGCGTCTAAAAATTCCAAACCGTTCAGAAGTTATCTTCCAGACAATTACCGAAGAGGAGTTTTCAACACATTTTCATGTCGATTAACGCTCCTGAATAACTTGCAACCAAAGTATTTTTTTCCCAAAACTTCATTTCTAGATGATTGATCCCGTGGTATAAGAAAAATATTTCCAACCAAACGTTTAACTTCCATTTTTACTCACACCTATCGGCACATAATTGGAATCCGTATTTCGGGTAAGACGGTGAGACATTTTCAAACGACAATAACTCTCTTGTTTTCCACAAAAAGAGAACAAAATTTGTGTTCAATTTCAAGCTCAAAATGTGTACTTCCAAAAACTAGTAGGCCGCGTATAAAACCAAACCGTTCAAAATTTATCTTCGAGGCGATTACCGAAGATGAGTTTTCAACACATTTTCAAGTCGATTAACGCTCGTGAATAACTTGCAACCAAAGTATTTTTTACCCAAAACTTCATTTTGAGATGATTGATCCCGCGATATAAGAAAAATATTTCCTAGCCAAATTCGTGGACGAAACGTTTAACTTCCATTTTTATTCCTCCTATCGGCACATAATTGGAATCCGTATTTCGGGTAACATGGTCAGATATTTTGAAACGACAATATCTCTCTTGATTTCCACAAAGAGAGTACAAAATTTGTGTTCAAATTCTAGCTCAGAATGTGTACTTTCTAAAACCTCCAGGCCGCGTCTAAAAATTCCAAATCGTTCCAATGTTATCTTCGAGACGATTACCGAAGACGAGTTTTCAACTCATTTTCAAGTCGACTAACGCTCGTAAATAACTTGCAACCAAAGTATTTTTTAACCAAAACTTCATTTCGAGATGATTGATCCCGCGATATAAGAAAGATATTTCCTAGCAAAATTCGTGGACGAAACGTTTAACTTCCATTTTTATTCCTCCTATCGGCACATAATTGGAATCCTTATTTCGGGTAACCTGGTCAAACATTTTGAAATGACAATATCTATCTTGATTTCCAGAAAAAGGGTACAAAATTAGTTTTGAAATTCAAGCTCAAAAAGTGTACTTTCTTAAACTTGTAGGCCGCGTCTAAAAATTCCAAACCGTTCAGAAGTTATCTTCTAGACAATTACCGAAGAGGAGTTTTCAACACATTTTCATGTCGATAAACGCTCCTGAATAACTAGCAACCAAAGTATTTTTTACCCAAAACTTCATTTCGAGATGATTGATCCCGCGGTACAAGAAAAATATTTCCAAGCCAAATTTGTGGATGAAACGTTTAACTTCCATTTTTACTCACTCCTATCGGCACATAATTGGAATCCGTATTTCGGGTAACACGGTGAGACATTTTCAAACCACAATAACTCTCTCGATTTCCACAAAAAGAGTACAAAATTTGTGTTCAATTTCAAGGTCAAAATGTGTACTTTCTAAAACTAGTCGGCTGCGTCTAAAACCAACCGTTCAAAAGTTATCTTTGAGCCGATTACTGAAGACAAGTTTTCAACACATTTTCAAGTCAATTAATGCTCGTGAATAACTTGCAACCCAATTATTTTTTTACCCAAAACTTCATTTCGAGATGATTGATCCCGTGATAAAAGAAAAATATTTCCTAGCCAAATTCGTGGATGAAACGTTTAACTTCCGTTTTTATTCCTCCTATCAGTACATAATTGGAATCCGTATTTCGGGTAACCTGGTCAAACATTTTGAAACGACAATATCTCTCTTGATTTCCACATAAAGAGTACAAAATTTGTTTTCAAATTCAAGCTCAAAAAGTGTACTCTCTAAAACTTGTAGGCCGCGTCTAAAAATTTCAAACCGTTCAGAAGTTATCTTCCAAACAATTACTGAAGAGGAGTTTTCAACACTTTTTCATGTCGATTAACGCTCGTGAATAACTTGTAACCAAAGTATTTTTTACCCAAAACTTCATTTCGAGATGATTGCTCCCGCGATATTGGAAAAATATTTCCAAGCCAAATTCGTGGATGAAACGTTTAACTTCCATTTTTACTCCCTTCTATCGGCACATAATTGGAATCCGTATTTCGGTTAACACGGTGAGACATTTTCAAACGACAATAACTCTCTCCATTTCCACAAAAGGAATACAAAATTTGTGTTCAAATTGAAGCTTAGAATGTGTACTTTCTAAAACGTGAAGGCCGCGTATAAAAATTCCAAACCGTTCCAAAGGTATCTTCGAGACAATTACCGAAGATGAGTTTTCAACACATTTTCATGTCGATTAACGCGCGTGAATTACTTGCAACCAAAGTATTTTTTACTAAAAACTTCATTTCGAGATGATTGATCCCGCGATATAGGAAAAATATTTCCAAGCCAAATTCGTCGATGAAACGTCTAACTTCCATTTTTACTCCCTTCTATCGGCACATAATTGGAATCCGTATTTCGGGTAACACGGTGAGACATTTTCAAACGACACTAACTCACTTGATTTCCACAAAAAGAATGCAAAATTTGTGTTCAAACTCAAGCTCAGAATGTGTACTTTCTAAAACTTGCAGGCCGCATCTAAAAATTCCAAACCGTTCCGAAGTTATCTTCGAGACGATTACCGAAGACGAGTTTTCAACACATTTTCAAGTCGATTAGTGCTCGTGAATAACTTGCAACCAAAGTATTTTTTACCCAAAACTTCATTTCGAGATGATTGCTCCCGCGATATGGGAAAAAAGTTTCCAAGCCAAATTCATCGATGAAACGTTTAACTTCCATTTCTACTCCCTCCTATCGGCACATAATTGGAATCCGTATTTCGGGTAACACAGTGAGACATTTCCAAACGACAATAACTCTCTCGATTTCCACAAAAAAAGTACAAAATTTTTGTTCAAATTCAAGCTCAAAATGTGTACATTCTAAAACATGCAGGCAGCATCTAAAAATTCCAAACCGTTCCAAAGGTATCTTCAAGACAATTACCGTAGATGAGTTTTCAACACATTTTCGTGTCGATTAACGTGCGTGAATAACTTGCATCCAAAGTATTTTTTACCTAAAACTTCATTTTGAGATGACGGATCCTGCGATATAGGAGAAATATTTCCAAGCCAAATTCATGGATGAAACGTCTAACTTCCATTTCTACTCCCTCCTATCGGCACATAATTGGAATCCGTATTTCGGGTAACGAGGTGAGACATTTTCCAACGACACTAAATCTCTTGATTTCCGCAAAAAGAATACAAAATTTGTGTTCAAACTCAAGCTCAGAATGTGTACTTTCTAAAACTTGAAGGCCGCGTCTAAAAATTCCAAACCGTTCTGAAGTTATTTTCGAGACGATTACCGAAGACGAGTTTTCAACACATTTTCAAGTCGATAAATGCTCGTGAATAACTTGCAACTAATGTATTTTTTACCCAAAACTTCATTTCGAGGTGATTGATCCCGCGATACAGGAAAAATATTTCCTAGCCAAATTCATGGACGAAACGTTTAATTTCCATTTTTATTCGTCCTATCGGCACATAATTGGAATCCGTATTTTGGGTAACCTGGTCAAACATTTTGAAACAACAATATCTCTCCTGATTTCCACCAAAAGAGTACAAAATTTGTTTTCAAATTCAAGTTCTAAAAGTGTACTCCCTAAAACTTGTAGGCCCCGTTTAAAAATTCCAAACTGTTCAGAAGTTATCTTCCAAACAATTACCGAAGAGGAGTTTTCGACACATTTTCATGTCGATTAACACTCGTGAATAACTTGCAACCAAAGTATTTTTTACCCAAAACTTCATTTCGAGATGATTGATCCCGCGGTATAAGAAAAATATTTCCAAGCCAATTCGAGGATGAAACGTTTAACATACATTTTTACTCCCTCCTCTCGGCACATAATTGGAATCCGTATTTCGGGTAACACGGTGAGACATTTTCAAACGACACAAACTCTCTTAATTTCCGCAAAAAGAATGCAAAATTTGTGTTCAAACTCAAGCTCAGAATGTGTACTTTCTAAAACTTGAAGGCCACGTCTAAAAACTCGAAACCGTTCCAAAGTTATCATCGAGACGATTACCGAAGATGAATTTTAAACACATTTTCAAGTCGATTAATGCTTGTGAATAACTTGCAACCAAACTATTTTTTACCCAAAACTTCATTTCGAGCTGATTGGCCCCGTGATATAAGAAAAATATTTCCCTGCCAAATTCGTGGGTGAATCGTTTAACTTCCAGTTTTACTCCCTCCTATCGGCACATAATTGGAATCTGTATTTCGGGTAACAGGGTGAGACATTTTCAAACGAAAATAACTCTCTTAATTTGAACAAAAAGCACACAAAATTTGTGTTTAAATTCAAGCTCAGAATGTGTACATTCTAAAACTTGAAGGCCGCGTATAAAAATTCCAAACCGTTCGAAAGGTATCTTCGAGGCAATTACCGAAGATGAGTTTTCACCACATTTTAAAGTCGATTAACGCTCGTGAATAACTTGCAACCAAAGTATTTTTTACCCAAACCTTCATTTCGAGATGATTGATCCCGCGATATAAGATAAATATTTCCGAGCCAAATTCGTCGATGAAACGTTTAACTTCCATTTGTATTCCTCTTATCGGCACATAATTGGAATCCGTATTTCGGGAAACATAATCAGACATTTTGAAACGACAATATCTCTCTTGATTTCCACAAAAAGAGTACAAAATTTATGTTCAAATTCATGCTCAAAATGTGTACTTTCTAAAACTTGTAGGCCGCGTCTAAAAATTTCAAATCGTTCAAATGTTATCTTCGAGACGATTACCGAAGATGAGTTTTCAACACATTTTCAAGTCGATTAACGCTCGAGAATTACTTGCAACCAAAGTACTTTTTACCCAAAACTTCATTTTGAGATGATTGATCCCGCAATATAAGAAAAATATTTCTCAGCCAAATTCGTGGACGGAAAGTTTAACTTCCATTTTTATTCCTCCTATCGGCACATAATTGGAATCCGTGTTTCGGGTAACATGGTCAGATATTTTGAAACGACAATATCTCTCTTGATTTCCACAAAAAGTGTACAAAATTTGTGTTCAAATTCAAGCTCAAAATGTGTACTTTCTAAAACTTGTAGGCCGCATCTAAAAATTCCAAACCGTTCAAGAGTTATCTTCGAGACGATTATCGAATATGAGTTTGCAACACATTTTCATGTCGATTAACGCTCGTGAATAACTTGCAACCAAAGTATTTTTTACCCAAAACTTCATTTCGAGATGATTGATCCAGCGATATAAGAAAAATATTTCCAAGCCAAATTCATGGATGAAACGTTTGACTTCCATTTTTACTCACTCCTATCGGCACATAATTTGAATCCGTATTTCGGGTAACATGGTGAGACATTTTCAAACGACACTAAGTCTCTTGATTTCCGCAAAAAGAATACAAAATTTGTGTTCAAACTCAAGCTCAGAATGTGTACTTTCTAAAACTTGCAGGCCGCGTCTAAAAATTCCAAACCGTTCCAATGTTATCTTCGAGACGATTACCGAATACGAGTTTTCAAAACATTTTCTAGTCGATTAACGCACGTGAATAACTGGCAACCAAAGTATTTTTTACCCGAAACTTCATTTCGAGATGATTGATCCCGCGATATAAGAAAAATATTTCCTAGCCAAATTCGTGGACGAAACCTTTAACTTCCATTTTTATTCCTCCTATCGGCACATAATTGGAATCCGTATTTCGGGTAACCTGTTCAAACATTTTGAAACGACAATATCTCTCTTGATTTCCACAAAAAGAGTACAAAATTTGTTTTCAAATTCAAGCTCAAAAAGTGTACTTTTTGAAACTTGTAGGCCGCGTCTAAAAATTCCAAACCGTTCAGAAGTTATCTTCCAAACAATTACCGAAGAGGAGTTTTCAACACATTTTCATGTCGATTAACGCTCGTGAATAACTTGCAACCAAAGTATTTTTTACCCAAAACTTCATTTCGAGATGATTGCTACCGCGATATAGGAAAAATATTTCCAAGCCAAATTCGTGGATGAAACGTTTAACTTCCATTTTTACTCCCTCCTATCGGCACATAATTGGAATCCGTATTTCGAGTAACACGGTGAGACATTTTCAAATGACAATAACTATCTCGATTTCCACAAAAAGAACACAAAATTTGTGTTCAAATTCAAGCTCAGAATGTGTACTTTCTAAAACTTGAAGGCCACGTCTAAAAATTCCAAACCGTTCCAAAGGTATCATCGTGACAATTACTGAAGATGAGTTTTCAACACATTTTCATGTCGATTAACGCGCGTGAATAACTTAAAACCAAAGTATTTTTTACCCAAAACTTCATTTCGAGATGATTGGTCCCGTGATATAGGAAAAATATTTCCAAGCCAAATTCGTGGATGAAACGTCTAACTTCCATTTTTACACCCTCCTATCGGCACATAATCGGAATCGGTATTTCGGGTAACACGGTGAGACATTTTCAAACGACACTAACTCTCTTGATTTCGGCATAAAGAATACAAAATTTGTATTCAAACTCAAGCTCAAAATGTGTACTTTCTAGAACATGCAGGCCGCATCTAAAAATTGCAAACCGTTCCGAAGTTATCATTGTGACGATTACCGAAGACGAGTTTTCAACACAGTTTCAAGTCGATTAACGCTAGTGAATAACTTGCAACCAAAGTATTTTTCACCCAAAACTTCATTTCGAGATGATTGCTCCCGCGATATAGGAAAAATATTTCCAAGCCAAATTCGTCGATGAAACGTTTAACTTCCATTTTTACGCCCTCCTATCGGCACATAATTGGACTCCGTATTTCGGGTAACACGGTGAGACATTTTCAAACGACACTAACTCTCTTGATTTCCGCAAAAAGAATACAAAATTTGTGTTCAAACTCAAGCTCAGAATGTGTACTTTCTAAAACTTGCAGGCCGCATCTAAAAATTCCAAACCGTTCCGAAGTTAACTTCGAGACGATTACCGAAGACGAGTTTTCAACACATTTTCAAGTCGATTAACGCTAGTGAATAACTTGCAACCAAAGTATTTTTTACTGAAAACTTCATTTCGAGATGATTGATCCCGCGATATAAGAAAAATATTTCCTAGCCAAATTCGTGTACGAAACGTTTAACTTCCATTTTTATTCCTCCTATCGGCACATAATTGGAATCCGTATTTCGAGTAACCTGGTCAAACATTTTGAAACGACAATATATCTCTTGAATTCCACAAAAAGAGTACAAAATTTGTTTTCAAACTCAAGCTCAGAATGTGTACTTTCTAAAACTTGCAGGCCGCGTCTAAAAATTCCAAACCGTTACGAAGTTATGTTCGAGACAATTACCGAAGACGAGTTTTCAACAAATTTTCATGTCGATTAACGCACGTGAATAACTGGCAACCAAAGTATTTTTTACCCAAAACTTTCATTTCGAGATGATTGATCCTGCGATATAAGAAAAATATTTCCTAGCCAAATTCATGGACGAAACGTCTAACTTCCATTTTTACTCCCTCCTATCGGCACATAATTGGAATCCGTATTTCGGGTAACACTGTAAGACATTTTCAAACGACAATAATTCTCTTGATTTCCACAAAAAGAATACAAAATTTGTGTTCAAATTCAAGCTCAGAATGTGTACTTTCTAAAACTTAAAGGCCGCGTCTAAAAATTCCAAACCGTTCCGAAGGTATCGTCTAGAAAATTACCGAAGATGAGTTTTGAACACATTTTCATGTCGATTAACGCGCGTTAATAACTTGCAACCAAAGAATTTTTTAACAAAAACTTCATTTCGAGATGATTGATCCCGCGATATAAGAAAAATATTTCCAAGCCAGATTCGTGGATGAAACGTTAAACTTCCATTTTTATTCCTCCGATCGGCACATAATTGGAATCCGTATTTCGGGTAACACAGTCAGACATTTTGAAACGACAATATCTCTCTTGATTTCCAAAAAAGGAGTAAAAAATTTGTGTTCAATTTGAAGCACAAAATGTGTACTTTCTTAAACTTGTAGGCCGCGTCTAAAATTTCCAAACCGTTCAAAAGTTATCTTCGAGGCGATTACAGAAGATGAGTTTTCGACACATTTTCAAGTCGATTAGCAGTCGTGAATAACTTGCAACCGAAGTATTTTTTACCCAAAACTTCATTTCGAGATGATTGATCCTGCGATATAAGAAAAATATTTCCTAGCCAAATTTGCGGACGAAACGTTTAACTTCCATTTTTATTCCTCCTATCGGCACATAATTGGAATCCGTGTTTTGGGTAACATGGTTAGATATTTTGAAACAACAATATATCTCTTGATTTCCACAAAAAGAGTACAAAATTTGTGTTCAAATTCAAGCTCAAAATGTGTACTTTCTAAAACTTGTAGGCCGCGTCTAAAAATTCCAAACCGTTCAGAAGTTATGTTTGAGACGATTACCGAAGATGAGTTTTCAACACATTTTTATTTCGATTAACACTCGTGAATAACTTGCAACCAAAGTATTTTTTACTCAAAACTTCATTTCGAGATGATTGATCCCGCTATATGGGAAAAATATTTCCAAGCCAAATTCATGGTTGAAACGTCTAGCTTCCATTTTTACTCCCTCCTATCAGCACATAACTGGAATCCGTATTTCGGGTAACATGGTGAGACATTTTCAAACGACACTAACTCTCTTGATTTCCGTAAAAAGAACACAAAATTTATGATCAAAATCAAGCTCAGAATGTGTACTTTCTAAAACTTGCAGGCCACGTCTAAAAATTCCAAACCGTTCCAATGTTATCTTTGAGACGATTACCGAAGACAGGTTTTCAACAAATTTTCAAGTCGATTAACGCTCGTGAATAACTTGCGAACAAAGTATTTTTTACCTAAAACTTCATTTCGAGATGATTGATCCCGCAACATAAGAAAAATATTTCCTAGCCAAATTCGTGGACGAAACAATTAACTTCCATTTTTATTCCACCTATTGGCACATAATTGGAATCCGTATTTCGGGTAACTTGGTCAAACAATTTGAAACGACAATATCTCCCTTGATTTCCACAAAAAGAGTACAAATTTTTTTTTTTCAAATTCAAGCCCTAAAAGTGTACTTTCTAAAACTTGTAGGCCGCGTCTAAAAATTCCAAACCGTTCAGAAGTTATCTTCCAGACATTTACCGAAGAGGAGTTTTCAACACATTTTCAAGTCGATTAACGCTCCTGAATAACTTGCAACCAAAGTATTTTTTACCGAAAACTTCATTTCGAGATTATTGATCCCGCAGTACAAGAAAAATAGTTCCAAGCCAAATTCGTGGATGAAAGGTTTAACTTCCATTTTTACTCACTCCTATCGGCACAAAATTGGAATCCGTATTTCGGGTAACACGGTGAGACATTTTCAAACGAAAATGACTCTCTCGATTTCCACAAAAATAGTACAAAATTTGTGTTCAATTTCAAGGTCAAAATGTGTACTTTCTAAACCTAGTAGGCCACGTCTAAAACCAACCGTTCAAAAGTTATATTCGAGACGATTACTAAAGACGAGTTTTCAACACATTTTAAGGTCGATTAATGCTCGTGAATAACTTTCAACCAAAGTATTTTTTACCCAAAACTTCATTTCGAGATGATTGATCCCGCGATATAAGAAAAACATTTCCTAGCCAAATTCGTGGACGAAACGTTTAACTTCCATTTTTATTCCTTCTATCGGCACATAATTGGAATCCGTATTTCGGGTAACCTGGTCAAACACTTTGAAACGACAATATATCTCTTGATTTCCACAAAAAGAGTACAAAATTTGTTTTCAAATTCAAGCACAAAAAGTGTAATTTCTAAAACTTGTAGGCCGCGTCTAAAAATTTCAAACCGTTCAGAAGTTGTCTTCCAAACAATTTCCGAAGAGGAGTTTTCAACACATTTTCATGTCGATTAACGCTTGTGAATAACTTGCAACCAAAGTATTTTTTACCCAATACTTCATTTCGAGATGATTGCTCCCGCGATATAGGAAAAATATTTCCAAGCCAAATTCGTGGATGAAACGTTTAACTTCCGTTTTTTCTCCCTCATATCGGCACATAATTGGAATCCGTATTTCGGGTAACACGGTGAGACATTTTCAAACAACAATAACTCACTCCATTTCCGCAAAAAGAATACAAAATTTGTGTTCAAATTCAGGCTCAGAATGTGTACTTTCTAAAACTTGAAGGCCGCGTCTAAAAATTCCAAACCGTTCCGAAGTTATCTTCGAGACAATTACCGAAGACGAGTTTTCAACACATTTTCAAGTCAATTAACGCTCGTGAATAACTTGCAACCAAAGTATTTTTTACCCAAAACTTCATTTCGAGATGATTGCTCCCGCGATATGGGAAAAATATTTCCAAGCCAAATTCGTCAATGAAACGTTTAACTTCCATTTTTACACCCTCCTATCGGCACATAATTGGAATCTGTATTTCGGGTAACACAGTGAGACATTTCCATATGACAATAACTCTCTCGATTTCCACAAAAAGAGTAAAAAATTTGTGTTCAAATTCAAGCTCAAAATGTGCACATTCTAAAACATGAAGGCCACATCTAAAAATTCCAAACCGTTCCAATGGTATCTTCGGGACAATTACCGAAGATGAGTTTTCAACATATTTTCATGTCGATTAACGTGCGTGAATAAATTGCATCCAAAGTATTTTTTACCCAAAACCTCAATTCGAGATGATTCATCTTGCGATATAGGAAAAATATTTCCAAGCCAAATTCATGAATGAAACGTCTAACTTCCATTTTTACTCCCTCCTATCGGCACATAATTGGAATCCGTATTACGGGTAACACGGTGGGACATTTTCAAACGACACTAACTCTCTTGATTTCCTTAAAAAGAATACAAAATTTGTGTTCAAACTCAAGCTCAGAATGTGTACTTTCTAAAACTTGCAGGCCGTGTCTAAAAATTCCAAACCGTTCCGAAGTTATCTTCGAGACGATTACCAAAGACGAGTTTTCAACACATTTTCTACTCGATTAACGCTCGTGAATAACTTGCAACCAAAGTATTTTTCACCCGAAACTTCATTTCGAGATGATTAATCCCGTGATACAAGAAAAATATTTCCTAGCCAAATTCGTGGACGAAACGTTTAATTTCCAATTTTATTCCACCTATCGGCACATAATTGGAATCCGTATTTCGGGTAACCTGGTCAAACATTTTGAAACAACAATATCTCTCTTGATTACCACAAAATGAGTACAAAATTTGTTTTCAAATTCAAGCTCAAAAAGTGTACTTTCTAAAACTTGTAGGCCGCGTCTAAAAATTCCAAACTGTTCAGAAGTTATCTTCCAAACAATTACCGAAGAGGAGTTTTCGACACATTTTCATGTCGATTAACACTCGCGAATAACTAGCAACCAAAGTATTTTTTACCCAAAACTTCATTTCGAGATGATTGATCCCGCGGTACAAGAAAAATATTTCCAAGCCAAATTTGTGGATGAAACGTTTAACTTCCATTTTTACTCACTCCTATCGGCACATAATTGGAATCCGTATTTCGGGTAACACGGTGAGACATTTTCAAACCACAATAACTCTCTCGATTTCCACAAAAAGAGTACAAAATTTGTGTTCAATTTCAAGGTCAAAATGTGTACTTTCTAAAACTAGTCGGCTGCGTCTAAAACCAACCGTTCAAAAGTTATCTTTGAGACGATTACTGAAGACAAGTTTTCAACACATTTTCAAGTCAATTAATGCTCGTGAATAACTTGCAACCCAATTATTTTTTTACCCAAAACTTCATTTCGAGATGATTGATCCCGTGATAAAAGAAAAATATTTCCTAGCCAAATTCGTGGATGAAACGTTTAACTTCCGTTTTTATTCCTCCTATCAGTACATAATTGGAATCCGTATTTCGGGTAACCTGGTCAAACATTTTGAAACGACAATATCTCTCTTGATTTCCACATAAAGAGTACAAAATTTGTTTTCAAATTCAAGCTCAAAAAGTGTACTCTCTAAAACTTGTAGGCCGCGTCTAAAAATTTCAAACCGTTCAGAAGTTATCTTCCAAACAATTACTGAAGAGGAGTTTTCAACACTTTTTCATGTCGATTAAGGCTCGTGAATAACTTGTAACCAAAGTATTTTTTACCCAAAACTTCATTTCGAGATGATTGCTCCCGCGATATTGGAAAAATATTTCCAAGCCAAATTCGTGGATGAAACGTTTAACTTCCATTTTTACTCCCTTCTATCGGCACATAATTGGAATCCGTATTTCGGTTAACACGGTGAGACATTTTCAAACGACAATAACTCTCTCCATTTCCACAAAAGGAATACAAAATTTGTGTTCAAATTGAAGCTTAGAATGTGTACTTTCTAAAACGTGAAGGCCGCGTATAAAAATTCCAAACCGTTCCAAAGGTATCTTCGAGACAATTACCGAAGATGAGTTTTCAACACATTTTCATGTCGATTAACGCGCGTGAATTACTTGCAACCAAAGTATTTTTTACTAAAAACTTCATTTCGAGATGATTGATCCCGCGATATAGGAAAAATATTTCCAAGCCAAATTCGTCGATGAAACGTCTAACTTCCATTTTTACTCCCTTCTATCGGCACATAATTGGAATCCGTATTTCGGGTAACACGGTGAGACATTTTCAAACGACACTAACTCACTTGATTTCCACAAAAAGAATGCAAAATTTGTGTTCAAACTCAAGCTCAGAATGTGTACTTTCTAAAACTTGCAGGCCGCATCTAAAAATTCCAAACCGTTCCGAAGTTATCTTCGAGACGATTACCGAAGACGAGTTTTCAACACATTTTCAAGTCGATTAGTGCTCGTGAATAACTTGCAACCAAAGTATTTTTTACCCAAAACTTCATTTCGAGATGATTGCTCCCGCGATATGGGAAAAAAGTTTCCAAGCCAAATTCATCGATGAAACGTTTAACTTCCATTTCTACTCCCTCCTATCGGCACATAATTGGAATCCGTATTTCGGGTAACACAGTGAGACATTTCCAAACGACAATAACTCTCTCGATTTCCACAAAAAAAGTACAAAATTTTTGTTCAAATTCAAGCTCAAAATGTGTACATTCTAAAACATGCAGGCAGCATCTAAAAATTCCAAACCGTTCCAAAGGTATCTTCAAGACAATTACCGTAGATGAGTTTTCAACACATTTTCGTGTCGATTAACGTGCGTGAATAACTTGCATCCAAAGTATTTTTTACCTAAAACTTCATTTTGAGATGACGGATCCTGCGATATAGGAGAAATATTTCCAAGCCAAATTCATGGATGAAACGTCTAACTTCCATTTCTACTCCCTCCTATCGGCACATAATTGGAATCCGTATTTCGGGTAACGAGGTGAGACATTTTCCAACGACACTAAATCTCTTGATTTCCGCAAAAAGAATACAAAATTTGTGTTCAAACTCAAGCTCAGAATGTGTACTTTCTAAAACTTGAAGGCCGCGTCTAAAAATTTCAAACCGTTCTGAAGTTATTTTCGAGACGATTACCGAAGACGAGTTTTCAACACATTTTCAAGTCGATAAATGCTCGTGAATAACTTGCAACTAATGTATTTTTTACCCAAAACTTCATTTCGAGGTGATTGATCCCGCGATACAGGAAAAATATTTCCTAGCCAAATTCATGGACGAAACGTTTAATTTCCATTTTTATTCGTCCTATCGGCACATAATTGGAATCCGTATTTTGGGTAACCTGGTCAAACATTTTGAAACAACAATATCTCTCCTGATTTCCACCAAAAGAGTACAAAATTTGTTTTCAAATTCAAGTTCTAAAAGTGTACTCCCTAAAACTTGTAGGCCGCGTTTAAAAATTCCAAACTGTTCAGAAGTTATCTTCCAAACAATTACCGAAGAGGAGTTTTCGACACATTTTCATGTCGATTAACACTCGTGAATAACTTGCAACCAAAGTATTTTTTACCCAAAACTTCATTTCGAGATGATTGATCCCGCGGTATAAGAAAAATATTTCCAAGCCAATTCGAGGATGAAACGTTTAACATACATTTTTACTCCCTCCTCTCGGCACATAATTGGAATCCGTATTTCGGGTAACACGGTGAGACATTTTCAAACGACACAAACTCTCTTAATTTCCGCAAAAAGAATACAAAATTTGTGTTCAAACTCAAGCTCAGAATGTGTACTTTCTAAAACTTGAAGGCCGCGTCTAAAAACTCGAAACCGTTCCAAAGTTATCATCGAGACGATTACCGAAGATGAATTTTCAACACATTTTCAAGTCGATTAATGCTTGTGAATAACTTGCAACCAAACTATTTTTTACCCAAAACTTCATTTCGAGCTGATTGGCCCCGTGATATAAGAAAAATATTTCCCTGCCAAATTCGTGGGTGAATCGTTTAACTTCCAGTTTTACTCCCTCCTATCGGCACATAATTGGAATCTGTATTTCGGGTAACAGGGTGAGACATTTTCAAACGAAAATAACTCTCTTAATTTGAACAAAAAGCACACAAAATTTGTGTTTAAATTCAAGCTCAGAATGTGTACATTCTAAAACTTGAAGGCCGCGTATAAAAATTCCAAACCGTTCGAAAGGTATCTTCGAGGCAATTACCGAAGATGAGTTTTCACCACATTTTAAAGTCGATTAACGCTCGTGAATAACTTGCAACCAAAGTATTTTTTACCCAAACCTTCATTTCGAGATGATTGATCCCGCGATATAAGATAAATATTTCCGAGCCAAATTCGTCGATGAAACGTTTAACTTCCATTTGTATTCCTCTTATCGGCACATAATTGGAATCCGTATTTCGGGAAACATAGTCAGACATTTTGAAACGACAATATCTCTCTTGATTTCCACAAAAAGAGTACAAAATTTATGTTCAAATTCATGCTCAAAATGTGTACTTTCTAAAACTTGTAGGCCGCGTCTAAAAATTTCAAATCGTTCAAATGTTATCTTCGAGACGATTACCGAAGATGAGTTTTCAACACATTTTCAAGTCGATTAACGCTCGAGAATTACTTGCAACCAAAGTACTTTTTACCCAAAACTTCATTTTGAGATGATTGATCCCGCAATATAAGAAAAATATTTCTCAGCCAAATTCGTGGACGGAAAGTTTAACTTCCATTTTTATTCCTCCTATCGGCACATAATTGGAATCCGTGTTTCGGGTAACATGGTCAGATATTTTGAAACGACAGTATCTCTCTTGATTTCCACAAAAAGTGTACAAAATTTGTGTTCAAATTCAAGCTCAAAATGTGTACTTTCTAAAACTTGTAGGCCGCATCTAAAAATTCCAAACCGTTCAAGAGTTATCTTCGAGACGATTATCGAATATGACTTTGCAACACATTTTCATGTCGATTAACGCTCGTGAATAACTTGCAACCAAAGTATTTTTTACCCAAAACTTCATTTCGAGATGATTGATCCAGCGATATAAGAAAAATATTTCCAAGCCAAATTCATGGATGAAACGTTTGACTTCCATTTTTACTCACTCCTATCGGCACATAATTTGAATCCGTATTTCGGGTAACATGGTGAGACATTTTCAAACGACACTAAGTCTCTTGATTTCCGCAAAAAGAATACAAAATTTGTGTTCAAACTCAAGCTCAGAATGTGTACTTTCTAAAACTTGCAGGCCGCGTCTAAAAATTCCAAACCATTCCAATGTTATCTTCGAGACGATTACCGAATACGAGTTTTCAAAACATTTTCTAGTCGATTAACGCACGTGAATAACTGGCAACCAAAGTATTTTTTACCCGAAACTTCATTTCGAGATGATTGATCCCGCGATATAAGAAAAATATTTCCTAGCCAAATTCGTGGACGAAACCTTTAACTTCCAGTTTTATTCCTCCTATCGGCACATAATTGGAATCCGTATTTCGGGTAACCTGTTCAAACATTTTGAAACGACAATATCTCTCTTGATTTCCACAAAAAGAGTACAAAATTTGTTTTCAAATTCAAGCTCAAAAAGTGTACTTTTTGAAACTTGTAGGCCGCGTCTAAAAATTCCAAACCGTTCAGAAGTTATCTTCCAAACAATTACCGAAGAGGAGTTTTCAACACATTTTCATGTCGATTAACGCTCGTGAATAACTTGCAACCAAAGTATTTTTTACCCAAAACTTCATTTCGAGATGATTGCTACCGCGATATAGGAAAAATATTTCCAAGCCAAATTCGTGGATGAAACGTTTAACTTCCATTTTTACTCCCTCCTATCGGCACATAATTGGAATCCGTATTTCGAGTAACACGGTGAGACATTTTCAAATGACAATAACTATCTCGATTTCCACAAAAAGAACACAAAATTTGTGTTCAAATTCAAGCTCAGAATGTGTACTTTCTAAAACTTGAAGGCCACGTCTAAAAATTCCAAACCGTTCCAAAGGTATCATCGTGACAATTACTGAAGATGAGTTTTCAACACATTTTCATGTCGATTAACGCGCGTGAATAACTTAAAACCAAAGTATTTTTTACCCAAAACTTCATTTCGAGATGATTGGTCCCGTGATATAGGAAAAATATTTCCAAGCCAAATTCGTGGATGAAACGTCTAACTTCCATTTTTACACCCTCCTATCGGCACATAATCGGAATCGGTATTTCGGGTAACACGGTGAGACATTTTCAAACGACACTAACTCTCTTGATTTCGGCATAAAGAATACAAAATTTGTATTCAAACTCAAGCTCAAAATGTGTACTTTCTAGAACATGCAGGCCGCATCTAAAAATTGCAAACCGTTCCGAAGTTATCATTGTGACGATTACCGAAGACGAGTTTTCAACACAGTTTCAAGTCGATTAACGCTAGTGAATAACTTGCAACCAAAGTATTTTTCACCCAAAACTTCATTTCGAGATGATTGCTCCCGCGATATAGGAAAAATATTTCCAAGCCAAATTCGTCGATGAAACGTTTAACTTCCATTTTTACGCCCTCCTATCGGCACATAATTGGACTCCGTATTTCGGGTAACACGGTGAGACATTTTCAAACGACACTAACTCTCTTGATTTCCGCAAAAAGAATACAAAATTTGTGTTCAAACTCAAGCTCAGAATGTGTACTTTCTAAAACTTGCAGGCCGCATCTAAAAATTCCAAACCGTTCCGAAGTTAACTTCGAGACGATTACCGAAGACGAGTTTTCAACACATTTTCAAGTCGATTAACGCTAGTGAATAACTTGCAACCAAAGTATTTTTTACTGAAAACTTCATTTCGAGATGATTGATCCCGCGATATAAGAAAAATATTTCCTAGCCAAATTCGTGTACGAAACGTTTAACTTCCATTTTTATTCCTCCTATCGGCACATAATTGGAATCCGTATTTCGAGTAACCTGGTCAAACATTTTGAAATGACAATATATCTCTTGAATTCCACAAAAAGAGTACAAAATTTGTTTTCAAACTCAAGCTCAGAATGTGTACTTTCTAAAACTTGCAGGCCGCGTCTAAAAATTCGAAACCGTTACGAAGTTATGTTCGAGACAATTACCGAAGACGAGTTTTCGACAAATTTTCATGTCGATTAACGCACGTGAATAACTGGCAACCAAAGTATTTTTTACCCAAAACTTTCATTTCGAGATGATTGATCCTGCGATATAAGAAAAATATTTCCTAGCCAAATTCATGGACGAAACGTCTAACTTCCATTTTTACTCCCTCCTATCGGCACATAATTGGAATCCGTATTTCGGGTAACACTGTAAGACATTTTCAAACGACAATAACTCTCTTGATTTCCACAAAAAGAATACAAAATTTGTGTTCAAATTCAAGCTCAGAATGTGTACTTTCTAAAACTTAAAGGCCGCGTCTAAAAATTCCAAACCGTTCCGAAGGTATCGTCTAGAAAATTACCGAAGATGAGTTTTGAACACATTTTCATGTCGATTAACGCGCGTTAATAACTTGCAACCAAAGAATTTTTTAACAAAAACTTCATTTCGAGATGATTGATCCCGCGATATAAGAAAAATATTTCCAAGCCAGATTCGTGGATGAAACGTTAAACTTCCATTTTTATTCCTCCGATCGGCACATAATTGGAATCCGTATTTCGGGTAACACAGTCAGACATTTTGAAACGACAATATCTCTCTTGATTTCCAAAAAAGGAGTAAAAAATTTGTGTTCAATTTGAAGCACAAAATGTGTACTTTCTAAAACTTGTAGGCCGCGTCTAAAATTTCCAAACCGTTCAAAAGTTATCTTCGAGGCGATTACAGAAGATGAGTTTTCGACACATTTTCAAGTCGATTAGCAGTCGTGAATAACTTGCAACCGAAGTATTTTTTACCCAAAACTTCATTTCGAGATGATTGATCCTGCGATATAAGAAAAATATTTCCTAGCCAAATTTGCGGACGAAACGTTTAACTTCCATTTTTATTCCTCCTATCGGCACATAATTGGAATCCGTGTTTTGGGTAACATGGTTAGATATTTTGAAACAACAATATATCTCTTGATTTCCACAAAAAGAGTACAAAATTTGTGTTCAAATTCAAGCTCAAAATGTGTACTTTCTAAAACTTGTAGGCCGCGTCTAAAAATTCCAAACCGTTCAGAAGTTATGTTCGAGACGATTACCGAAGATGAGTTTTCAACACATTTTTATTTCGATTAACACTCGTGAATAACTTGCAACCAAAGTATTTTTTACTCAAAACTTCATTTCGAGATGATTGATCCCGCTATATGGGAAAAATATTTCCAAGCCAAATTCATGGTTGAAACGTCTAGCTTCCATTTTTACTCCCTCCTATCAGCACATAACTGGAATCCGTATTTCGGGTAACATGGTGAGACATTTTCAAACGACACTAACTCTCTTGATTTCCGTAAAAAGAACACAAAATTTATGATCAAAATCAAGCTCAGAATGTGTACTTTCTAAAACTTGCAGGCCACGTCTAAAAATTCCAAACCGTTCCAATGTTATCTTTGAGACGATTACCGAAGACAGGTTTTCAACAAATTTTCAAGTCGATTAACGCTCGTGAATAACTTGCGAACAAAGTATTTTTTACCTAAAACTTCATTTCGAGATGATTGATCCCGCAACATAAGAAAAATATTTCCTAGCCAAATTCGTGGACGAAACAATTAACTTCCATTTTTATTCCACCTATTGGCACATAATTGGAATCCGTATTTCGGGTAACTTGGTCAAACAATTTGAAACGACAATATCTCCCTTGATTTCCACAAAAAGAGTACAAATTTTTTTTTTTCAAATTCAAGCCCTAAAAGTGTACTTTCTAAAACTTGTAGGCCGCGTCTAAAAATTCCAAACCGTTCAGAAGTTATCTTCCAGACATTTACCGAAGAGGAGTTTTCAACACATTTTCAAGTCGATTAACGCTCCTGAATAACTTGCAACCAAAGTATTTTTTACCGAAAACTTCATTTCGAGATTATTGATCCCGCAGTACAAGAAAAATAGTTCCAAGCCAAATTCGTGGATGAAAGGTTTAACTTCCATTTTTACTCACTCCTATCGGCACAAAATTGGAATCCGTATTTCGGGTAACACGGTGAGACATTTTCAAACGAAAATGACTCTCTCGATTTCCACAAAAACAGTACAAAATTTGTGTTCAATTTCAAGGTCAAAATGTGTACTTTCTAAACCTAGTAGGCCACGTCTAAAACCAACCGTTCAAAAGTTATATTCGAGACGATTACTAAAGACGAGTTTTCAACACATTTTAAGGTCGATTAATGCTCGTGAATAACTTTCAACCAAAGTATTTTTTACCCAAAACTTCATTTCGAGATGATTGATCCCGCGATATAAGAAAAACATTTCCTAGCCAAATTCGTGGACGAAACGTTTAACTTCCATTTTTATTCCTTCTATCGGCACATAATTGGAATCCGTATTTCGGGTAACCTGGTCAAACACTTTGAAACGACAATATATCTCTTGATTTCCACAAAAAGAGTACAAAATTTGTTTTCAAATTCAAGCACAAAAAGTGTAATTTCTAAAACTTGTAGGCCGCGTCTAAAAATTTCAAACCGTTTAGAAGTTGTCTTCCAAACAATTTCCGAAGAGGAGTTTTCAACACATTTTCATGTCGATTAACGCTTGTGAATAACTTGCAACCAAAGTATTTTTTACCCAATACTTCATTTCGAGATGATTGCTCCCGCGATATAGGAAAAATATTTCCAAGCCAAATTCGTGGATGAAACGTTTAACTTCCGTTTTTTCTCCCTCATATCGGCACATAATTGGAATCCGTATTTCGGGTAACACGGTGAGACATTTTCAAACAACAATAACTCACTCCATTTCCGCAAAAAGAATACAAAATTTGTGTTCAAATTCAGGCTCAGAATGTGTACTTTCTAAAACTTGAAGGCCACGTCTAAAAATTCCAAACCGTTCCGAAGTTATCTTCGAGACAATTACCGAAGACGGGTTTTCAACACATTTTCAAGTCGATTAACGCTCGTGAATAACTTGCAACCAAAGTATTTTTTACCCAAAACTTCATTTCGAGATGATTGCTCCCGCGATATGGGAAAAATATTTCCAAGCCAAATTCGTCAATGAAACGTTTAACTTCCATTTTTACACCCTCCTATCGGCACATAATTGGAATCTGTATTTCGGGTAACACAGTGAGACATTTCCAAATGACAATAACTCTCTCGATTTCCACAAAAAGAGTAAAAAATTTGTGTTCAAATTCAAGCTCAAAATGTGCACATTCTAAAACATGAAGGCCACATCTAAAAATTCCAAACCATTCCAATGGTATCTTCGGGACAATTACCGAAGATGAGTTTTCAACATATTTTCATGTCGATTAACGTGCGTGAATAAATTGCATCCAAAGTATTTTTTACCCAAAACCTCAATTCGAGATGATTCATCTTGCGATATAGGAAAAATATTTCCAAGCCAAATTCATGGATGAAACGTCTAACTTCCATTTTTACTCCCTCCTATCGGCACATAATTGGAATCCGTATTACGGGTAACACGGTGGGACATTTTCAAACGACACTAACTCTCTTGATTTCCTTAAAAAGAATACAAAATTTGTGTTCAAACTCAAGCTCAGAATGTGTACTTTCTAAAACTTGCAGGCCGTGTCTAAAAATTCCAAACCGTTCCGAAGTTATCTTCGAGACGATTACCAAAGACGAGTTTTCAACACATTTTCTACTCGATTAACGCTCGTGAATAACTTGCAACCAAAGTATTTTTCACCCGAAACTTCATTTCGAGATGATTAATCCCGTGATACAAGAAAAATATTTCCTAGCCAAATTCGTGGACGAAACGTTTAATTTCCAATTTTATTCCACCTATCGGCACATAATTGGAATCCGTATTTCGGGTAACCTGGTCAAACATTTTGAAACAACAATATCTCTCTTGATTACCACAAAATGAGTACAAAATTTGTTTTCAAATTCAAGCTCAAAAAGTGTACTTTCTAAAACTTGTAGGCCGCGTCTAAAAATTCCAAACTGTTCAGAAGTTATCTTCCAAACAATTACCGAAGAGGAGTTTTTAACACATTTTCATGTCGATTAACACTCGTGAATAACTTGCAACCAAAATATTTTTTACCCAAAACTTCATTTTGAGATGATTGATCCCGCGGTATAAGAAAAATATTTCCAAGCCAAATTCGTGGTTGAAACGTTTAACATCCATTTTTACTCCCTCCTATCGGCACATAATTGGAATCCGTATTTCGGGTAACATGGTGAGACATTTTCAAATGACACTAACTCTCTTGATTTCTGCAAAAAGAATACAAAATTTGTGTTCAAACTCTAGCTCAGAATGTGTACTTTCTAAAACTTGAAGGCCGCTCTAAAAATTCCAAACCGTTCCAAAGTTATCTTCGATACGATTACCGAAGATGAGTTTTCAACACATTTTCAAGTCGATTAGCACTCGTGAATAACTTGCAGCCAAAGTATTTTTTACCCAAAACTTCATTCCGAGATGATTGATCCCGCGATAGAGGAAAAATATTTCCTAGCCAAATTCGTGGAAGAAATATTTAACTTCCATTTTTATTCCTCCTATCGACATAAAATTGGAATCCGTATTTTGGGTAACATGGTCACACATTTTCAAACGAGAATAGCACTCTTGATTTCCACAAAAAGAATACGAAATTTGTGTTCAAATTCAAGCTCAAAATGTGTACTTTCTAAAATTTGTAGGCCGCGTCAAAAAAATTCCAAACCGTTCAAAAGTTATCTTCGAGACAATTACCGAAGATGAGTTTTCAGCACATTTTCATGTTGATTAATGCTCGTGAATAACTTGCAACCAAACTATTTTTTACCCAAAACTTCATTTCGAGCCGATTGGCCCCGCGATATATGAAAAATATTTCCAAGCCAAATTCGTGGGTGAAACGTTTAAGTTCCATTTTTACTCCCTCCAATCGGCACATAATTGGAATCCGTATTTCGGGTTACAGGGTGAGACATTTGCAAACCACAATAACTCTCTTAATTTCCAAAAAAAGCATACAAAATTTGTGTTTAAATTCAAGCTCAAAATGTGTACTTTCTAAAACTTGAAGGCTGCGTATAAAAATTGCAAACTGTTCGAAAGGTATCTTCGAGGCAATTACCGAAGATGACTTTTCAACACATTTTAAAGTCGATTAATGCTCGTGAATAACTTGCAACCAAAGTATTTTTTACCCAAACCATCATTTCGAGATGATTGATCCCGCGATATAAGAAAAATATTTCCAGGCCAAATTCATCGATGAAACGTTTAACTTCCATTTGTATTCCTCTTATCGGCACATAATTGGAATCCGTATTTCGGGTAACATAGTTAGACATTTTGAAACGACAATATCTCTCTTGATTTCCACAAAAAGAGTACAGAATTTATGTTCAAATTCATGCTCAAAATGTGTACTTTCTAAAACTTGTGGGCCGCGTCTAAAAATTCCAAACCGTTCAAATGTTATCTTTGAGACGATTACCGAAGATGAGTTTTCAACACATTTTCAAGTCGATTAACGCTCGTGAATAACTTGCAACCAAAGTACTTTTTACCCAAAACTCCATTTTGAGATGATTGATCCCGCGATATAAGAAAAATATTTCTTAGCCAAATTCGTGGACGAAAAGTTTTACTTCCATTTTTATTCCTCCTATCGGCACATAATTGGAATCTGTATTTTGGGTAACATGGTCAGATATTTTGAAACGACAATATCTCTCTTGATTTTCACAAAAAGGGTACCAAATTTGTGTTCAAATTCAAGCTCAAAATGTGTACTTTGTAAAACTTGTAGGCCGCATCTAAAAATTCCAAACCGTTCAAAAGTTATCTTCGAGACGATTACAGAAGATGAGTTTGCAACACATTTTCATGTCGGTTAACGCTCGTGAATAACTTGCAACCAAAGTATTTTTTACCCAAAAATTCATTTCGAGATGATTGATCCCGCGATATAGGAAAAATATTTCCAAGCCAAATTCATTGATGAAACGTCTAACTTCCATCTTTGCTCCCTCCTATCGGCACATAATTGGAATCTGTATTTCGGGTAACACGGTGAGACATTTTCAAACGACAATAACTATCTCGATTTCCCTAAAAACAGTACAAAATTTGTGTTCAATTTCAAGCTCAAAATGTGTACTTTCTAAACTAGTAGGCCGCATCTAAAACCAAACCGTTTAAAAGTTATCTTCGAGACGATTACTGAAGACGGGTTTTCAACACATTTCCAGGTCGATTAATGCTCGTGAATAACTTGCAACCAAAGTATTTTTTACCCAAAACATCATTTCGAGATGATTGATCCCGCGATATAGGAAAAATATTTCCTAGCCAAATTCATGGACGAAACGTTTAACTTCCATTTTTAATGCTCCTATCGGCACATAATTGGAATCCGTATTTCGGGTAACCTGGACAAACATTTTGAAACGACAATATCTCCCTTGATTTCCACAAAAAAAGTTCAAAATTTGTTTTCAAATTCAAGCTCAAAAAGTGTACTTTCTAAAACTTGTAGGCCGCGTCTAAAAATTCCAAACTGTTTAGAAGTTATCTTCCAAACAATTACCGAAGAGGAGGTTTCAACACATTTTCATGTCGATTAACGCTCGTGAATAACTTGCAACCAAAGTACTTTTTACCCAAAACTTCATTTTGAGACGATTGATCCCGCGATATAAGAAAAATATTTCTTTGCCAAATTCGTGGACGAAAAGTTTTACTTCCATTTTTATTCCTCCTATCGGCACATAATTGGAATCTGTATTTTGGGTAACATGGTCAGATATTTTCAAACGACAATATCTCTCTTGATTTCCACAAAAAGTGTACCAAATTTGTGTTCAAATTCAAGCTCAAAATGTGTACTTTGTAAAACTTGTAGGCCGCATCTAAAAATTCCAAACCGTTCAAAAGTTATCTTCAAGACGATTACAGAAGATGAGTTTGCAACACATTTTCATGTCGATTAACGCTCGTGAATAACTTGCAACCAAAGTATTTTTTACCCAAAAATTCATTTCGAGATGATTGATCCCGCGATATAGGAAAAATATTTCCAAGCCAAATTCATGGATGAAACGTCTAACTTCCATCTTTGCTCCCTCCTATCGGCACATAATTGGAATTTGTATTTCGGGTAACACGGTGAGACATTTTCAAACGACAATAACTATCTCGATTTCCCTAAAAAGAGTACAAAATTTGTGTTCAATTTCAAGCTCAAAATGTGTACTTTCTAAAACTAGTAGGCCGCGTCTAAAACCAAACCGTTTAAAAGTTATCTTCGAGACAATTACTGAAGACGGGTTTTCAACACATTTCCGGGTCGATTAATGCTCGTGAATAACTTGCAACCAAAGTATTTTTTACCCAAAACTTCATTTCGAGATGATTGATCCCGCGGTATAGGAAAAATATTTCCTAGCGAAAGTCGTGGACGAAACGTTTATCTTCCATTTTTATTCCTCCTATCGGCACATAATTGGAATCCGTATTTTGGGTAACCTGGTCAAACATTTTGAAACGACAATATCTCCCTTGATTTCCACAAAAAGAGTACAAAATTTGTTTTCAAATTCAAGCTCAAAAAGTGTACTTTCTAAAACTTGTAGGCCGCGTCTAAAAATTCCAAACAGTTTAGAAGTTATCTTCCAAACAATTATCGAAGAGGAGGTTTCAACACATTTTCATGTCGATTAACGCTCGTGAATAACTTGCAACCAAAGTATTTTTTACCCAAAGCTTCATTTCGAGATGATTGCTCCCGCGATATAGGAAAAAAATTTCCAAGCCAAATTCGTGGATGAAACGTTTAACTTCCATTTTTACTCCCTCCTATCGGCACATAATTGGAATCCGTATTTCGGGTAACACGGTGAGACATTTTCAAACGACAATAACTCTCTCGATTTCCACAAAAAGAACACAAAATTTGTGTTCAAATTCAAGCTCAGAATGTGTACTTTCTAAAAATTTAAGGCCGCGTCTAAAAATTCCAAACCGTTCCAAAGGTATCTTCGAGACCATTACCGAAGATCAGTTTTCAACACATTTTCATGTCTATTAACGCGCGTGAATAACTTGCAACCAAAGTATTTTTTACCCAGGACTTCATTTCGAGATAATTGATCCTCTGATATAGGATAAAAATTTTTCCAAGCCAAATTCGTGGACGAAGTGTCTAACTTCCATTTTTACTCCCTCCTACCGGCACATAATTGGAATCGGTATTTCGGGTAACACGATGAGACATTTTCAACCGACACTAACTCTCTTGATTTCCGCAAAAAGAATACAAAATTTGTTTTCAAACTCAAGCTCAGAATGTGTACTTTCTAAAACTTGTCGGCCGCGTCTAAAAATTCCAAACTGTTTAGAAGTTATCTTCCAAACAATTACCGAAGAGGAGGTTTCAACACATTTTCATGTCGATTAACGCTCGTGAATAACTTGCAACCAAAGTATTTTTTACCCAAAACTTCATTTCGAGATGATTGCTCCCGCGATATAGGAAAAATATTTCCAAGCCAAATTCGTGGATGAAACGTTTAACTTCCATTTTTACTCCCTCCTATCGGCACATAATTGGAATCCGTATTTCGGGTAACACGGTGAGACATTTTCAAACGACAATAACTCTCTCGATTTCCACAAAAAGAACACAAAATTTGTGTTCAAATTCAAGCTCAGAATGTGTACTTTCTAAAAATTGAAGGCCGCGTCTAAAAATTCCAAACCGTTCCAAAGGTATCTTCGAGACCATTACCAAAGATCAGTTTTCAACACATTTTCATGTCGATTAACGCGCGTGAATAACTTGCAACCGAAGTATTTTTTACCCAAAACTTCATTTCGAGATGATTGATCCTGTGATACAGGAAAAATATTTCCAAGCCAAATTCGTGGACGAAGCGTCTAACTTCCATTTTTACTCCCTCCTATCGGCACATAATTGGATTCGGTATTTCGGGTAACACGGTGAGACATTTTCAAACGACACTAACTCTCTTGATTTCCGCAAAAAGAATACAAAATTTGTGTTCAAACTCAAGCTCAGAATGTGTACTTTCTAAAACATGCAGGCCGCGTCCAACAATTCCAAACCGTTCCGAAGTTATCTTTGAGACGATTACCGAAGACGAGTTTTCAACACAGTTTCCAGTCGATTAACGCTCGTGAATAACTTGCAACCAAAGTATTTTTCACCCAAAACTTCATTTCGAGATGATTGCTCCCGCGATATAGGAAAAATATTTCCAAGCCAAATTCGTCGATGAAACGTTTAACTTCCATTTTTACTCCCTCCTATCGGCACATAATTGGAATCCGTATTTTGGGTAACAGGGTGAGACATTTTCAAACGACAATAACTCCCTTAATTTCCAAAAAAGGCATACAAAATTTGTGTTTAAATTCAAGCTCAAAATGTGTACTTTCTAAAACTTGAAGGCCGCGTATAAAAATTCCAAACTGTTCGAAAGGTATCTTCGAGGCAATTACCGAAGATGAGTTTTCAACACATTTTAAAGTCGATTAACGCTCGTGAATAACTTGCAACCAAAGTATTTTTTACCCAAACCTTCATTTCGAGATGATTGATCCCGCGATATAAGAAAAATATTTCCAAGCCAAATTCGTCGATGAAACGTTTAACTTCCATTTGTATTCCTCTTATCGGCACATAATTTTAATCCGTATTTCGGGTAACATAGTCAGACATTTTGAAACGACAATATCTCTCTTGATTTCCACAAAAAGTGTACAGAATTTATGTTCAAATTCATGCTCAAAATGTGTACTTTCTAAAACTTGTGGGCCGTGTCTGAAAATTCCAAACCGTTCAAATGTTATCTTTGAGACGATTACCGAAGATGAGTTTTCAACACATTTTCAAGTCGATTAACGCTCGTGAATAACTTGCAACCAAAGTACTTTTTACCCAAAACTTCATTTTGAGATGATTGATCCCACGATAGAAGAAAAATATTTCTTAGCCAAATTCGTGGACGAAAAGTTTTACTTCCATTTTTATTCCTCCTATCGGCACATAATTGGAATTTGCATTTTGGGTAGCATGGTCAGATATTTTGAAACGACAATATCTCTCTTCATTTCCACAAAAAGTGTACCAAATTTGTGTTCAAATTCAAGCTCAAAATGTGTACTTTGTAAAACTTGTAGGCCGCATCTAAAAATTCCAAACCGTTCAAAAGTTATCTTCGAGACGATTACCGAAGATGAGTTTGCAACACATTTTCATGTCGATTAACGCTCGTGAATAACTTGCAACCAAAGTATTTTTTACCCAAAAATTCATTTCGAGTTGATTGATCCCGCGATATAGGAAAAGTATTTCCAAGCCAAATTCATGGATGAAACGTCTAACTTCCATCTTTGCTCCCTCGTATCGGCACATAATTGGAATCTGTATTTCGGGTAACATGGTGAGACATTTTCAAATGACAAAAACTATCTCGATTTCCCTAAAAAGATTACAAAATTTGTGTTCAATTTCAAGCTCAAAATGTGTACTTTCTAAAACTAGTAGGCCGCGTCTATAACCAAACCGTTTAAAAGTTATCTTCGAGACGATAACTGAAGACGAGTTTTCAACATATTTTCAGGTCGATTAATGCTCGTGAATAACTTGCAACCAAATTATTTTTTACCCAAAACTTCATTTCGAGATGATTGATCCCGCGATATAAGAAAAATATTTCCTACCCAAATTCGTGGACGAAACGTTTAACTTCCATTTTTATTCCTCCTATCGGCACATAATTGGATTCCGTATTTCGGGTAACCTGGTCAAACATTTTGAAACGACAATATCTCTCTTGATTTCCACAAAAAGAGTACAAAATTTGTGTCCAAATTCAAGCACAAAATGTGTAGTTTCTAAAACTTGTAGGCCGCGTCTAAAAATTCCAAACCGTTCAAAAGTTATCTTCGAGACGATTACCGAAGATGAGTTGTCAACACATTTTCATGTCGATTAACGCTCGTGAATAACTTGCAACCAAAGTATTTTTTACCCAAAACTTCATTTCGAGATGATTGCTCCCGCGATATAGAAAAAATATTTCCAAGCCAAATTCGTGGATGAAACGTTTAACTTTCATTTTTACTCCCTCCTATCGGCACATAATTGGAATCCGTATTTCAGGTAACACGGTGAGACATTTTCAAACGACAATAACTCTCTCGATTTCCACAAAAAGAACCCAAAATTTGTGTTCAAATTCAAGCTCAGAATTTGTACCTTCTAAAACTTGGAGGCCGCGTCCAAAAATTCCAAACCGTTCCAAAGTTATCTTCGATACGATTACCGAAGATGAGTTTTCAACACATTTTCAAGTCGATTAACGCGCGTGAATAACTTGCAACCAAAGTATTTTTTACCCAAAACTTCATTTCGAGATGATTGATCCCGTGATATAGGAAAATTATTTCCAAGCCAAATTCGTGGATGAAACGTCTAGCTTCCATTTTTATTCCTCCTATCGGCGCATAATTGTAATCCGTATTTCGGGTAACCTGGTCAAGCATTTTGAAACAACAATATCTCCCTTGATTTCCCCAAAAAGAGTACAAAATTTGATTTCAAATTCAAGCTCAAACAGTGTACTTTCTAAAACTTGTAAGCCGTGTCTAAAAATTCCAAACTGTTCAGAAGTTATCTTCCAAACAATTATCGAAGAGGAGTTTTCAACACATTTTCATGTCGATTAACACTCGTGAATATCTTGCAACCAAAGTATTTTTTACCCAAAACTTCATTTCAAGATGATTGATCCTGCGGTATAAGAAAAATATTTCAAAGCCAAATTCATGGATGAAACGTTTAACATCCATTTTTACTCCCTCCTATCGGCACATAATTGGAATCTGTATTTCGGGTAACACGGTGACACATTTTCAAACGACACTAACTCTCTTGATTTTCGCAAAAAGAATACAAAATTTGTGTTCAAACTCAAGCTCAGAATGTGTACTTTCTAAAACTTGAAGGCCGCGTCTAAAAATTCCAAACCGTTCCAATGTTATCTTCGATACGATTACCAAAGATGAGTTTTCAACACATTTTCAACTCGATTAGCGCTCGTGAATAACTTGCAACCAAAGTATTTTTTACCCAAAACTTCATTTCGAGATGATTGATCCCGCGATAGAAGAAAAATATTTCCTAGCCAAAGTCTTGGAAGAAACGTTTAACTTCCATTTCTATTCCTCCTATCGACACATAATTGGAATCTATATTTCGGGTAACACGGTCAGACATTTTCAAACGACAATAACTCTCTTGATTTCCACAAAAAGAAAACAGAATTTGTGTTCAAATTCAAGCTCAAAATGTGTACTATCTAAAACTTGAAGGCCGCGTCTAAAAATTCCAAACCGTTCCGAAGTTATCATCGAGACGATTACCGAAAATGAGTTTTCAACACATTTTAAAGTCGATTAATGCTCGTGAATAACTTGCAACCAAACTATTTTTTACCCAAAACTTCATTTTGAGCTGATTGGCCCCGCGATATAAGAAAAATATTTCCAACCCAAATTCGTGGGTGAAACGTTTAACTTCCATTTTTACTCCCTCCTATCGGCACATAATTGGAATCCGTATTTCGGGTAATAGGGTGAGACATTTTCAAACGACAATAACTCTCTTAATTTATAGAAAAAGCATACAAAATTTGTGTTCAAATTCAAGCTCAGAATGTGTACTCTCTAAAACTTGAAGGCCACGTATAAAAATTCCAAACCGTTCGAAAGGTATCTTCGAGGCAATTACCGAAGATGAGTTTTCAACACATTTTCAGGTCGATTAACGCTCGTGAATAACTTGCTACCAAAGTATTTTTTACCCAAACCTTCATTTCGAGATGATTGATCCCACGATATAAAAAAAATATTTCCAAGCCAAATTCGTGGATGAAACGTTTAACTTCCATTTTTATTCCTCCTATCGGCACATAATTGGAATCCGTATTTCGGGTAACATAGTCAGACATTTTGAAACGACAATATCTCTCTTGATTTTCACAAAAAGGGTACAAAATTTGTGTTCAAATTCAAGCTTTACATGTGTACTTTCTAAAACTTCTAGGCCGTGTCTAAAATTTCCAAACCATTCAAATGTTATCTTCGAGACGATTACCAAAGATGAGTTTTCAACACATTTTCAAGTCGATTAACGCTCGTGAATATATTGCAACCAAAGTATTTTTTACCCAAAACTTCATTTTGAGATGATTGATCCCGCGATATAAGAAAAATATTTCCTAGCCAAATTCGTGGACGGAACGTTTAACTTCCATTTTTATTCCTCCTATCGGCACATAATTCGAATCCGTATTTCGAGTAACATGGTCAGACATTTTGAAACGACAATACCTCTCTTGATTTCCGCAAAAAGAGTACCAAATTTGTGTTCAAATTCAAGCTCAAAATGTCTACTTTCTAAAACTTGTAGGCCACATCTAAAAATTCCAAACCGTTCCAAAGTTATCTTCGAGACAATTACCAAAGACGAGTTTTCAACACATTTTCAAGTCGATTAACGCTCGTGAATAACTTGCAACCAAAGTATTTTTTAGCCAAAACTTCACTTCGAGATGATTGATCCCGCGATATAAGAAAAATATTTCCTAGCCAAATTCGTGCATGAAACGTTTAACTTCCATTTTTATTCCTCCTATCGGCACATAATTGGAATCCGTATTTCGGGTAACCTTGTCAAATATTTTGAAACGACAATATCTCTCTTGATTTCCATAAAAAGAGTACAAAATTTGTGTTCAAATTCAAGCTCAAAAAGTGTACTTTCTAAAACTTGTAGGCCGCGTCTAAAAATTCCAAATCGTTCAGAAGTTATCTTCCAGATAATTACCGAAGATGAGTTTTCAACACATTTTCATGTCGATTAATGCTCGTGAATAACTTGCAACCAAAGTATTTTTTACCCAAAACTTCATTTCGAGATGATTGATCCTGCAATATAAGAAAAATATTTCCTAGCCAAATTCGTGGAGGAAACGTTTAACTTCCATTTTTATTCCTCCTATCGGCACATAATTGGAATCAGTGTTTCGGGTAACATGGTTAGACATTTTGAAACGACAATATCTCTCTTGATTTCCACAAATAAAGTACCAAATTTGTGTTCAAATTCAAGCTCAAAATGTCTACTTTCTAAAACTTGTAGGCCACATCTAAAAATTCCAAACCGTTCCAAAGTTATCTTCGAGACAATTACCAAAGACGAGTTTTCAACACATTTTCAAGTCGATTAACGCTCGTGAATAACTTGCAACCAAAGTATTTTTTACCCAAAACTTCATTTCGAGATGATTGATCCAGCGATATAATAAAAATATTTCCAAGCCAAATTCGTGGATGAAACGTTTAACTTCCATTTTTATTCCTCCTATCGGTACATAATTGGAATCCGTATTTCGTGTAACATGGTCAGACATTTTGGGACGACAATATCTTTCTTGATTGCCACAAAAAGAGTACAAAATTTGTGTTCAAATTCAAGCTCAAAATGTGTACTTTCTAAAACTTGTAGGCCGCGTCTAAAAATTCCAAACCGTTCAAAAGTTATCTTCGAGACGATTACCAAAGATGAGTTTTCAACACATTTTCATGTCGATTATCGCTCGTGAATAACTTGCAACCAAAGTATTTTTTACCCAAAACTTCATTTCGAGATTATTGCTCCCACAATATAGGAAAAATATGTCCAAGCCAAATTCGTGGATGAAACGTTTAACTTCCTTTTTTACTCCCTCCTATCGACACATAATTGGAATCCGTATTTTGGGTAACATGGTGAGACATTTTCAAACGACATTAACTCTCTTGATTTTGGCAAAAAGAATACAAAATTTGTGTTCAAACTCAAGCTCAGAATGTGTACTTTCTAAAAGTTGAAGGCCGCGTCTAAAAATTACAAACCGTTCAAAAGTTATCTTCGAGACAATTACCGAAGATGAGTTTTCAACACATTTTCAAGTTGATTAACGCTTGTGAATAACTTGCAACCGAAGTATTTTTTACCCGAAACTTCGTTTCGAGATGATTGATCCCGCGATATAAGAAAAATATTTCCAAGCGAAATTCGTGGACGAAACGTTTAACTTCCATTTTTATTCGTCCTATCGGCACATAATTGGAATCCGTCTTTCAGGTAACATGGTCAGACATTTTGAAACGACAATATCTCTCTTGAATTCCACAAAGAGTACAAAATTTGTGTCCAAATTCAAGCACAAAATGTGTAGTTTCTAAAACTTGTAGGCCGCGTCTAAAAATTCCAAACCGTTCAAAAGTTATCTTCGAGACGATTACCGAAGATGAGTTGTCAACACATTTTCATGTCGATTAACGCTCGTGAATAACTTGCAACCAAAGTATTTTTTACCCAAAACTTCATTTCGAGATGATTGCTCCCGCGATATAGAAAAAATATTTCCAAGCCAAATTCGTGGATGAAACGTTTAACTTTCATTTTTACTCCCTCCTATCGGCACATAATTGGAATCCGTATTTCAGGTAACACGGTGAGACATTTTCAAACGACAATAACTCTCTCGATTTCCACAAAAAGAACCCAAAATTTGTGTTCAAATTCAAGCTCAGAATGTGTACCTTCTAAAACTTGGAGGCCGCGTCCAAAAATTCCAAACCGTTCCAAAGTTATCTTCGGTACGATTACCGAAGATGAGTTTTCAACACATTTTCAAGTCGATTAAAGCTCGTGAATAACTTGCAACCAAAGTATTTTTTACCCAAAACTTCATTTCGAGATGATTGATAGCGCGATATAAGAAAAATATTTCCTAGCCAAATTCGTGGACGAAACGTTTAACTTCCATTTTTAGTCCTCCTATCATCATATAATTGGAATCCGTATTTCAGGTAACACAGGCAGACATTTTCAAACGACAATAACTCTCTTGATTTCCAGAAAAAGAATACAAAATTTGTCTTCAAATTCAAGCTCAAAATGTGTACTTTCTAAAATTTGTAGGCCGCGTCGAAAAAATTCCAAACCGTTCAAAAGTTATCTTCTTGACAATTATCGAAGATGAGTTTTCAACACATTTTCATGTCGATTAACGCTCGTGAATAACTTGCAACCAAAGTATTTTTTACCCAAAAGTTCATTTCGGGATGATTGATCTTGTGATATAGGAAAAATATTTCCAAACCAAATTCGTGGATGAAACGTTTAACTTCCATTTTTACTCCCTCCTATCGGCACATAATTGAAATCCGTATTTCGGGTAACACGGTGAGACATTTTCAAATGACACTAACTCTCTTGATTTCCGCAAAAAGAATACAAAATTTGTGTTCAAACTCAAGTTCGGAATGTGTACTCTCTAAAACTTGAAGGCCGCGTCTAAAAATTCCAAGTTGTTCCAAAGTTATCTTCGAGACGATTACCGAAGATGAGTTTTCAACACATTTTCAAGCCGATTCACGCTCGTGAATAACTTGCAACCAAAGTAATTTTTACCCAAAACTTCATTTCGAGATGATTGATCCCACAATATAAAAAAAAAAAATTCCTAGCCAAATTCATGGACAAAACGTTTAACTTCCATTTTTATTCCTCCAATCGGCACATAATTGCAATCCGTATTTCGGGTAACAAGATCAGACATTTTGAAACGACAATATCTCTCTTGATTTCCACAAAAAGAGTACAAAATTTGTGTTCAAATTCAATGTCAAAATGTGTACTTTCTGAAACTTGAAGGCCGCGTCTAAAAATTCCAAACCGTTCCAAAGTTATCTTCGATACTATTACCGAAGATGAGTTTTCAACACATTTTCAAGTTTATTAACGCTCGTGAACAACTTGCAACCAAAGTACTTTTTACCCAAAACTTCATTTCGAGATGATTGATCCCGCGATATACGAAAAATTTTTCCAAGCCAAATTTGTGGATGAAACGTTGAACTTCAATTTTTCCTCCCTCTTATCGGAACACCATTGGAATCCATATTTCGAGTAACACGGTGAGACATTTTCAAACGACACTAACTCTCTTGATTTGCACAAAAAGAATACAAAATTTGTGTTGAAACTCTAGCTCAGAATGTGTACTTTATAAATCATGAAGGCCGCGTCTAAAAATTCCAAACTGTTCCAAAGTTATCTTCGAGACGATTACCGAAGATGAGTTTTCAACACATTTTCATGTCAATTAACGCTCGTGAATAACTTGCAACCAAAGTATTTTTTACCCAAAACTTCATTTCGAGATGATTGATCCCGCGATATATGAAAAATATTTCAAAGCCAAATTCGTGGATGAAACCTTTAACTTCAATTTTAACTCACCCCTATCGGCACATAATTGGAATCCGTATTTCGGGTAACACGGTGGGACACATTCAAACGAAAATAACTCTCCTGATTTCCACAAAAAGAATACAAAATTTGTGTTCAAATTCAAGCTCAGAATGTGTACTTTCTAAAAGTTGGAGGCCGCGTCTAAAAATTCCAAACCGTTCCGAAGGTATGTCCGAGACGATTACTGAAGATGAGTTTTCAACACATTTTCAGGTCGATTAACGCTCGTGAATAACTTGCAACCAAAGTATTTTTTACCCAAAACTTCATTTTGAGATGATTGGTCCCGCGATATAAGAAAAATATTTCCAAGCCAAATTCGTGGATGAAACGTTTAACTTCCACTTTTATTCCTTCTATCAGCACATAATTGGAATCCGTATTTCGGGTAACATGGTCAGACATATTGAAACGGCAGTATCTCTCTTGATTTCCACAAAAAGGGTACAAAATTTGTGTGCAAATTCAAGCTCAGAATGTGTACTTTCTAAAACTTGAAGGCCGCGTCTAAAAATTCCAAACCATTCCAAAGTTATCATCGAGACGATTACCGACGATGAGTTTTCAACACATTTTCAAGTCGATTAATGCTCGTGAATAACTTGCAACCAAAGTATTTTTTACCCAAAACTTCATGTCGAGTTGATTGGTCCCACGATATAAGAAAAATATTTCCAAGCCAAATTCTTGGATGAAATGTTTAACTTCCTTTTTTATTCCTCCTATTGGCACATATTTGGAATCCGTATTTCGGGTAATACGGTGAGACAATTTCAAACGACAATAACTCTCTTAATTTCCACAAAAAGAATACAAATTTTGTGTTCAAATTCAAGCTCAGAATGTGTACTTTCTAAAACTTGAAGGCCGCATCTAAAAATTCCAAACCGTTCCAAAGGTATCTTCGAGACGATTACCAAAGATGAGTTTTCAACACATTTTCAAGTCGATTTACGCTCGTGAATAACTTGCAACCAAAATATTTTTTACCGAAAACTACATTTCGAGATGATTGGTCCCGCGATATAAGAAAAATATTTCCAAGCCAAATTCTTGGATGAAATGTTTAACTTCCTTTTTTATTCCTCCTATCGGCACATAATTGGAATCCGTATTTCGGGTAACATGGTCAGACATTTTGAAACAACAATATCTCTCTTGATTTCCGAAAAAAGAGTTCAAAATATGCGTTCAAATTCAAGCTCGGAATGTGGACTTTCCAAAACTGGAAGGTTGTGTCTAAAAATTCCAAACCGTTCCAAAGTTATCTTCGAGACGATTACCGAAGATGAGTTTTCAACACATTTACTTATCGATTAACGCTCGTGAATAACTTGCAACCAAATTATTTTTTACCCAAAACTTCATTTCAAGATGTGTGATCCCGCGATCTAAGAAAAATATTTCCAAGCCAAATTTGTGGATAAAACGTTTAACTTCAATTTTTACTCCCTCCTATCGGAACATCATTGGAATCCGTATTTCGGGTAACACTGTGAGAAATTTTCAAACGACACTAACTCTCTTGATTTCCAAAACAAGAATACAAAATTTGTGTTCAAACTCTAGCTCAGAATGTGTACCTTCTAAAACTTGAAGGCCGCGTCTAAAAATTTTTAAACTCGATTAACACTCGTGAATAACTTGCAACCAAAGTATTTTTCACCCAAAACTTCATTTCAAGATGATTGATCCTACGATATAAGAAAAATATTTCCAAGGAAAATTCATGGATGAAATGTTTAACTTCCATTTTTACTCCCTCCTATCGACACATAATTGGAATCCATATTTCGGGTAACAGGGTAAGGCACTTTTAAACAACAAGAACTCTCTTGATTTCCATTGAAAGAATACAAAATTTGTGTTCAAATTCAAGATCATAATGTGTACTTTCTAAAACATTCAGGCCGCGTCTAAAAATTCCGAACAGTTCAAAAGTTATCTTCGAGACGATTATCGAAGATGAGTTTTCAACACATTTTCAAGTCGGTTAACGCTCGGGAATAACTTGCAACCGAAGTATTTTTTACCCAAAACTTCATTTTGAGATGATTGATCCCGCGATATAAGAAAAATATTTCCAAGCCAAATTCATGATTGAAACAATTAACTTCCATTTTTACTCCCTCGTATCGGCACTTAATTGGAATCCGTATTTCGAGTAACACGGTCAGACATTTTGAAATGACAATAACTCTCTCAATTTCCACAAAAAGAATACAAAATTCGTGTTCAAATTCAAGCTCAGAATGTATACTTTCTAAAACGTGCGGGCCGCGTCTAAAAATTCCTAACCGTTCAAAAGTTATCTTAGAAACGGTTATCGAAGATGAGTTTTCAACACATTTTCAAATCAATTAATGCTCGTGAATAACTTGAAACCAAAGTATTTTTTTACTCTTAACTTCATTTCGAGATGATTGTTCCCATAATCTAAGAAAAATATTTTCAAGCCAAATTCGTGGATGAAACGTTTAACTTTCATTTTTGCTCCCTCCTATCGACACATAATTGGAATCTGTATTGAGGGTAACACGGTGAGACACTTTCAAACAACAATAACTCTCTTGATTTCCATTGAAAGAATACAAAATTTGTGTTCAAGTTCAAGCTCAGAATGTGTACTTTCTAAAACATGCAAGCCGCGCCTAAAAATTCCAAACAGTTCAAAAGTTATCTTTGAGACAATTGCCGAAGATGAGTTTTCAACACATTTTCAAGTCGATTAACGCTCGTGAATAACTTGGAACCGAAGTATTTTTTGCCCAAACCTTCATGTTGAGATGATTCATCCTGCGATATAAGAAAAATATTTCCAAGCCAAATTCATGGGTGAAACGTTTAACTTCCATTTTTACTCCCTTCTATTGACACATAATTTGAATCCGTATTCCGGGTAACACGGTCAGACATTTTGAAACGACAATAACTCTCTTGATTTCCACATAAAGAATACAAAATTTGTATTGAAATTCAAGTTCAAAATGTGTACTTTCTAAAACAAGCAGGCCGCGTCTAAAAATTCCAAACAGTTCAAAACTTATCTTTGAGACGATTAGCGAAGATGAGTTTTCAACGCATTTTCAAGTCGATTAAAACTCGTGAATAACTTGGAACCGAAGTATTTTTTACCCAAAACTTCATGTTGAGATGATTCATCCCGCGATATAAGAGAAATATTTCCAGGCCAAATTCGTGGATGAAACGTTTAACTTCCATTTTTACTCCCTCCTATCGGCACGTAATTGGAATTCGTATTCCGGGTAATACGGTGAGACATTTTCAAACGACAATAACTCTCTTAATTTCCACAAAAAGAATACAAATTTTGTGTTCAAATTCAAGCTCAGAATGTGTACTTTCTAAAACTTGAAGGCCGCATCTAAAAATTCCAAACCGTTCCAAAGGTATCTTCGAGACGATCACCGAAGATGAGTTTTCAACACATTTTCAAGTCGATTTACGCTCGTGAATAACTTGCAACCAAAGTATTTTTTACCGAAAACTTCATTTCGAGATGATTGGTCCCGTGATATAAGAAAAATACTTCCAAGCCAAATTCGTGGATGAAACGTTTAACTTCCTTTTTTATTCCTCCTATCGGCACATAATTGGAATCCGTATTTCGGGTAACATGGTCAGACATTTTGAAACGACAATATCTCTCTTGATTTCCACATAAAGAGTACAAAATTTGCGTTCAAATTCAAGCTCGGAATGTGTATTTTCCAAAACTGGAAGGCTGTGTCTAAAAATTCCAAACTGTTCCAAAGTTATCTTTGAGACGATTACCGAAGATGTGTTTTCAACACACTTACATGTCGATTAACGCTCGTGAATAACTTGCAACCAAAGTATTTTTTACCCAAAACTTCATTTCAAGATGATTGATCCCGCGATCTAAGAAAAATATTTCCAAGCCAAATTTGTGGATGAAATGTTTAACTTCAATTTTTACTCCCTTCTATCGGAACATCATTGGAATCCGCATTTAGGGTAACACTGTGAGACATTTTCAAACGACACTAACTCTCTTGATTTCCAAGAAAAGAATACAAAATTTGTGTTCAAACTCTAGCTCAGAATGTGTACCTTCTAAAACTTGAAGGCCGCGTCTAAAAATTTTTCAACTCGATTAACGCTCGTGAATAACTTGCAACCAAAGTATATTTTACCCAAAACTTCATTTCGAGAAGATTGATCCTGTGATATAAGAAAAATATTTCCAAGGCAAATTCGTGGATGAAATGTTTAACTTCCATTTTTACTCCCTCCTATCGGCACATAATTGGAATCCGTATTTCGGGTAACAGGGTAAGGCACTTTTAAACGACAAGAACTCTCTTGATTTCCATTGAAAGAATACAAAATTTTTGTTCAAATTCAAGATCATAATGTGTACTTTCTAAAACATTCAGGCCGCGTCTAAAAATTCCGAACAGTTTAAAAGTTATCTTCGAGACGATTATCGAAGATGAGTTTTCAACACATTTTCAAGTCGGTTAATGCTCGGGAATAACTTGCAACCGAAGTATTTTCTACCCAAAACTTCATTTTGAGATGATTGATCCCGCGATATAAGAAAAATATTTCCAAGCCAAATTCAAGATTGAAACATTTAACTTCCATTTTTACTCCCTCCTATCGGCAAGTAATTGGAATCCGTATTTCGAGTAACACGGTCAGACATTTTGAAATGACAATAACTCTCTCGATTTCCACAAAAAGAATACAAAGTTCGTGTTCAAATTCAAGCTCAGAATGTATACTTTCTAAAACATGCGGGCCGCGTCTAAAAATTCCTAACCATTAAAAAGTTATCTTAGAAACGGTTACCGAAGATGAGTTTTCAACAAATTTTCAAATCGATTAACACTCGTGAATAACTTGAAACCAAAGTCATTTTTTACACTTAAGTTCATTCGAGATGATTGTTCCCATAATATAAGAAAAGTATTTCCAAGCCAAATTCGTGAATGAAACGTTTAACTTCCATTTTTACTCCCTCCTATCGGCACATAATTGGAATCCGTATTTCCGGTAACACGGTGAGACATATTCAAACGACAATAACTCTCTTGATTTCCACAAAAAGAATACAAAATTTGTGTTCAAATTCAAGCTCAGAATGTGTACTTTCTAAAACTTGAAGGCCGCGTCTAAAAATTCCAAATCGTTCCAAAGGTATCTTCGAGACGATTACCGAAGATGAGTTTTCAACACATTTTCAAGTCGATTATCGCTCGTGAATAACTTGCAACCAAAGTATTTTTCACCCAAAACTTCATTCCGAGATGATTGATCCCGCGATATAAGAAAAATATTTCCAAGCCAAATTCGTGGATGAAACGTTTAACTTCCATTTTTACTCCCTCCTATCGGCACATAATTCGAATCCGTATTTCGGGTAACACGGTGAGACATATTCAAACAACAATAACTCTCTTGATTTCCACAAAAAGAATACAAAATTTGTGTTCAAATTCAAGGTCAGAATGTGTACTTTCTAAAACTTGCAAGCCACATCTAAAAATTCCAAATCGTTCCAAAGTTATCGTCGAGACGATTACCAAAGATTAGTTTTCAACACAATTTCAAGTCGATTAACGCTCGTGAATAACTTGCAACCAAAGTATTTTTCACCCAAAACTTCATTTCGAGATGATTGATCCCGCGATATAAGAAAAATATTTCCAGGCCAAATTCGTGGATGAAACGTTTAACTTCCATTTTTACTCCCTCCTTTCGGCACATAATTGGAATCCGTATTTCGAGTAACACGTTGAGACATATTCAAACGACAATAACTCTCTTGATTTCCACAAAAAGAATACAAAATTTGTGTTTAAATTCAAGCTCAGAATGTGTACTTTCTAAAACTTGCAAGCCACATCTAAAAATTCCAAATCGTTCCAAAGTTATCGTCGAGACGATTACCAAAGATTAGTTTTCAACATAGTTTCAAGTCGATTAACGCTCGTGAATAACTTGCAACCAAAGTATTTTTTACCAAAAACTTCATTTCGAGATGATTGATCCCGCGATATAAGAAATACATTTCCTAGCCAAATTCGTTGACAAAACGTTTAACTTCCTTTTTATTCCTCCTATCGGCACATAATTGGAATAAGTATTTCGGGTAACACAGTCAGACATTTTGAAACGACAAGAACTCTCTCGATTTCCACAAAAGGAGTACAAAATCTGTGTTCAAATTCAAGCTCAAAATGTGTACTTCCGAAAACTTGGAGACCGCGTCTAAAAATTCGAAACCGTTTAAAAGTTATCTTCGAGACGATTACCGAAGATGAGTTTTCAACACATTTTCAAGTCGATTAACGCTCGTGAATAACATGCAACCAAAGTATTTTTTGCCCAAAACTTCATTTCGAGAAGATTGCTCCCACGATATAAGAAAAATATTTCCAAGCCAAATTTGTGGATGAAACGTTTAACTTACATTTTTACTCACTCCTGTCGGCATATAATTGGAATCCGTATTTCGGGTAACACGGTGAGACATTTTCGAATGACAATAACTCTCTTGATTCCCACAAAAAGAATACAAAATTTGTGTTCAAATTCAAGCTCAAAATGTGTATTTTCTAAAACTTACAGGCCGCATCTAAAAATTCCAAACCGTTCCAAAGTTATCCTCGAGACGATTACCAAAGATCAGTTTTCAACATATTTTCCAGTCGATTAATGCTCGTGAATAACTTGCAACCAAAGTATTTTTTACCAAAAACTTCATTTCAAGATGATTGATCCCGCGATGTAAGAAAAATATTTCATAGCCAAATTCGTGGACGAAACGTTTAACTTCCATTTTTATTCCTCTTATCGGCACAAAATTGGAATCCGTATTTCGGGTAACACAGTCAGACATTTTGAAACGACAATAACTCTCTTGATTTCCACAAAAAGAATTCAAAATCTTTGTTCAAATCCAAGCTCAAAATGTGTACTTTCTAAAATTTGTAGGCCGCGTCTAAAAATTCCAAACCGTTCCAATGGTATCTTCGAGACGATTATCGAAGATGAGTTTTCAACACATTTTCAAGTCGATTATCGCTCGTGAATAACTTGCAACCAAAGTATTTTTTACCCAAAACTTCATTTCGGGATGATTGGTCCCGCGATATAGGAAAAATATTTCCAAGCCAAATTCGTGGATGAAACGTTTAACTTCCATTTTTACTCCCTCCTATCGGCACATAATTGGAATCCGTATTTCGGCTAACACGGTGAGACATATTCAAACGACAATATCTCTCTTGATTTCCACAAAAAGACTACAAAATCTGTGTTCGAATTCAAGCTCAAAATGTGTACTTTCTAAAATTTGTAGGCCGCCTCGTAAAAATTGCAAACCGTTCAAAAGTTATCTTCGAGACAATTACAGAAGATGTGTTTTCGACACATTTTCAAGTTGAATAACGCACGTGAATAACTTGCAACAAAATTATTTTTTACCGAAAACTTCATTTTGAGATGATTGATCCTGCGATATAAGAGAAATATTTCCAAGCCAAATTCGTGGATGAAACATTTAACTTCCATTTTTACTCACTCCTATCGGCATATAATTGGAATCCGTATTTCGGGTAACATGGTGAGACATTTTCAAACGACAATAACTCTCTTTATTTCCACAAAAAGGATACAAAATTTGTGGTCAAATTCAAGCTCAGAAAGTGTACTTTCTAAAACTTGCAGGCCGCGTCTAAAAATTCCGAACCGTTCCAAAGGTATCTTTGAGACGATTACCGAGGATGAGTTTTCAACACATTTTCAATTCGATTAACGCTCGTGAATAACTTGCAACCAAAGTATTTTTTACCCAAAACTTCATTTCGAGATGATTGGTCCCGCGATATAAGAAAAATATTTCCAAGCCAAATTCGTGGATGAAACATTTAACTTCCATTTTTACTCCCTCCTATCGGCACATAATTGGAATACGTATTTCGGGTAACACGGTAAGACATCTTGAAACGACACTAACTCTCTTGATTTACACAAAAAGAATGCAAAGTTTGTGTTCAAATTCAAGCTCAGAATGTGTACTTTCTAAAATTTGTAGGCCGCGTCGCGAAAATTCCAAACCGTTCAAAAGTTATCTTTGAGACAATTACCGAAGATGAGTTTTCAACACATTTTCAAGTCGAATAACGCTCGTGAATAACTCGCAGCCAAAGTATTTTTTACCCAAAACTTCATTTCGAGATGATTGATCCCGCGATATAAGAAAAATATTTCCAAGCCAAATTCGTGAGTGAAACGTTTAACTTCCGTTTTTACTCCCTCCTATCCGCACATAATTGGAATCCGTATTTCGGGTAACACGGTGAGACATTTTCAAACGACAATAACTCTCTTGAGTTCCACAAAAAGAATGCAAAGTTTGTGTTCAAATTCAAGCTCAGAATGTGTACTTTCTAAAACTTGCAGGCCGCGCCTAAAAATTCCAAACCGTTCCAAAGGTATCCTTAAGACGATTACTGAAGATGAGTTGTCAACACATTTTAAAGTCGATTAACGCTCGTGAATAACTTGCAACCAAAGTATTTTTTACCCAAAACTTCATTTCGGGATTATTGGTGCTACGATATAAGAAAAATATTTCCAAGCCAAATTCGTGGATCAAACGTTTAACTTCCATTTTTACTCCCTCCTATCGGTACATAATTGGAATCTGTATTTCGGGTAACACGGTGAGACATATTCAAACGACAATAACTCTCTTGATTTCCACAAAAAGAATACAAAATTTGTATTCAAATTCAAGCTCAGAATGTGTACTTTCTAAAACTTGATGGCCGCGTCTAAAAATTCCAAACCATTCCAAAGGTATCTTCGAGACAATTACCGAAGATGAGTTTTCAACACATTTTCTAGTCGATTATCGCTCGTGAATAACTTGCAACCAAAGTATCTTTCACCCAAAACTTCATTCCGAGATGATTGATCCCACGATATAAGAAAAATATTTCCAAGCCAAATTCGTGGATGAAACGTTTAACTTCGATTTTTACTCCCTCCTATCGGCACATAATTGGAATCCGTATTTTGGGTAACACGGTGAGGCACTTTCAAACGACAATAGCTCTCTTGATTTCCACTGAAAGAATACAAAATTTGTGTTCAAATACAAGCTCAAGCCGTGTCTAAAAATTTCAAACAGTTCAAAAGTTATTGTCATTTGAAAATGTCTGACCGTGTTACCCGAAATACGGATTCCAATTATGTGCCAATAGAAGGGAGTAAAAATGGAAGTTAAACGTTTCATCCACGAATTTGGCTTGGAAATATTTTTCTTCAATCACGGGATCAATCATCTCGAAATGAAGTTTTGGGTAAAAAATATTTTGGTTGCAAGTTATTCACGAGTGTTAATCGACTTGAAATTATGTTGAAAACTCATCTTCGATAATCGTCTTGGAGATAGCTTTTGAACTGTTTGGAATTTTTAGTCGCGGCCCGCATGTTTTAGAAAGTATACATTCTGAGCCTGAATTTGAACACAAATTTTGTATTATTCCAGTGGAAATCAAGAGAGTTATTGTCGTTTCAATATGTCTCACCGTGCTGCCCGAAATACGGATTCCAATTATGTGCCGATAGGAGGGAGTAAAAATGGAAGTTAAACGTTTCGCTCACTAATTTGTCTGGGAAAATTTTTTCTTATATCGCAGGATCAATCGTCTCGAAATGAAGTTTTGGGTTAAAAATACTTTGGTTGCAAGTTAGTGACGAGCGTTAATCGACTTGAAAATGTGTTGAAAACTCATCTTTGGTAATCGTCTTGAAGATTACTTTTAAACTGTCAGGAATTTTTAGACGTGACCCGCATGTTTTGGAAAGTATATATTCTGAGCTTGAATTTGAACACAAATTGTGTATTTTTTCAATGGAAATCAAGAGAGTTATTGTCGTTTCAAAATGTCTGACCGTATTACCCGAAATACGGATTCCATTTATGTGCAGGCAGGAGAGAGTAAAAATGGAAGTTAAACGTTTCATCCCCAAATTTGGCTTGGAAATATTTTTCTTATATCATGGGATCAATCATCTAGAAATGTAGTTTTGGGTAAAAAATACTTTGGTTGCAAGTTATTCACGAGCGATAATCGACTTGAAAATGTGTTGAAAACTCATCTTTGGTAATCGTCTCGAAGATAACTTTTGAACTGTTTGGAATTTTTAGACGCAACCTGCACGTTTTAGAAAGTACACATTCTGAGCTAGAATTTGAACACAAATTTTGTATTCTTCCAATGGAAATCAAGACAGTTATTGTCATTTGAAAGTGTCTCACCGTATTACCCGAAATACGAATTCCAATTATGTGCCGACAGGAGAGAGTAAAAATGGAAGTTAAATGTTTCGCTCACGAATTTGGCTTGGGAATATTTTTCTTATATTACGGGATCAATCATCTCGAAATGAAGTTAAGGGTAAAAAACACTTTGGTTGCAAGTTATTCACGAGCGTTAATCAATTTGAAAATGTGTTGAAAACTCATCTTCGGTAACCGTTTCGAAGATAACTTTTGAACGGTTAGGAATTTTTAGAGGTGGCCCCATGTTTTAGAAAGTATACATTCTAAGCTTGAATTTGAACACAAATTTTGTATTCTTTTTGTGGAAATCAAGAGAGTTATTGTCATTTCAAAATGTCTGACCGTGTTACCCGAAATACGGATTCCAATTATGTGCCGATAGAAGAGAGTAAAAATGGAAGTTAAAAGTTTCATCCACAAATTTGGCTTGGAAATATTTTTCTTCAATCACAGGATCAATCATCTCGAAATGAAGTTTTGGGTAAAAAATAATTTGGTTGCAAGTTATTCACGAGTGTTAATCGACTTGAAATTGTGTTGAAAACTCATCTTCGATAATCGTCTCGAAGACAACTTTTGAACTGTTTGGAATTTTTAGACACGGCCCGCATGTTTTAGAAAGTATACATTCTGAGCCTGAATTTGAACACAAATTTTGTATTACTCCAGTGGAAATCAAGAGAGTTATTGTCGTTTCAAAATGTCTCACCGTGCTGCCCGAAATACGGATTCCAATTATGTGCCGATAGGAGGGAGTAAAAGTGGAAGTTAAACGTTTCGCTCACTAATTTGTCTGGGAAAATTTTTTCTTACATCGTAGGATCAATTGTCTCGAAATGAAGTTTTGGGTTAAAAATATTTTGGTTGCAAGTTATTGACGAGCGTTAATCGACTTGAAAATGTGTTGAAAACTCATCTTTGGTAATCGTCTTGAAGATTACTTTTGAACGGTCAGGAATTTTTAGACGCGACCCGCATGTTTTGGAAAGTATACATTCTGAGCTTGAATTTGAACAAAAAATTTGTATTTTTTCAATGGAAATCAAGAGAGTTATTGTCGTTTCAAAATGTCTCACCGTGTTACCCGAAATACGGATTCCAATTATGTGCCGATTGGAGGGAGCAAAAATGTAAGTCAACCATTTCGGTCACGAATTTGGCTTGGAAATATTTTCCTTATATCGCGGGATGAATCGTCTCGAAATCAAGTTTTGGGTAAAAAATACTTTGGTTGCATGTCATTCAGGAGCGTTGTTCGACTTGAAAATGTGTTGAAAACTCATCTTCGATAATCGTATAGAAGATAACTTTTGAACGGTTAGGAATTTTTTGTCGCGGGCTAAATGTTTTAGAAAGTAGACATTCTGAGCTTGAATTTGAATGCAAATTTTGTATTCTATTTGTGGAAATCAAGAGAGTGATTGTCGTTTCAAAATGTCTAACCATGTTACTCGAAATACAGATTTCAATTATGTGCAGACAGGAGAGAGTAAAAATGGAAGTTAAATGTTTCATCCACGAATTTGGGTTGGAAATATTTTTCTTATATCACGGGATCAATCATCTCGACATGTAGTTTTGAGTAAAAAATACTTTGGTTGCAAGTTATTCACGAGCGATAATCGACTTGAAAATGTGTTGAAAACTCGTCTTCGGTAATCGTCTCGAAGATAACTTTTGAACTGTTTGGAATTTTTAGACGCAGCCTGCATGTTTTAGAAAGTACACATTCTAAGCTTGAATTTGAACGCAAATTTTGTATTCTTTCAATGGAAATCAAGAGAGTTATTGTCGTTTGAAAGTGTCTCACCGTGTTACCCGAAATACGGATTCCAATTATGTGCCGACAGGAGAGAGTAAAAGTGGAAGTTAAATGTTTGGCTCACGAATTTCGCTTGGAAATAATTTTCTTATATTGCGGGATCAATCATCTCGAAATGAAGTTAAGGGTAAAAAACACTTTGTTTGCAAGTTATTCACGAGCGTTAATCGATTTGAAAATGTGTTCAAAACTAATCGGTCAAAAATTTTGAATGTGTACTTTCTAAAACATGCAGGCCACGTCTAAAAATTCCAAACAGTTCAAAAGTTATCTTCGAGATGATTTCAAAAGATGAGTTTTCAAAACATTTTCAATTCGATTAACGCTCGTGAATAACTTGCAACCAAAGTATTTTTTGCCATTAACTTTATTTCCAGATGATTGATCCCACAATATAAGAAAAATATTTCCAAGCCAAATTCGTGAGCGAAACGTTTAACATCCATTTTTACTCCCTCCTATCGACACATAATTGGAATCCGTATTTTGGGTAACACGGTGAGACACTTTCAAACGACAATAACTCTCTTGATTTCTAGTGAAAGAATACAAAATTTTTGTTCAAATTCACGCCCAGAATTAGTACTTTCTAAGACATTCAGGCCGCGTCTAAAAATTCCAAACAGTTCAAAAGTTATTTTCAAAGCGATTACCGAAGATGAGTTTTCAACACATTTTCAATTCGATTAACGCTTGTGAATAACTTGCAAACAAAGTATTCATTACCTTAACTTCATTTCGAGATGATTGATCCCACAATATAAGAAAAATATTTCCAATCCAAATTCTAGAGCGAAACGTTTAACTTCCATTTTTAGTCCCTCCTATAGGCACATAATTCGAATCTGTATTTCGGGTAACATGGTGAGACACATTCAAACGACAATAACTCTCTTGATTTCCATAGAAAGAATACAAAATTTGTGTTCAAATTCAAGCTCAAAGTGTGTACTTTCTAAAACTTGCGAGCCGCGTCTAAAAATTCCTTACCCTTCAAAAGTAATCTTCGGAACAGATATCGAAGACGAGATTTCAACACATTTTCAAATCGATTAACGCTCGTGAATAACTTGCAACCAAAGTATTTTTTTCCATTAACTTCATTTCAAGATGATTGATCCCACAATATAAGAAAAATATATCCAAGCCAAATCTGTGAGCGAAACATTTAACGTCCACTTTTAGTCCCTCCTACTGGCACATAATTGGAATCCGTATTTCGGGTAACACGGTGAGACACATTCAAACAACAATAACTCTCTTGATTTCCATAGAAAGAATACAAAATTTGTGTTCAAATTCAATTTCAGAATGTGTACTTTCTAAAACATGCAGGCCGCGTCTAAAAATTCCAAACTATTCAAAAGTTATCTACAAGACGATTACTGATGATGAGTTTTCAACACATTTTCAAGTCGATTAATGCTCCTGAATAACTTGCAACCAAAGTATTTTTTTACCCAAAACTTTATTTCGAGGTGAATGATCCCATGATATAAGAAAATTATTTCCAAGCCAAATTAGAGAGCGAAATGTTTAACTTCCATTTTTACTCCCTCTTATCGACACATAATTGGAATTCGTATTTCGGGCAACACGGTGAGACATTTTGAAACGACAATAACTCTTTGGATTTCCATTGAAAAATACAAAATTTGTGTTCAAATTCAAGCTCAGAGTATCTACTTTCTAAAACTTGCGGGCCGCGTCTAAAAATTCCTAACCGTTCAAAAGTAATCTTCGGAACGGATATCGAAGATGAGATTTCAACACATTTTCAAATTGATTAAGTCTTGTGAAGAACTTGCAACCAAAGTATTTTTTACCATTAACTTCATTTCGAGATGATTGATCCCACAATATAAGAAAAATATTTCCAAGCCAAATTCGTGAGGGAAACGTTTAACTTCCATTTTTACTCCCTCCTATCGGCACATAATTGGAATCCGTATTTCGGGTAACACGGTGAGACACTTTCAAACGACAATAACTCTCTTGATTTCCATTGAAAGAATACAGAATTTGTGTTCAAATTCAAGCTCAGAATGTGTACTTTCTAAAACATGCAGGCCACGTCCAAAAATTCCGAACAGTTCAAAAGTTATCTTCGAGACGATTACCGAAGATGAGTTTTCAACACATTTTCAATTCGATTAACGCTCGTGAATAACTTGCAACCAAAGTATTTTTTACCATTAACTTCATTTCGATATTATTGATCCCTCAATATAAGAAAAATATTTCCAAGCCAAATTCGTGAGGGAAACGTTTAACTACCATTTTTACCCCCTCCTATCGGCACATAATTGGAATCCATATTTCGGGTAAAACGGTGAGACACTTTCAAACAACAATAACTCTCTTGATTTCCATTGAAAGAATATAAAATTTGTGTTCAAATTCAAGCCCAGAATGCGTACTTTGTAAAACATGCAAACCGCATCTAAAAGTTCCAAACAGTTTAAAAGTTATCTTCAAGACGATTACCGAAGATGAGTTTTCCACACATTTTCAATTCGATTAACGCTCGTGAATAACTTGCAACCAAAGTATTTTTTACCATTAACTTCATTTCGATATGATTGATCCCGCAATATAGAAAAATATTACCAAGCCAAATTCGTGAGCAAAACGTTTAACTTCCATTTTTACTCCCTCCAATCGACACATAGTCGGAATCCGAATTTCGGGTAACAGGGTGGGACGCTTTAAAATGACAATAACTCTCTTGATTTCCACAGAAAGAATACAAAATTTGTTTTCAAATTCAAGCCCAGAATGTGTACTTTCTAAAACATGCAGGCCGCGTCTAAAAATTCCAAACTGTTCAAAAGTTATCTCCGAGACGATTACCGAAGATGAGTTTTCAACGCATTTTCATGTCGATTAACGCTCGTGAATAACTTGCAACCAAAGTATTTTTTACCCAAAACTTTATTTCGAGATGATTGATCCCATGATATAAGAAAAATATTTCCTAGCCAAATTCTTGAGCGAAACGTTTAACTTCCATTTTTACTCCCTCCTATCGGCACATAATTGGAATCCGTATTTCGGGCAACACGGTGAGACATTTTGAAACAACAATAACTCTTTGGATTTCGATTGATAAAATACAAAATTTTGTTCAAATTCAAGCTCATAGTGTATACTTTCTAAAACTTGTGGGCCGCGTCTAAAAATTCCTTACCGTTCAAAAGTAATCTTCGGAACGGATATCAAAGATGAGATTTCAACAAATTTTAAAATCGATTAACGCTCGTGAATAACTTGCAACCAAAGTATTTTTTTCCATTAACTTCATTTCGAGATGATTGATCCCTCAATATAAGAAAAATATTTCCAAGCCAAATTCGTGAGCGAAACATTTAACTTCCATTTTTACTCCCTCCTATCGGCACATAATTGGAATCTGTATTTCGTGTAACACGGTGAGACACTTTCAAACGACAATAACTCGCTTGATTTCCATTGAAAAAATACAAAATTTGTGTTCAAATACAAGCTCAGAATATGTACTTTCTAAAACATGCAGGCCGCGTCTAAAAATTCCAAATAGTTCAAAAGTTATCTTCGAGACGATTTCCGGAGATGAGTTTTCAACACGTTTTCAATTCGATAAACGCTCGTCAATAACTTGCAACCAAAGTATTTTTTACCATTAACTTCATTTCGATATGATTGATCCCTCAATATAAGAAAAATATTTCCAAGCCAAATTCGTGAGGGAAACGTTTAACTTCCATTTTTACTCCCTCCTATCGGCACATAATTGGAATCCATATTTTGGGTAAAACGGTGAGACACTTTGAAACGACAATAACTCTCTTGATTTCCATTGAAAGAATACAAAATTTGTGTTCAAATTCAAACTCAGAATGCGTACTTTCTAAAACATATAGAACGCGTCTAAAAGTTCCAAACAGTTCAAAAGTTATCTTCGAGAGGATTACTGAAGATGAGTTTTCAACACATTTTCAATTCGATTAATGCTCGTGAATAACTTGCAACCAAAGTATTTTTTACCATTAACTTCATTTCGATATGATTGATCCCGCAATATAGAAAAATATTTCCAAGCCAAATTCGTGAGCAAAACGTTTAACTTCCATTTTTACTCCCTCCTATCGGCACATAGTTGGAATCCGTATTTCGGGTAACACGGTGAGACACTTTCAAATGAAAATAACTCTCTTGATTTCCACTGAAAGAATACAAAATTTATTTTCAAATTCAAGCCCAGAATGTGTACTTTCTAAAACATGCAGGCCGCGTCTAAAAATTCCAAACTGTTCAAAAGTTATCTCCGAGACGATTACCAAAGATGTGTTTTCAACACATTTTCTAGTCGATTAACGGTCGTGAATAACTTGCAACCAAAGTATTTTTTACTCAAAACTTTATTTCGAGATGATGGATCCCATGATATAAGAAAAATATTTCCTAGCCAAATTCGTGAGCGAAACGTTTAACTTCCATTTTTGCTCCCTCCTATTGGCACATAATTGGAATCCGTATTTCGGGCAACACGGTGAGACATTTTGAAACGACAATAACTCTCTGGATTTCCATCAAAAAAATACAAAATTTGTGTTCAAATTCAAGCTCAGAGTGTATACTTTCTAAAACTTGCGGGCCGCGTCTAAAAATTCCTTACCGCTCAAAAGTAATCTTCGGAACGAATATCAAAGATGAGATTCCAACACATTTTCAAATCGATTAACGCTCGTGAATAACTTGCAACCAAAGTATTTTTTTCCATTAACTTTATGTCGAGATGATTGATCCCTCAATATAAGAAAAATATTTCCAAGCCAAATTTGTGAACGAAACATTTAACTTCCATTTTTACTCCCTCCTATCGGCACATAATTGGAATCCGTATTTCGGGTAACACGGTGAGACACTTTCAAACGACAATAACTCTCTTGATTACCATTGAAAAAAATACAAAATTTGTGTTCAAATACAAGCTCAGAATGTGTACTTTCTAAAACATGCAAGCCGCGTCTAAAAATTCCAAACAGTTCAAAAGTTATCTTCGAGACGATTTCTGAAGATGAGTTTTCAACACCTTTTCAATTCGATTAACGCTCGTGAATAACTTGCAACCAAAGTTTTTTTTACCATTAACTTCAATTCAAGATGATTGATCCCGCAATATAAGAAGAAAATTTCCAAGCTAAATTCGTGAGCGAAATGTTTAACTTCCATTTTTACTCCCTCCTATCGACACATAATTGGAATCCGTATTTTGGGTAACACGGTGAGACACTTTCAAACGACAATGACTCTCTTGATTTCCAATGAAAGAATACAAATTTTTTGTTCAAATTCACGCCCAGAATGTGTACTTTCTAAGACATTCAGGCCACGTCTAAAATTTCCAAACAGTTCAAAAGTTATCTTCGAGAAAATTACCGAAGATGAGTTTTCAACACATTTCCAATTCGATTATCGGTCGTGTATAACTTGCAACCAAAATGTTCTTTACCTTAACTTCATTTCGAGATGATTGATCCCGCAATATAAGAAAAATATTTCCAAGACAAATTCGTGAGCGAAATGTTTAACTTCCATTTTTAGGCCCTCCTATCGGCACAAAATTGGAATCCGTATTTCAGGTAACACGATGAGACACATTCAAACGACAATAACTCTCTTGATTTCCATAGAATGAATACAAAATTTGTCTTCAAATTCAAGCTTAGAATGTGTACTTTCTGAAACATGCAGGCCACGTCTAAAAATTCGAAACTGTTCAAAAGTTATCTTCGAGATGATTATCGAAGATGAGTTTTCGACACATTTTCAAGTCGATTAATGCTCCTGAATAACTTGCAACCAAAGTATTTTTTACCCAAAACTTTTATTTCGAGATTATTGATCCCATGATATATAGAAAAATATTTCCAAGCCAAATTAGAGAGTGAAACGTTTAACTTCCATTTGTACACCCTTCTATCGACACAAAATTAGAATCCGTATTTCGGGTAACACGTTGAGACACTATCAAACGACAATAACTCTCTTGATTTCCATTGAAAGAATATAAAATTTTTGTTCAAATTCAAGCCCAGAATGTGTACTTTGTAAAACATGCAAGCCACGTCTAAAAATTTCAAACAGTTCAAAAGTTATCTTCGAGACGATTACCGAGTATGAGTTTTGAACACATTTTCAATTCGATTAACGCTCGTGAATAACTTGCAACCAAAGTATTTTTTACCGTTAACTTCATTTCGGGTTGACTAATCCCGCAATATAAGAAAAATATTTCCAACCCAAATTCGTGAGCGAAACGTTTAACTTCCATTTTTACTCCCTCCTATCGGCACATAATTGGAATCCGTATTTTGGGTAACACGGTGAGACGCTTTCAAACGACAATAACTCTCTTGATTTCCATTCAAAGAATGCAAAATTTATGTCGAAATTCAGGCCCAGAATGTGTACTTTCAAAAACATGCTGGTCGCATCTAAAAATTCCAAATAGTTCAAAAGTTTTCTTCGAGACGATTACCGAAGATGAGTTTTCAACACATTTTCAATTCGATTAACGCTCGTGAATAAGTTGCAACCAAAGTATTTTTTACCATTAACTTCATTTCGAGATGATTGGTCCCTCAATATAAGAAAAATATTTCCAAGCCAAATTCGTGAGCGAAAAGTTTAACTTCCATTTTTACTCCCTCCTATCGACAAATAATTGGAATCCATATTTCGGGTAACACGTTGAGACACTTTCAAACAACAATAACTCTCTTGATTTCTAGTGGAAGAATACAATATTTGTGTTCAAATTCAAGCCCAGAATGCGTATTTTCCAAAACATGCAGGCCGCGTCTAAAAATTCCAAACAGTTCAAAAGTTATCCTCGTGACGATTACCGAAGATGAGTTTTCAACACATTTTCAATTCGATTAATGCTCGTGAATAACTTGCAACCAAGGCATTCTTTACCATTAACATCATTTCAAGATGATTGATCCCGCAATATAATAAATATATTTCAAAGCCAAATTCATGAGCGAAACGTTTAGCTTCCATTTTTACTCCCTCCTATCGGCACATAATTGGAATCTGTATTTCGAGTAACACAGTGAGCCGCTTTCAAACGACAGTAACTCTCTTGATTTCCAAAGAAAGAATACAAAATTTCTGTTCAAATTCAAGCTCAGAATGTGTACTTTCTAAAACGTGAAGGCCACGTCTAAAAATTCAAAACAGTTCAAAAGCTATCTTCGAGACGATTACCGAAGACGAGTTTTCAACACATTTTCATTTCGATTAACGCTCGTGAATAACTTGCAACCAAAGTATTTTTTACCATTAACTTCAATTCGAGATGATTGATCCCGCAATATAGGAAAAATATTTCGACCCAAATTCATGAGCGAAATGTTTAGCTTCCATTTTTACTCCCTTCTATCGGCACATAATTGGAATCCGTATTTTGGGTAATACGGTGAGACACTTTCAAACGACAATAACTCTCTTGATTTCCATTGAAAGAATACAAAATTTGTGTTCAAATTGAAACCCAGAATGTGTACTTTCTAAAACATGCAGGCTGCGTCTAAAAATTTGAAACAGTTCAAAAGTTATCTTCGAGACGATTACCGAAGATGAGTTTTCAACACATTTTCAATTCGATTAACGCTCGTGAATAACTTGCAACCAAAGTATTTTTTATCATTAACTCCATTTCGAGATGATTGATTCCTCAATATAAGAAAAATATTTCCAAGCCAAATTCGTGAGCGAAACGTTTAACTGCCATTTTTAATCCCTCCTATCGACACATAATTGGAATCCGTATTTCGGGTAACACGGTGAGAAACTTTCAAACGACAATAACTCTCTCGATTTCCAGTGGAAGAATACAATATTTGTGTTCAAATTCAAGCCCAGAAAGTCCACTTTCTAAAACATGAAGGCCGCGTCTAAAAATTTCAAACAGTTCAAAAGTTATCTTCGAGACGATTACCAAAGATGAGTTTTCAACACATTTTCAATTCGATTAACGCTCATGAATAACTTGCTACCAAAGAATTTTTTACCATTAACTTCATTTCGAGATGAATGATCCCGCAATATAAGAAAAATATTTCCAACCCAAATTCATGAGCGAAACGTTTAACTTCCATTTTTGCTCCCTCCTATCGACACATAATTGGAATCCGTATTTTGGGTAACATGGTGAGACACTTTCAAACGACAATAACTCTCTGGATTTCCATTGAAAGAATACAAAATTTGTGTTCAAATTCAAGCTCAGAATGTGTGCTTTCTAAAACATGCAGGCCGCGTCTAAAAATTCCAAACAGTTCGAAAGTTATCTTCGAGAGGATTACCGAAACTGAGTTTTCAACACATTTTCAATTCGATTAACGCTCGTGAATAACTTGCAACCAAAGTATTTTTTACCATTAAATTCATTTCGAGATGATTGATCCCTCAATATAAGAAAAATATTTCCAAGCCAAATTCGTGACCGAAGAGTTTGACTTCCATTTTTACTCCCTCATATCGACAAATAATTGGAATCTGTATTTTGGGTAACACGTTGAGACACTTTCATACGACAATAACTCTCTTTATTTCCAGTGGAAGAATACAATATTTGTGTTCAAATTCATGCCCAGAATGTGTACTTTCTAAAACATGAAGGCCGCGTCTAAAAATTCCAAACAGATCAAAAGTTATCTTCGAGACGATTACCGAAGACGAGTTTTCAACACATTTTCAAGTCGATTATCGCTCGCGAATAACTTGCAACCAAAAGTATTTTTTACCCAAAACTACATTTCGAGATGATTGATCCCGCGATATAAGAAAAATATTTCCAACCCAAATTCGTGGATGAAACGTTTAACTTCCATTTTTACTCTCTCCTGTCTGCACATAATTGGAATCCGTATTTCGAGTAACATGGTTAGACATTTTGAAACGACAATCACTCTCTTAATTTCCACAAATAGAATACAAAATTTGCATTCAAATTCAAGCTCAGAACTTTTTCTTTCTAAAACATGCAGGCCACGTCTAAAAATTCCAAACTGTTCAAAAGTTATCTCCGAGATGATTACCGAAGATGAGTTTTCAACACATTTTCATGTCGACTAATGCACCTGAATAACTTGCAACCAAAGTATTTTTTACCCAAAACTTTAGTTCGAGATGATTGATCCAATCATATAAGAATAATATTTCCAAGCCAAATTCGAGAGCGAAACATTTAACTTCCATTTTTACTCCCTCCTATCGGCACATAATTGGAATCCGTATTTCGGGTAACACGGTGAGACATTTTCAAACGACAATAACTCTCTTCATTTCCATTCATAGAATACAAAATTTGTGTTCAAATTCAAGCTTAGAATGTGTACTTACTAAAACATTCAGGCCGCGTCTAAAAATTCAATACAGTTCAAAAGTTATCTTCGAGACGATTACCGAAGATGAGTTCTCCACACATTTTCAATTCGATTAACGCTCGTGAATAACTTGCAACCAGAGTATTTTTTACCATTAACTTCATTTCGAGATGATTGATCGCGCAATATAAGAAAAATATTTCCAAGCCAAATTCGTGAGCGAAACATTTCACTTCCATTTTTAGGCCCTCCTATCGGCACATAATTGGAATCGGTATTACGGGTAACACGGTGAGACACATTCAAACGACAATAACTCTCTTGATTTCCATAGAATGAATACAAAATTTGTGTTCAAATTCAAGCTTAGAATGTGTACTTTCTAAAACATGCAGGCCGCGTCTAAAAATTCGAAACTGTTCAAAGGTTATCTCCGAGACGATTGCCGAAGATGAGTTTTCGACACATTTTCAAGTCGATTAATGCTCCTGAATAACTTGCAACCAAAGTATTTTTTACCCAAAACTTTTATTTCAAGATGATTGATCCCATGATATATAGAAAAATATTTCCAAGCCAAATTAGAGAGCAAAACGTTTAACTTCCATTTTTACACCCTTCTATCGACACATAATTAGAATCCGTATTTCGGGTAACACATTGAGACACTTTAAAACGACAATAACTCTCTTGATTTCCATTGAAAGAATACAAAATTTGTGTTCAAATTCAAGCCTAGAATGTGTACTTTCTAAAACATGCAGGCCGCGTCCAAAAATTCCAAAGAGTTCAAAAGTTATCTTTGAGACGATTGCCGAATATGAGTTTTGAACACATTTTCAATTCGATCAACGCTCGTGAATAACTTGCAACCAAAGTATTTTTTACCGTTAACTTCATTTCGGGTTGACTGATCCTGCAATATAAGAAAAATATTTCCAACCCCAATTCGTGAGCGAAACGTTTAACTTCCATTTTTACACCCTCCTATTGGAACATAATTGGAATCCGTATTTTGGGTAACACGGTGAGACGCTTTCAAACGACAATAACTCTCTTGATTTCCATTGAAAGAATACAAAATTTGTGTTGAAATTCAAGCCTAGAATGTGTACTTTCTAAAACATGCAGGTCGCATCTAAAAATTCCAAACAGTTCAAAAGTTTTCTTCGAGACGATTACTGAAGATGAGTTTTCAACACATTTTCAATTCGATTAATGCTCGTGAATAACTCGCAACCAAAGTATTTTTTACCATTAACTTCATCTCGAGATGATTGGTCCCTCAATATAAGAAAAATATTTCCAAGCCAAATTCGTGAGCGAAAAGTTTAACTTCCATTTTTACTCCCTCCTATCGACAAATAATTGGAATCCGTATTTCGGGTAACACGTTGAGACACTTTCAAACGACAATAACTCTCTTGATTTCTTGTGGAAGAATACAATATTTGTGTTCAAATTCAAGCCCAGAATGTGTACTTTCTAAAACATGCAGGCCGCGTCTAAAAATTCCAAACAGTTCAAAAGTTATCTTCGTGACGATTACCGAGGATGAGTTTTCAACACATTTTCAATTCAATTAATGCTCGTGAATAACTTGCAACCAAAGCATTCTTTTCCATTAACTTCATTTCGAGATGATTGATCCCGCAATATAAAAAATATATTTCGAAGCCAAATTCATGAGCGAAACATTTAACTTCCATTTTTACTCCCTCCTATCGGCACATAATTGGAATCCGTATTTCAGGTAACACAGTGAGCCACTTTCAAACGACAGTAACTCTTTTGATTTCCAAAGAAAGAATACAAAATTTGTGTTCAGATTCAAGCTTAGAATGTGCACTTTCTAAAACATGGAGGCCACGTCTAAAAATTCCAAACAGTTCAAAAGTTATCTTCGAGACGATTATCGAAGATGAGTTTTCAACACATTTTCAATTCGATTAACGCTCATGAATAACTTGCAACCAAAGTATTTTTTACCATTAACTTCAATTCGAGATGATTGATCCCGCAATATAAGAAAAATATTTCCAACCCAAATTCGCGAGCGAAACGTTTAGCTTCCATTTTTACTCCCTTCTATCGGCACATAATTGGAATCCGTATTTTGGGTAACACAGTGAGACACTTTCAAACGACAATAACTCTCTTGATTTCCGTTGAAAGAATACAAAATTTATGTTCAAATTCAAGCTCAGAATGTGTACTTTCTAAAACATGCAGGCTGCGTCAAAAAATTCCAAACAGTTCAAAAGTTATATTCAAGACGATTACCGAAGATGAGTTTTCAACAGATTTTCAATTCGATTAACGCTCATGAATAACTTGCAAGCAAAGTATTTTTTATCATTAACTCCATTTCGAGATGATTGATTCCTCAATATAAGAAAAATATTTCCAAGCCAAATTCGTGAGCGAAACGTTTAACTGCCATTTTTACTCCCTCCTATCGACACATAATTGGAATCCGTATTTCGGGTAACACGGTGAGACACTTTCAAACGACAATAACTCTCTCGATTTCCAGTGGAAGAATACAATATTTGTGTTCAAATTCAAGCCCAGAAAGTCCACTTTCTAAAACATGAAGACCGCGTCTAAAAATTTCAAACAGTTCAAAAGTTATCTTCGAGACGATTACTGAAGATGAGTTTTCATCACATTTTTGATTCGATTAATGCTCATGAATAACTTGCAACCAAAGTATTTTTTACCATTAACTTCATTTCGAGATGACTGATCCCGCAATAGAAGAAAAATATTTCCAACCCAAATTCGTGAGCGAAACGTTTAACTTCCATTTTTACTCCCTCCTATCGGCACATAATTGGAATCCGTATCTCGGGTAACTCGGTGAGACACTTTCAAACGTCAATAACTCCCCTGATTTCCATTGGAAGAATACAAAATTTGTGTTCAAATTCAAGCTCAGAATGTGTACTTTCTAAAACATTCAGGCCGCGTCTAAAAATTCCAAACAGTTCAAAAGTTATCTTCGAGACGATTACCGAAGATGAGTTTTGAACACATTTTCAATTCAATTAACGCTCGTGAATAACTTGCAACCAAAGTATTTTTTACCATTAACTTCATTTCGAGATGATTGATCCCTCAACATAAGAAAAATATTTAAAAGCCAAATTCGTGAGCGAAACGTTTTACTTCCATTTTTACTCCCTCTTATCGGCATATAATTGGAATCTGTATATCTGGTAACACAGTGAGACACTTCCAAACGACAATAACTCTCTTCATTTCCGTAGAAAGAATTCAAAATTTGTGTTCAAATTCAAGCTCAGAATGTGTACTTTCTAAAACATGCAGGCTGCGTCAAAAAATTCCAAACAGTTCAAAAGTTATCTTCGAGACGATTACCGAAGATGAGTTTTCAACAGATTTTCAATTCGATTAACGCTCGTGAATAACTTGCAACCAAAGTATTTTTTATCATTAACTCCATTTCGAGATGATTGATTCCTCAATATAAGAAAAATATTTCCAAGCCAAATTCGTGAGCGAAACGTTTAACTGCCATTTTTACTCCCTCCTATCGACACATAATTGGAATCCGTATTTCGGGTAACACGTTGAGACACTTTCAAACGACAATAACTCTCTTGATTTCCAGTGGAAGAATACAATATTTGTGTTCAAATTCAAGCCCAGAATGTGTACTTTCTAAAACATGCAGGCCACGTCTAAAAATTCCGAACAGTTCAAATCTTATCTTCAAGACGATTACCGAAGATGAGTTTTCAACACATTTTCAATTCGATTCACGCTCGTGAATAACTTGCAACCAAAGTATTCTTCACCGTTAACTTCATTTCGAGATGATTGATCCCGCAACATAGGAAAAATATTTCCGAGCCAAATTCGTGAGCGAAACGTTTAACTTACATTTTTACACCCTCCCATCGGCACAAAATTGGAATACGTATTTCGGGTAACACGGTGAGACACTTTCAAACGACAATAACTTTCTTGATTTCCATAGAAAGATTACAAAATTTGTGTCCAAATTCAAGCACAGAATGTGTACTTTCTAAAACATGCGGGCTCCGTCTAAATATTCCAAACAATTCAAAAGTTATCTTCGAGACGATTACTGAAGATGAGTTTTCAACACATTTTCAATTCGATTAACGCTCGTGAATAACTTGCAACCAAAGTATTTTTTACCATTAACTTCATTTTGAGATGATTGATCGCGCAATATAAGAAAAATATTTCCAAGCCAAATTCGTGAGCGAAACGTTTAACTTCCATTTTTACTCCCACATATCGACACATAATTGGAATCCATATTTCGGATAACACGGTGAGACACTTTCAAACGACAATAACTCTCTTGATTTCCATTGAAAGAATACAAAATTTGTGTTCAAATTCAAGCCCAGGATGTGTACTTTCTAAAACATGCAGGCCGCTTCTAAAAATTCCAAACAGTTCAAAAGTTATCTTCGAGGCAATTACCGAAGATGAGTTTTCAACACGTTTTCAGTTCGATTAACGCTCGTGAATAACTTGCAACCATTGTATTTTTTACAATTAACTTCAATTCGAGATGATTGATCCCTCAATATAAGAAAAATATTTCCAAGCCAAATTCGTGAGCGAAACGTTTAACTTCCATTTTAACTCCCTCCTATCGGCGCATAATTGGAATCCGTATTTCGGGTAACACGTTGAGACACTTTCAAACGACAATAACTCTCTTGATTTCCAGTGGAAGAATAGAAAATTTGTGTTCAAATTCAAGCCCATAATGTGTACTTTCTAAAACATGCAGGGCTCATCTA
>CP129447.1:4805000-4850000 GCA_030445155.1 Quercus variabilis
TTTCTCAGTAACGGCTGCCTATCTGATTTCCTTCCTCTCTTTATTCCTTTTCACACGGTTTATAAATACTGACAGAACCACCCTGCTTTGGTTGAGGTATCTCTACATCTCAATTCTTTTTTTTTTTGGGTGAAAAACTTTTATTCTCTATTTCAATTTTTTTTTTTTTTTGGGTGCAAAACTTTTATGCTTTGTTTATATTAATATGAGACGCTTTTTTTTTTTTTTTTTTTTTCGTTTGTTTGTATTTGTGTTTATATTAGATGAGCATCCTTGGCATGCCATTGATGTGTTTGTGAGATTGCCTGAATGACGTTTCAATAGTGCTATAATTTTACTGCCAAAAAATCTATTTTATTTTACCTTGGTTTATTTGGAAATATCTCAGGTGTCGTTTTTTTAATGTGTTGTGGCTAAAGTGTTGGTGGCACATCTCATCCATTCCAAGGAGATTTAAAGGTGAGTTTTCATCTCTCTCGATTGTTTATATTCCATGACTGAAGAAAGTAGTTTGGTAGTGGTATAGCTGGAAACAATAAAAATGATAAAAACAACTTTTCAAATATTGTAGTAGCTAGGAAATATTGTAGTAGTTGGGGAGGGGGGCATTCATGTTGAGATTTTAGGCAATATTGTAGTAGCTGGGAAAGGTCTTTTGGTTACAATTTACTCTCACCATGATCCCCCAGGAAAATAAATGATTTCAACAACCTTGGTATAATGTGAGGTTCCTCAAAGGACCAATTAGTGAAAAACTTTTAGGCTTTGTTTATATTAATATGAGACGCTTTTTTTTTTTTTCTTCGTTTGTTTGTATTTGTGTTCGGCAAAACTTTTATGCTCTGTTTATATTAATATGAGACGCTTTTTTTTTTTTTTTTTTTTTCGTTTGTTTGTATTTGTGTTTATATTAGATGAGCATCCTTGGCATGCCATTGATGTGTTTGTGAGATTGCCTGAATGACGTTTCAAGAGTGCTATAATTTTAATGCCAAAAAAACTATTTTATTTTACCTTGGTTTATTTGGAAATATCTCAGGTGTCGTTTTTTTAATGTGTTGTGGCTAAAGTGTTGGTGGCGCGTCTCATCCATTCCAAGGGGATTTAAAGGTGAGTTTTCATCTCTCTCGATTGTTTATATTCCATGACTGAAGAAAGTAGTTTGGTAGTGGTATAGCTGGAAACAATAAAAATGATAAAAACAAGTTTTCAAATATTGTAGTAGCTAGGAAATATTGTAGTAGTTGGGGAGGGGGGCATTCATGTTGAGATTTTAGGCAATATTGTAGTAGCTGTGAAAGGTCTTTTGGTTAGAATTTACTCTCACCATGATCCCCCAGGAAAATAAATGATTTCAACAACCTTGGTATAATGTGAGGTTCCTCAAAGGACCAATTAGTGAAAAACTTTTATGCTTTATCTATATTACTATCAGACGCTTTTTTTTTTTTTTTTCGTTTGTTTGTATTTGTGTTCCGCAAAACTTTTATGCTTTGTTTATATTAATATGAGACGCTTTTTTTTTTTTTTTTCGTTTGTTTGTATTTGTGTTTATATTAGATGAGCATGCTTGGCATGCAATTGATGTGTTTGTGAGATTGCCTGAATGACGTTTCAATAGTGCTACAATTTTACTGCCAAAAAAACTATTTTATTTTACCTTGGTTTATTTGGAAATATCTCAGGTGTCGTTTTTTTAATGTGTTGTGGCTAAAGTGTTGGTGGCACGTCTCATCCATTCCAAGGAGATTTAAAGGTGAGTTTTCATCTCTCTCGATTGTTTATATTCCATGACTGAAGAAAGTAGTTTGGTAGTGGTATAGCTGGAAACAATAAAAATGATAAAAAACAAGTTTTCAAATATTGTAGTAGCTAGGAAATATTGTAGTAGTTGGGGAGAGGGGCATTCATGTTGAGCTTTTAGGCAATATTGTAGTAGCTGGGAAAGGTCTTTTGGTTACAATTTACTCTCACCATGATCCCCCAGGAAAATAAATGATTTCAACAACCTTGGTATAATGTGAGGTTCCTCAAAGGACCAATTAGTGAAAAACTTTTATGCTTTGTTTATATTAATATGAGGCGCTTTTTTTTTTTTTTTCGTTTGTTTGCGTTTGTGTTTATATTAGATGAGCATCCTTGGCATGCCATTGATGTGTTTGTGAGATTGCCTGAATGACGTTTCAATAGTGCTATAATTTTACTGCCGGAAAATCTATTTTATTTTACCTTGGTTTATTTGGAAATATCTCAGGTGTCGTTTTTTTAATGTGTTGTGGCTAAAGTGTTGGCGGCACATCTCATCCATTCCAAGGAGATTTAAAGGTGAGTTTTCATCTCTCTCGATTGTTTATATTCCATGACTGAAGAAAGTAGTTTGGTAGTGGTATAGCTGGAAACAATAAAAATGATAAAAACAAGTTTTCAAATATTGTAGTAGCTAGGAAATATTGTAGTAGTTGGGGAGGGGGGCATTCATGTTGAGATTTTAGGCAATATTGTAGTAGCTGAGAAAGGTCTTTTGGTTACAATTTACTCTCACCATGATCCCCCAGGAAAATAAATGATTTCAACAACCTTGGTATAATGTGAGGTTCCTCAAAGGACCAATTGGTGAAAAACTTTTATGCTTTGTTTATATTAATATGAGACGCTTTTTTTTATTTTTTTCTTCGTTTGTTTGTATTTGTATTCCGCAAAACTTTTATGCGTTGTTTATATTAATATGAAACGCTTTTTTTTTTTTTTTTTTTCGTTTGTTTGTATTTGTGTTTATATTAGATGAGCATCCTTGGCATGCGATTGATGTATTTGTGAGATTGCCTGAATGACGTTTCAAGAGTGCTATAATTTTACTGCCAAAAAAACTATTTTATTTTACCTTGGTTTATTTGGAAATATCTCAGGTGTCGTTTTTTTAATGTGTTGTGGCTAAAGTGTTGGTGGCACATCTCATCCATTCCAAGGGGATTTAAAGGTGAGTTTTCATCTCTCTCGATTGTTTATATTCCATGACTGAAGAAAGTAGTTTGGTAGTGGTATAGCTGGAAACAATAAAAATGATAAAAACAAGTTTTCAAATATTGTAGTAGCGAGGAAATATTGTAGTAGTTGGGGAGGGGGGCATTCATGTTGAGATTTTAGGCAATATTGTAGTAGCTGTGAAAGGTCTTTTGGTTAGAATTTACTCTCACCATGATCCCCCAGGAAAATAAATGATTTCAACAACCTTGGTATAATGTGAGGTTCCTCAAAGGACCAATTAGTGAAAAACTTTTATGCTTCGTTTATATTAATATCAGACGCTTTTTTTTTTTTTTCGTTTGTTTGTATTTGTGTTCCGCAAAACTTTTATGCTTTGTTTATATTAATATGAGACGCTTTTTTTTTTTTTTTTTTTCGTTTGTTTGTATTTGTGTTTATATTAGACGAGCATCCTTGGCATGCCATTGATGTGTTTGTGAGATTGCCTGAATGACGTTTCAATAGTGCTACAATTTTACTGCCAAAAAAACTATTTTATTTTACCTTGGTTTATTTAGAAATATTTCAGGTGTCGTTTTTTTAATGTGTTGTGGCTAAAGTGTTGGTGGCACGTCTCATCCATTCCAAGGAGATTTAAAGGTGAGTTTTCATCTCTCTCGATTGTTTATATTCCATGACTGAAGAAAGTAGTTTGGTAGTGGTATAGCTGGAAACAATAAAAATGATAAAAACAAGTTTTCAAATATTGTAGTAGCTAGGAAATATTGTAGTAGTTGGGGAGGGGGGCATTCATGTTGAGATTTTAGGCAATATTGTAGTAGCTGGGAAAGGTCTTTTGGTTACAATTTACTCTCACCATGATCCCCCAGGAAAATAAATGATTTCAACAACCTTGGTATAATGTGAGGTTCCTCAAAGGACCAATTAGTGAAAAACTTTTATGCTTTGTTTATATTGATATGAGACGCTTTTTTTTTTTTTTCTTCGTTTGTTTGTATTTGTGTTCCGCAAAACTTTTATGCTTTGTTTATATTAATATGAGACGCTTTTTTTTTTTTTTTTTTTTCGTTTGTTTGTATTTGTGTTTATATTAGATGAGCATCCTTGGCATGCCATTGATGTGTTTGTGAGATTGCCTGAATGACGTTTCAAGAGTGCTATAATTTTAATGCCAAAAAAACTATTTTATTTTACCTTGGTTTATTTGGAAATATCTCAGGTGTCGTTTTTTTAATGTGTTGTGGCTAAAGTGTTGGTGGCGCGTCTCATCCATTCCAACGGGATTTAAAGGTGAGTTTTCATCTCTCTCGATTGTTTATATTCCATGACTGAAGAAAGTAGTTTGGTAGTGGTATAGCTGGAAACAATAAAAATGATAAAAACAAGTTTTCAAATATTGTAGTAGCTAGGAAATATTGTAGTAGTTGGGGAGGGGGGCATTCATTTTGAGATTTTAGGCAATATTGTAGTAGCTGGGAAAGGTCTTTTGGTTACAATTTACTCTCACCATGATCCCCCAGGAAAATAAATGATTTCAACAACCTTGGTATAATGTGAGGTTCCTCAAAGGACCAATTAGTGAAAAACTTTTATGCTTTGTTTATATTGATATGGGACGCTTTTTTTTTTTCTTCGTTTGTTTGTATTTGTGTTCCGCAAAACTTTTATGCTTTGCTTATATTAATATGAGACGCTTTTTTTTTTTTTTTTTCTTTTCTTTGTGTTTGTGTTTATATTAGATGAGCATCCTTGGCATGCCATTGATGTGTTTGTGAGATTGCCTGAATGACGTTTCAAGAGTGCTATAATTTTAATGCCAAAAAAACTATTTTATTTTACCTTGGTTTATTTGGAAATATCTCAGGTGTCGTTTTTTTAATGTGTTGTGGCTAAAGTGTTGGTGGCACGTCTCATCCATTCCAAGGGGATTTAAAGGTGAGTTTTCATCTCTCTCGATTGTTTATATTCCATGACTGAAGAAAGTAGTTTGGTAGTGGTATAGCTGGAAACAATAAAAATGATAAAAACAAGTTTTCAAATATTGTAGTAGCTAGGAAATATTGTAGTAGTTGGGGAGGGGGCATTCATGTTGAGATTTTAGGCAATATTGTAGTAGCTGTGAAAGGTCTTTTGGTTAGAATTTACTTTCACCATGATCCCCCAGGAAAATAAATGATTTCAACAACCTTGGTATAATGTGAGGTTCCTCAAAGGACCAATTAGTGAAAAACTTTTATGCTTTCTTTATATTAATATCAGACGCTTTTTTTTTTTTTTTTCGTTTGTTTGTATTTGTGTTCCGCAAAAGTTTTATGCTTTGTTTATATTAATATGAGACGCTTTTTTTTTTTTTTTTTTTTCGTTTGTTTGTATTTGTGTTTATATTAGATGAGCATGCTTGGCATGCCATTGATGTGTTTGTGAGATTCCCTGAATGACGTTTCAATAGTGCTACAATTTTACTGCCAAAAAAACTATTTTATTTTACCTTGGTTTATTTGGAAATATCTCAGGTGTCGTTTTTTTAATGTGTTGTGGCTAAAGTGTTGGTGGCACGTCTCATCCATTCCAAGGAGATTTAAAGGTGAGTTTTCATCTCTCTCGATTGTTTATATTCCATGACTGAAGAAAGTAGTTTGGTAGTGGTATAGCTGGAAACAATAAAAATGATAAAAAACAAGTTTTCAAATATTGTAGTAGCTAGGAAATATTGTAGTAGTTGGGGAGAGGGGCATTCATGTTGAGCTTTTAGGCAATATTGTAGTAGCTGGGAAAGGTCTTTTGGTTACAATTTACTCTCACCATGATCCCGCAGGAAAATAAATGATTTCAACAACCTTGGTATAATGTGTGGTTCCTCAAAGGACCAATTAGTGAAAAACTTTTATGCTTTGTTTATATTAATATGAGACGCTTTTTTTTTTTTTTCGTTTGTTTGCGTTTGTGTTTATATTAGATGAGCATCCTTGGCATGCCATTGATGTGTTTGTGAGATTGCCTGAATGACGTTTCAATAGTGCTATAATTTTACTGCCGGAAAATCTATTTTATTTTACCTCGGTTTATTTGGAAATATCTCAGGTGTCGTTTTTTTAATGTGTTGTGGCTAAAGTGTTGGCGGCACATCTCATCCATTCCAAGGAGATTTAAAGGTGAGTTTTCATCTCTCTCGATTGTTTATATTCCATGACTGAAGAAAGTAGTTTGGTAGTGGTATAGCTGGAAACAATAAAAATGATAAAAACAAGTTTTCAAATATTGTAGTAGCTAGGAAATATTGTAGTAGTTGGGGAGGGGGGCATTCATGTTGAGATTTTAGGCAATATTGTAGTTGCTGGGAAAGGTCTTTTGGTTACAATTTACTCTCACCATGATCCCCCAGGAAAATAAATGATTTCAACAACCTTGGTATAATGTGAGGTTCCTCAAAGGACCAATTAGTGAAAAACTTTTATGCTTTGTTTATATTGATATGAGACGCTTTTTTTTTTTTTCTTCGTTTGTTTGTATTTGTGTTCCGCAAAACTTTTATGCTTTGTTTATATTAATATGAGACGCTTTTTTTTTTTTTTTTTTTTTCGTTTGTTTGTATTTGTGTTTATATTAGATGAGCATCCTTGGCATGCCATTGATGTGTTTGTGAGATTGCCTGAATGACGTTTCAATAGTGCTACGATTTTACTGCCAAAAAAACTATTTTATTTTACCTTGGTTTATTTGGAAATATCTCAGGTGTCGTTTTTTTAATGTGTTGTGGCTAAAGTGTTGGTGGCACGTCTCATCCATTCCAAGGAGATTTAAAGGTGAGTTTTCATCTCTCTCGATTGTTTATATTCCATGACTGAAGAAAGTAGTTTGGTAGTGGTATAGCTGGAAACAATAAAAATGATAAAAACAAGTTTTCAAATATTGTAGTAGCTAGGAAATATTGTAGTAGTTGGGGAGGGGGGCATTCATGTTGAGATTTTAGGCAATATTGTAGTAGCTGGGAAAGGTCTTTTGGTTAGAATTTACTCTCACCATGATCCCCCAGGAAAATAAATGATTTCAACAACCTTGGTATAATGTGAGGTTCCTCAAAGGACCAATTAGTGAAAAACTTTTATGCTTTGTTTATATTAATATCAGACGCTTTTTTTTTTTTTTTTTTTTCGTTTGTTTGTATTTGTGTTCCGCAAAACTTTTATGCTTTGTTTATATTAATATGAGACGCTTTTTTTTTTTTTTTTCTTTTTTCGTTTGTTTGTATTTGTGTTTATATTAGATGAGCATCCTTGGCATGCCATTGATGTGTTTGTGAGATTGCCTGAATGACGTTTCAATAGTGCTACAATTTTACTGCCAAAAAAACTATTTTATTTTACCTTGGTTTATTTGGAAATATCTCAGGTGTCGTTTTTTTAATGTGTTGTGGCTAAAGTGTTGGTGGCACGTCTCATCCATTCCAAGGAGATTTAAAGGTGAGTTTTCATCTCTCTCGATTGTTTATATTCCATGACTGATGAAAGTAGTTTGGTAGTGGTATAGCTGGAAACAATAAAAATGATAAAAACAAGTTTTCAAATATTGTAGTAGCTAGGAAATATTGTAGTAGTTGGGGAGGGGGGCATTCATGTTGAGATTTTAGGCAATATTGTAGTAGCTGGGAAAGGTCTTTTGGTTACAATTTACTCTCACCATGATCCCCCAGGAAAATAAATGATTTCAACAACCTTGGTATAATGTGAGGTTCCTCAAAGGACCAATTAGTGAAAAACTTTTATGCTTTGTTTATATTGATATGAGACGCTTTTTTTTTTTTTCTTCGTTTGTTTGTATTTGTGTTCCGCAAAACTTTTATGCTTTGTTTATATTAATATGAGACGCTTTTTTTTTTTTTTTTGTTTGTTTGTGTTTGTGTTTATATTAGATGAGCATCCTTGTCATGCCATTGATGTGTGTGTGAGATTGCGTGAATGGCGTTTCAATAGTGCTATAATTTTACTGCCAAAAAAACTATTTTATTTTACCTTGGTTTATTTGGAAATATCTCAGGTGTCGTTTTTTTAATGTGTTGTGGCTAAAGTGTTGGTGGCACGTCTCATCCATTCCAAGGGGATTTAAAGGTGAGTTTTCATCTCTCTCGATTGTTTATGTTCCATGACTGAAGAAAGTAGTTTGGTAGTGGTATAGCTGGAAAGAATAAAAATGATAAAAACAAGTTTTCAAATATTGTAGTAGCTACGAAATATTGTAGTAGTTGGGGAGGGGGGCATTCATGTTGAGATTTTAGGCAATATTGTAGTAGCTGGGAAAGGTCTTTTGGTTAGAATTTACTCTCACCATGATCCCCCAGGAAAATAAATGATTTCAACAACCTTGGTATAATGTGAGGTTCCTCAAAGGACCAATTAGTGAAAAACTTTTATGCTTTGTTTATATTAATATCAGACGCTTTTTTTTTTTTTTTTTTTCGTTTGTTTGTATTTGTGTTCCGCAAAACTTTTATGCTTTGTTTATATTAATATGAGACGCTTTTTTTTTTTTTTTCTTTTTTCGTTTGTTTGTATTTGTGTTTATATTAGATGAGCATCCTTGGCATGCCATTGATGTGTTTGTGAGATTGCCTGAATGACGTTTCAATAGTGCTACAATTTTACTGCCAAAAAAACTATTTTATTTTACCTTGGTTTATTTGGAAATATCTCAGGTGTCGTTTTTTTAATGTGTTGTGGCTAAAGTGTTGGTGGCACGTCTCATCCATTCCAAGGAGATTTAAAGGTGAGTTTTCATCTCTCTCGATTGTTTATATTCCATGACTGATGAAAGTAGTTTGGTAGTGGTGTAGCTGGAAACAATAAAAATGATAAAAACAAGTTTTCAAATATTGTAGTAGCTAGGAAATATTGTAGTAGTTGGGGAGGGGGGCATTCATGTTGAGATTTTAGGCAATATTGTAGTAGCTGGGAAAGGTCTTTTGGTTACAATTTACTCTCACCATGATCCCCCAGGAAAATAAATGATTTCAACAACCTTGGTATAATGTGAGGTTCCTCAAAGGACCAATTAGTGAAAAACTTTTATGCTTTGTTTATATTGATATGAGACGCTTTTTTTTTTTTCTTCGTTTGTTTGTATTTGTGTTCCGCAAAACTTTTATGCTTTGTTTATATTAATATGAGACGCTTTTTTTTTTTTTTTTTTTTTCGGTTGTTTGTATTTGTGTTTATATTAGATGAGCATCATTGGCATGCCATTGATGTGTTTGTGAGATTGCCTGAATGACGTTTCAATAGTGCTACAATTTTACTGCCAAAAAAACTATTTTATTTTACCTTGGTTTATTTGGAAATATCTCAGGTGTCGTTTTTTTAATGTGTTGTGGCTAAAGTGTTGGTGGCACGTCTCATCCATTCCAAGGAGATTTAAAGGTGAGTTTTCATCTCTCTCGATTGTTTATATTCCATGACTGAAGAAAGTAGTTTGGTAGTGGTATAGCTGGAAACAATAAAAATGATAAAAACAAGTTTTCAAATATTGTAGTAGCTAGGAAATATTGTAGTAGTTGGGGAGGGGGGCATACATGTTGAGATTTTAGACAATATTGTAGTAGCTGGGAAAGGTCTTTTGGTTACAATTTACTCTCACCATGATCCCCAGGAAAATAAATGATTTCAACAACCTTGGTATAATGTGAGGTTCCTCAAAGGACCAATTAGTGAAAAACTTTTATGCTTTGTTTATATTGATATGGGACGCTTTTTTTTTTTCTTCGTTTGTTTGTATTTGTGTTCCGCAAAACTTTTATGCTTTGCTTATATTAATATGAGACGCTTTTTTTTTTTTTTTTTTTTCTTTTGTTTGTATTTGTGTTTATATTAGATGAGCATCCTTGGCATGCCATTGATGTGTTGGTGAGATTGCCTGAATGACGTTTCAAGAGTGCTATAATTTTAATGCCAAAAAAACTATTTTATTTTACCTTGGTTTATTTGGAAATATCTCAGGTGTCGTTTTTTTAATGTGTTGTGGCTAAAGTGTTGGTGGCACGTCTCATCCATTCCAAGGGGATTTAAAGGTGAGTTTTCATCTCTCTCGATTGTTTATATTCCATGACTGAAGAAAGTAGTTTGGTAGTGGTATAGCTGGAAACAATAAAAATGATAAAAACAAGTTTTCAAATATTGTAGTAGCTAGGAAATATTGTAGTAGTTGGGGAGGGGGGCATTCATGTTGAGATTTTAGACAATATTGTAGTAGCTGTGAAAGGTCTTTTGGTTAGAATTTACTTTCACCATGATCCCCCAGGAAAATAAATGATTTCAACAACCTTGGTATAATGTGAGGTTCCTCAAAGGACCAATTAGTGAAAAACTTTTATGCTTTATTTATATTAATATCAGACGCTTTTTTTTTTTTTTTTTCGTTTGTTTGTATTTGTGTTCCGCAAAAGTTTTATGCTTTGTTTATATTAATATGAGACGCTTTTTTTTTTTTTTTTTTTTTCGTTTGTTTGTATTTGTGTTTATATTAGATGAGCATGCTTGGCATGCCATTGATGTGTTTGTGAGATTCCCTGAATGACGTTTCAATAGTGCTACAATTTTACTGCCAAAAAAACTATTTTATTTTACCTTGGTTTATTTGGAAATATCTCAGGTGTCGTTTTTTTAATGTGTTGTGGCTAAAGTGTTGGTGGCACGTCTCATCCATTCCAAGGAGATTTAAAGGTGAGTTTTCATCTCTCTCGATTGTTTATATTCCATGACTGAAGAAAGTAGTTTGGTAGTGGTATAGCTGGAAACAATAAAAATGATAAAAAACAAGTTTTCAAATATTGTAGTAGCTAGGAAATATTGTAGTAGTTGGGGAGAGGGGCATTCATGTTGAGCTTTTAGGCAATATTGTAGTAGCTGGGAAAGGTCTTTTGGTTACAATTTACTCTCACCATGATCCCGCAGGAAAATAAATGATTTCAACAACCTTGGTATAATGTGTGGTTCCTCAAAGGACCAATTAGTGAAAAACTTTTATGCTTTGTTTATATTAATATGAAACGCTTTTTTTTTTTTTCGTTTGTTTGCGTTTGTGTTTATATTAGATGAGCATCCTTGGCATGCCATTGATGTGTTTGTGAGATTGCCTGAATGACGTTTCAATAGTGCTATAATTTTACTGCCGGAAAATCTATTTTATTTTACCTTGGTTTATTTGGAAATATCTCAGGTGTCGTTTTTTTAATGTGTTGTGGCTAAAGTGTTGGCGGCACATCTCATCCATTCCAAGGAGATTTAAAGGTGAGTTTTCATCTCTCTCGATTGTTTATATTCCATGACTGAAGAAAGTAGTTTGGTAGTGGTATAGCTGGAAACAATAAAAATGATAAAAACAAGTTTTCAAATATTGTAGTAGCTAGGAAATATTGTAGTAGTTGGGGAGGGGGGCATTCATGTTGAGATTTTAGGCAATATTGTAGTTGCTGGGAAAGGTCTTTTGGTTACAATTTACTCTCACCATGATCCCCCAGGAAAATAAATGATTTCAACAACCTTGGTATAATGTGAGGTTCCTCAAAGGACCAATTAGTGAAAAACTTTTATGCTTTGTTTATATTGATATGAGACGCTTTTTTTTTTTTTCTTCGTTTGTTTGTATTTGTGTTCCGCAAAACTTTTATGCTTTGTTTATATTAATATGAGACGCTTTTTTTTTTTTTTTTTTTTCGTTTGTTTGTATTTGTGTTTATATTAGATGAGCATCCTTGGCATGCCATTGATGTGTTTGTGAGATTGCCTGAATGACGTTTCAATAGTGCTACGATTTTACTGCCAAAAAAACTATTTTATTTTACCTTGGTTTATTTGGAAATATCTCAGGTGTCGTTTTTTTAATGTGTTGTGGCTAAAGTGTTGGTGGCACGTCTCATCCATTCCAAGGAGATTTAAAGGTGAGTTTTCATCTCTCTCGATTGTTTATATTCCATGACTGAAGAAAGTAGTTTGGTAGTGGTATAGCTGGAAACAATAAAAATGATAAAAACAAGTTTTCAAATATTGTAGTAGCTAGGAAATATTGTAGTAGTTGGGGAGGGGGGCATTCATGTTGAGATTTTAGGCAATATTGTAGTAGCTGGGAAATGTCTTTTGGTTAGAATTTACTCTGACCATGATCCCCCAGGAAAATAAATGATTTCAACAACCTTGGTATAATGTGAGGTTCCTCAAAGGACCAATTAGTGAAAAACTTTTATGCTTTGTTTATATTAATATCAGACGCTTTTTTTTTTTTTTTTTTTCGTTTGTTTGTATTTATGTTCCGCAAAACTTTTATGCTTTGTTTATATTAATATGAGACGCTTTTTTTTTTTTTTTTCTTTTTTCGTTTGTTTGTATTTGTGTTTATATTAGATGAGCATCCTTGGCATGCCATTGATGTGTTTGTGAGATTGCCTGAATGACGTTTCAATAGTGCTACAATTTTACTGCCAAAAAAACTATTTTATTTTACCTTGGTTTATTTGGAAATATCTCAGGTGTCGTTTTTTTAATGTGTTGTGGCTAAAGTGTTGGTGGCACGTCTCATCCATTCCAAGGAGATTTAAAGGTGAGTTTTCATCTCTCTCGATTGTTTATATTCCATGACTGATGAAAGTAGTTTGGTAGTGGTATAGCTGGAAACAATAAAAATGATAAAAACAAGTTTTCAAATATTGTAGTAGCTAGGAAATATTGTAGTAGTTGGGGAGGGGGGCATTCATGTTGAGATTTTAGGCAATATTGTAGTAGCTGGGAAAGGTCTTTTGGTTACAATTTACTCTCACCATGATCCCCCAGGAAAATAAATGATTTCAACAACCTTGGTATAATGTGAGGTTCCTCAAAGGACCAATTAGTGAAAAACTTTTATGCTTTGTTTATATTGATATGAGACGCTTTTTTTTTTTTCTTCGTTTGTTTGTATTTGTGTTCCGCAAAACTTTTATGCTTTGTTTATATTAATATGAGACGCTTTTTTTTTTTTTTTGTTTGTTTGTGTTTGTGTTTATATTAGATGAGCATCCTTGTCATGCCATTGATGTGTGTGTGAGATTGCGTGAATGGCGTTTCAATAGTGCTATAATTTTACTGCCAAAAAAACTATTTTATTTTACCTTGGTTTATTTGGAAATATCTCAGGTGTCGTTTTTTTAATGTGTTGTGGCTAAAGTGTTGGTGGCACGTCTCATCCATTCCAAGGGGATTTAAAGGTGAGTTTTCATCTCTCTCGATTGTTTATGTTCCATGACTGAAGAAAGTAGTTTGGTAGTGGTATAGCTGGAAAGAATAAAAATGATAAAAACAAGTTTTCAAATATTGTAGTAGCTAGGAAATATTGTAGTAGTTGGGGAGGGGGGCATTCATGTTGAGATTTTAGGCAATATTGTAGTAGCTGTGAAAGGTCTTTTGGTTACAATTTACTCTCACCATTATCCCCCAGGAAAATAAATGATTTCAACAACCTTGGTATAATGTGAGGTTCCTCAAAGGACCAATTAGTGAAAAACTTTTATGCTTTGTTTATATTAATATGAGACGCTTTTTTTTTTTTTTTTTTTTTCGTTTGTTTGTATTTGTGTTTATATTAGATGAGCATCCTTGGCATGCCATTGATGTGTTTGTGAGATTGCCTGAATGACGTTTCAATAGTGCTACAATTTTACTGCCAAAAAAACTATTTTATTTTACCTTGGTTTATTTGGAAATATCTCAGGTGTCGTTTTTTTAATGTGTTGTGGCTAAAGTGTTGGTGGCACGTCTCATCCATTCCAAGGGGATTTAAAGTTGAGTTTTCATCTCTCTCGATTGTTTATATTCCATGACTGAAGAAAGTAGTTTGGTAGTGGTATAGCTGGAAACAATAAAAATGGGAAAAACAAGTTTTCAAATATTGTAGTAGCTAGGAAATATTGTAATAGTTGGGGAGGGGGGCATTCATGTTGAGATTTTAGGCAATATTGTAGTAGCTGGGAAAGGTCTTTTGGTTACAATTTACTCTCACCATGATCCCCCAGGAAAATAAATGATTTCAACAACCTTGGTATAATGTGAGGTTCCTCAAAGGACCAATTAGTGAAAAATAATTTCAACAACCTTGGTATAATGTATATGGTCATGTCCCAATTATGCAGAGTTCAGTCTTCCAAATGAGAGAGACCTAAGTACATCAAACAAGCAAAGTGAAACGCATTTTTGTAAGATAATAACAATCAAGTTTTAATTAGTTATACAGAGCAATACATCATTAAAATTATAAGCTTACACATATTATGTGATGTAAGTGCTATTTAGTCCTGTGTGCACCTAAATCAATGCCTATTCATATGTTTTTGCCCAGGTAGCACTGATAGCATCATTATTGGAAAATAGAATCTCTTTGTTGTCGCCATCTATGTTGTTGTAAATAATCTTAGCAATACATAATTTCTCAACTAGAATTGTGTTCTCCTTTGTTAGGTTATTTAGCTGCACAGAACATATTGTAATTGCAAACATTGATATGAATGTTCAGTAAGTTTGCTATTACTATTAAAATTTATTTGTAAGAAAGAATAAAAAGAACTAAAAAAACTATAAAAAAAAAAACCATTTAGGAGCCCCGTGGGTTTCTCATGACAAGTGTAACCAACTCCTATTCTATACATTATCCGAAGCTACAGACTATTCATTTAAAATGGATTTAGAGGAACAAATGTGAGCAATCACATTGATAAGGTTTCTCATCCCATGACACACGGCCATTAGGATTTCTACCATTATTTATGAAGGCTGCCATTTTCATTAGCATCCCTCTTCAGTTACAAACAGAACAGAATGGAACAATTAAATGTCCATTGGAAATGTAAAAACACCTTCAACAAATGTAGTCAGTTCAACTTTAAGTGCTAACGGCAGAAAGAAAATTAATGAAATGAATAACCAAAGTACATCAGCCATGTGCCACTTTGGTCCACAAGTGTCATTGATAGATCCAGAGCTATCACCACTATGGATGCAGAGGTAGAAGTCTACTTGTATAAAAAACAAATATGTGACCAGTCAGAGCTTAATACAGTTGCACATTGTCAGAAAATATTACTTCTACTTTACTACAATGTATTGTTTAATGAGTTGCTTTGCTGGGAAATTCCACATTTGGTTGAACAGTTTGTGTAACCAAAGAAAACAACCAAAAAAAAAAATAGGACATTGTTGAATGAGTTGCTTTGCTGGGAAATTCCATTGTAAATAAAGTTGGAATGTTTCTTCAAGTATGTCCAACATTCAATTATAAATAAAATGAAAAGGCTATGCTAAAATATTTTTATATTATCTTTTGGTATGCTTGAGTAATTTTATATTATCTTTTGGTTGTGTAGGGTGTTTAGTTCAAAAATTGGATTGTTTCTTCAAGTATTTGTAACTTTTAATTATAAATAAAATGAAAAGGCTATGCTAAAATATTTTTTTTTATTTTCTTTTAGTCGTGTAGGTTGTTCATATTTTATACCAGTTGATTCCAAATTATCTATTAAATTGCAAGTTCAACAACTAGATTGTTTCGTGCAGTATGTCCAAATCTCAATTAATGAAAAGACTATTATATAATCGAGGTTGTATTATTTTTTGTTGTGCTAAACTAATTTTTATATTATCTTTTGGTTTCTACCAAATTATAATGGATTATCTTGGGGGAATTTTATAAATTAAAAATTTTCCAAATACTTTAGAACCACATGATAATCAAATTTTGAGATGATCGTCAGATGAGATTGTAAAATAATTTAGTGAAAATTCCAAATTCTTTAGAATCACATGATGTTCAGATTTTGAAATAACTGTCAGACAAGATTGTAATATATTTAGAGATTAGATATTTTCTATTGAAAAACATGAATGGTGCAAAAATATCACATTAAAGGTCTTGGTGTTGAATGATGCGGACACCTGTTATCATTCTGATTACTATCTTAATCACCAGTTCCTCACAAGTTACCTGTTAATTTACACGTTTTTAAGCTGGATTGTTTCTTCAAGTTAAAATATTTTTTAAAGTATTCCTAGCAGTTGATTACGGAATATGTATTAAGTTGCAAGTTGAACAGCTATAAAATGAAAAGGCTATGCTAAAATATTTTTTATTTTTATTTTTCGCTTGTGTAGGTTGTTCATATTTTGTACCAATTGATTACAGATTATCTATTAAATCGCAAGTTCAACAGCTGGATTGTTTCGTAAAGTATGTCGAACTCTCAATTAATGAAAAGACTATTATAAAATTGAGATTATATTATCTTTTCATGTGCTAAAATAATTTTTATATTATCTTTTGGTTTCTACCAAATCATAATGGATTACCTATTAAATTACAAGTTCACACGAGCTGGAATATTTCTTCAAGTCTCTCTAAAATGAAATTCTTAGCTAAAATAGTCCTCATATTATTGGTAGGGTGTTCTTGTTATCCACCAGTTATTTCAAATGATCTTTTACTATAATGACGGTTAATAAATGATGGTTGGTAGGTACTATCGAGTCACGTCAACAGCTATGGTGTCTATCTTTCAATATGAAATTTTACTAAATTACATTCCCACGATACAAAAGAATTTAAAACCTAGACAAGTTGGGAAAATGGGGAAATTTTATAAATAAAATATGTTCCAAATACTCAAGAACCACATGATATTCAAATTTTGAGATAAGATATTTTCTATCGAAAAACATGACTGGTGCAAAAATATCTCATAATTTTTATTTATGTTTTGCAACCACAGTGTTTATTATTTTATTTATATTTACATTTTGAATGCACTTGCATAAAAGGCTGGAATGTCCAAATAGTCTTATAAAAATGCCCTTCATGTTACATGTGTGGACTTACTAACTCGGAAGACACTATAAATAGATGACAACAAAATGAATGCACCCCAAAAAAGAAGGCTAAAATATTTTTTATATTATCTTTTGGTTGTGTAGGTTGTTCATATTTTGTACCAGTTGATTACGGATTTTCTATTAAATGTTCAAAAGCCGGATTTTTTTTGTCAAGTATGTCCAACTCTCAATTATAAATAAAATGAAAAGGCTATGGTCAAATATTTTTATATTCTGTTTTGGTATGCTAAAATCATTTTTATATTATTTTTTGGTTGTGTAGGCTGTTCATTTTGTCTACCAAATTATTACAGATTATCTATCTAATTGCAAGTTCAAAAGCTAGAAGTTTTCTTCAGGTATGGCCAAATGTCAATTGTAACTAAAATGAAATGTTTTTCTAAAATTGTTGTCATATTATTTTTGGTAGTGTAGGTTGTTCATATTATCCACCATTTATTTGAAAATATTTTTTACTATATTGACAGTTAGTAACTGATGGTTTGTAGGTACTATGGAGTCTTCTTATTATGCACGATTGAGAAGAAGGATGATTCTTGCATCCAGGAGAAATCGCAGTTATCCAACCAATATTCATGCTCCTGTAACTCAACGTATTTCTATTGACTTACAGTTGAATAGGGGTACTGTGTTGGATAGGCAAATGAATATGAGTTACTGGGTAGCTAATAGAAGTCATTTAGTAGATGCTAACTTCAACAATGTTGATGCTTTGAGAGGAGAGGTTTCTGTAGAAAGAGGATCTGCTTCATGTACGATTGTGTCACCTTCACATCGTATTGTTGGTAAGTTTTTCAAAAAGTTTCATTTTTTATTATTATATATTATTAAAGTCTTCAATTATATATATATATATATATATATATGTGTGTGTGTGTGTGTGTGTGTGTGTGTGTTTGTGTGTGTGTGTGTATAAATTATGGATTTACTTATATTTGATTACTCTTTAGGCCATTCAAGAGATATGAAGGATGATCCATTTGTGAGGAGCACTCGAAAGAGACGACATGATTATAATAGTGAGATTGCAAATAAAAATTCTAATATCTATATACACACTACTTTAAATGAAAATGGTGATATCATCACAAATGTATCTGAAGACCGAATTCCTCCAGGTAATAGTCATCTTAGTAATAACGTATTAAACATAAAATGTCATACTGACATGCTGCATATATATATCTTAAAAAATTGTTAGGATGCCAAATTATTCCACATTGCAATATTAACTTATTATTCAATTATTGAATTTTTATTCCACATTGCAATATTAACTTATTATTCAATTATAATTTTAGGAAGTTCACGCATGACTAATGGTGAGAGTTCAGAAATGCAATCAAGTGAAGCCACTTTAGGGGAATCTAGAGGAACTCATCGTAAGTGATATATGACATGGGTAACATGCTTTATTTGTTTTAATGGATTTCTCATTTTAAATCAATTTTATTTCATTGAATATATTTGTTTGTTTTAGGTAAATTCACTGAAGCTTGGAACTTTGGCCCTCCTACTCATATATGTGAACATTGTGGAGCACAAGTTTGGTATGAAGAGAGGACTATAAAATCAAGGAAGACTAAAAATCCAAAATTTAGTCTGTGTTGTTCTAATGGCATTGTCCATCTACCTCTTTTGAAAAATCCACCTGCTTTACTAGCAAAACTACTCAATCTAAATGGTGGGAAAAAGTCGTTCAATTTTCGAGTGGGAATAAGGATTTATAATTCATTGTTTGCTTTTACCTTTTTGGGTGGTAAAGTAGACAAGTTTGTAAATAATGGTACAGGCCCATATGTTTTTCGTCTCAATGGCCAGAATTATCATAGGATTGGGTCACTGCTTCCTATTGAAGGAGAAAAACCTACATTCGCTCAACTCTATATCTATGATACAGATAATGAAATAGGACATAGAATTGATGCAGTGGTCAAGAAGTATAAGAAACATGAAGTAGATCCTGATATTGTTGTTGGATTATTGGAAATGTTAGATAATTGTAATGAATTGGTGAAAGCATTTAGGATGGCAAGGGACAGATTTACTGAATCTGAAATGCGAAATGTCAAAATTCGCTTGATTGGGACACGCAATCCAAATGGAAGACAATATAACCTCCCTACATCATCTGAGGTTGCTGCTGTTATTGTTGGGGATTTTAATGTTGAAAGCTCCAATCGTGATATCATAGTTGAAAATAAATCGTCAGGATTGCAACGAATAAGTGAGCTTCATCCAAGTTTTATGTCATTGCAATATCCTTTACTTTTTCCATATGGCGAAGATGGTTTCATGAAGAATATAAGTTATAGAAGTAATGGTGAAGGGAAAGCAAGGAAAAGAGGAGCTGTTACCATGAGAGAATATTATGCTTTTAGACTTCAACAACGTGCTAATGAGGGGCAAACTTTGATACTTGGTGGGAGATTGTTTCAACAATTTATTGTAGATGCATACACATGTATTGAGGAAGCACGTCTTCGATATATTCGAGACCATCAGAATGACTTTAGAATAGAAATTTTAAGTGGTCTAATGGATGCCGTACTTGGTGGAGATACAGATGCAACAACAGTTGGAAAACGTGTGATATTGCCTTCTTCATTTACAGGTGGTCCAAGATATATGGCACAAAATTATCAAGATGCAATGGCAATATGCAGATGGGCTGGATATCCAGATCTTTTTATAACCTTCACTTGCAATCCTAAGTGGCCAGAAATTAGTTTGTTTTTGGACTCTATTCCTGGTCAGAAAGCTGAAGACCACCTGATATTGTAGCAAGAGTGTTCAAAATAAAGTTGGATCAAATATTGCATGATCTCACCCATGGAAAGCACTTTGGAAAAGTAATTGCAGGTATGTAATTTTATACAAATTTCTACCAACTTGTAAGTATGTATAATGATTGTATATTTTTCTTAACTTTTAAGTTTAAAATTATTAATTGCAGTTGTGTATACTATTGAATTCCAAAAACGAGGCCTGCCACATGCACATATTCTTCTTTTCCTTCATCCTAAAGACAAATGCCCAACTCCTGCACATATTGATAGTATAATCAAAGCTAAAATACCAAATTCATGTACAGACCCAGTAGTTTATGAAGCTGTGAAACTATATATGATGCACGGACCATGTGGACTTGCTAACATGACATCTCCTTGCATGATCAATGGTAAATGTTCAAAGCGTTTTCCAAAAAGCTTTTATGCTGAAACAACTATTGATGATGATGGTTTTCCAAATTATCGAAGAAGAAACGATGGACAAACTGTAGAAAAAAATGGAATACTTTTGGATAACCAGTATGTTGTTCCTTACAACATAGACCTCCTGGTCAAATACCAATCACACATAAATGTTGAGTGGTGCAACCGGTCTCGATCAATCAAGTATTTGTTTAAGTATATAAACAAAGGATCAGATAGAGCGACTATTGTTTTACAAGAAAATCCTTCAACAAATGGTGGTGATAATTCTGAAATTGTTGTTGATGAAACAAAAGACTATTTGGATTGTAGGTATATTTCAGCATCTGAAGCGTGTTGGAGGATATTTGAATTTAAAATTCAATATCGGAACCCAGCTGTTGAGAGGTTAAATTTTCATTTAGAAAAAAAGAATACCGTAACATTTCCAGAGTCAATTAATCTGAGCCAATTAGTTCATCGTCCTGGAATTGAAAATACCATGTTCACAGAATGGATGAAGGCTAATAATTCTTTTGAAGATGCTAGAGAGTTGACATATACTGATTTCCCTACAAAATGGGTCTGGCATAGTAATGCTCAGCAATGGAGGCGAAGAAAAAATGGAAAATGTATTGGGAGGATTTATTTTGCACATCCTTCAAGTGGTGAGAAGTATTATTTGAGAATGCTGCTTAACATTGTTAAGGGTCCTAGAAATTTTGCTGAAATTAGAACAGTAAATGGTATTGTGTATGAAACATATCAGGAGGCATGTTATGCACTTGGGCTTCTTGATAATGACAAGGAATGGCATGATGCTATATTGGAAGCATCTAATTGGGCTTCTGGAAAACAACTACGTGAATTGTTTGTGACTATTTTGATGCTTTGCGAAGTAGCTGATCCATCCAATCTATGGAAATCACATTGGAAAATATTCTCGGAAGACATACTTCATATTCAAAGGCGTATCTTGCAATTTGATGAGCTTAAATTGTCAGAAACACAATTGAAAAATTATGCCTTATATGAAATTGAAAAATTACTTTAGCAATTTGGGAGATCTCTTGGAGACTATCCACAAATGCCACAACCTGATATGAATTTGATTCAAAAGAGTACAAATAGGCTGATTCAAAAAGAAATGTCATATGACATCTTAGCCTTAAAAAAAGAACATGAAGTTCTTCTTGCTGGTTTGAATACTGACCAAAAAAAAATTTATGATTCAGTAATGCAAGCTATCAATAATGAAACCGGTGGATTTTTTTTTTGTCTATGGCCATGGTGGAACTGGGAAGACTCATCTTTACAAGGCAATTTTGGCTGCTGTTAGATCCCAAGAAAAAATTGCTCTTGCTACTGCAACATCAGGAATTGCTGCTTTGTTACTCCCTGGAGGTAGAACTGCTCACTCACGATTTCATATACCAATTAATATTTTTGATCAATCTACCTGTGAAATTTAGCAAGGAATGCAAGTAGCTGAACTTCTGTTGAAAACAAGTGTTATTTTATGGGATGAGGCACCTATGGCACACAAAAATTGTTTAGAGGCACTTGATCGCTCTCTCCGTGATATTTTATGTATCCAAAATCCTAATTGTGCTAACAAACCATTTGGAGGAAAGGTTGTAGTATTAGGGGGAGATTTTCGACAAATACTACCAGTTGTCAAAAAAGGCAGAAGAGAAGATATTGTGCATTCAGCAATTAACAAATCATATCTATGGAAAGAATGTCAAGTTTTCAAATTACACACAAATATGAGGCTTCTGCAGAATAGATTAAACAATTCAGAATATGCATCAATGGTGAATTTTAGTGAGTGGATTTTGAAGATTGGAAATGGTGAAATGGGCAAAGGAGATGGAGAGAATTCAATTACTATTCCAGTTGACTTAATAATAAAACATACTGAAAATCCAATGGAAGATATTGTACGAAGCACATATCCTAATTTACAAATGAAAATCACAGATCATAGTTACTTACAAGAGAGAGCTATACTTGCACCAACTAATGAAGTTGTTGAAGAACTTAATGATTATGTTGTATCATGTTTACATGGTGAAGAGCAAACATATTTAAGTTCAGATTCCATATGCAAAGCTTCCTCAAATATTGCTGACCAAGATGTTTTGTATCCTGCTGAATTTTTGAACACATTAAGATTTCCTGGATTGCCAAATCATAAATTAAAGTTGAAATTAGGCTTGCCTATCATGTTGCTTCGAAATCTAAACCAAAATGTAGGTCTTTGTAATGGAACAAGATTGGTTATTACTAAATTGGGTACATGGTTCATAGAAGCAAAGATCATTACTGGTACCAATATTGGAGCACATGTTTTTATTCCAAGAATCACATTGTGTCCAAGTGAGTCAAAATGGCCATTCCTCTTGAAGAGACGACAGTTCCCAATTTCAGTCTGTTTTGCAATGACAATTAATAAGAGCCAAGGTCAATCTCTGAAACATGTTGATGTCTATCTCCCAAATCCGGTTTTCAGCCATGGACAATTATATGTTGCAGTATCTAGAGTTACGAGCAGAAATGGCCTGAAGTTCCTCATCATCAACAATGAAATCAAAGAAGAGTCGAATACAAAAAATATTGTCTACAAAGAAGTATTCACAGGCCTTTCTTAATCTTTGAAACTACAAATAATAGAATTCCTTCTCCAGGTTTGTACCCACCTCTCCTATCATTTATTCAATAATATTTTACTCATTAATGTTAACTTAACTTGAAAAAATTACAAATTATAATATCTTATATTTGGGAATTTTTAAGCTAAAATTAATTTGAAAGACCAAGATGGGTTAAGAAGATCAATTTGATATGCTTACCCATACTCTCTACACTTTTCCTCTCTAATGCTTTCATTCTTTTAGGTGAAGACAGTAGAGGAAATGGGTAACCAAATTTTGATAGAGGAAAACTTTACAGGGCCTTCAAAGGTGCAGATTTGGAAGCTGTAGACATGTCTTGGCAAGTACATGCATTACTTTTTTTAAAAGTAAGATATTTTGCTGATACATTAACAAATGAAACTAATGGGAAAAAGATTGTAGCAATTCTACCAGTTTGCTGTTTTATTGATTCTAATGTTTTCAAGATTTTCCCTTTTTGTTCCAACATTAATATTTGTTAGATGATGAAACATAAAAAATAAAAAATAAATAAAAAATCACTCTCACTAATTTTCCATTGCTTGAACAAAAATACTTTCTGTGTGTTTTAATACAATTGTAAAATAATTTAGTAAAAACAAAGGTAGATTAAAAACAAGAACGGGGGGAGAATAAAAAAAATTAGTTTGGTAAATAAAACTATTTTAGTTTAAGTTTAAGTTTTTGGGTCTCCAAATAGTCTTACAAAAATGGTCTTCTTTATACTTCTGTGAACTTACTTACCAAGCAAGAACACAGTATAGATAGATGACATAAATTTCCTTTTTTTTTTTTTTTTTTGAGTGTTTGAGTGTGTATTTGCATGTAAGTGTTTGTGTTCATTCATTAAAAAAAAAGAAAAAAAAAAGAAAAAAAAAAAAAAGAAAAGGTCTTCATGTTCAATGATGTGAACACCTATTACCATTTTAATTACTATTTTACCCACCAATTGCTTACAAATTACCTTTTAATTTACATATTTTTCAGCTATATTGTTTCTTCAAGTATTTCTAAATCTTAATTATGAATAAAATGAAAAGGCTATGATAAAATATTTTTTATATTTTCTTATGGCTCTGTAGGTTGTTCATATTTTCTAGCAGTGTATTACGGATTATCTATTAATTAAATTGCAAGTTCAAGAGCTGGATTGTTTTGTAAAGTATGTCCAACTCTCAATTAATGAAAATGTTATTATAAAATTCAGATTATATTATCTTTTCATGTGCTAAAATAATTTTTATATTATCTTTTGATTTCTACCATTAAACGTAGCGTTTAATGCTGCTGCTCTCACGTTACACCACATCAGCTGCCACATCATTTTTAAAATATATATATAATTTGTCCCACAATTTTAAAATGGGTTTTACAATAGAAATAAATAATAGAGAATTAAGTATCAAGTTTGTTGTTTTCGTTTGATCAATAATTGGTAATAATTGAAAGCATGAAGAGTTTTAAATTTTCATAGAACCTACAAAAAATTCTACATCTAAATAACTACCATAACAAATGCTCGATTCCCACAAATATTTAATTTCCATTCAACTGTTGTTTTAAAATTGACAAAATATCTGTTCCTATGACGACACTTTATTATTAGACAAAACATTAGGCACTTATATTAAAAAAAAAAAATTTTGCTACGGTCCCAAAAAAAAATTATAAAGGGAAGGAAGAATCTCTTATGCCACATACCAAGACCATCAGTCATGTAGTAAACCAATAAGTGAAATGGCACCTTCTTTGGTTGTAAGAATAACACCTGAGAGGATTTTACATATTCATGTATTTCATTTTTATATTTAACAAGTTCATCTACTTAATTTAGACATTAATAACTAGACAATCAAATTATAATTCATACAAAATTAAAAACTACAAAAATTGTCTATACATATTCATCATGGATGGTTTTAAATTTACATTTAACTTTGCATTTATGTATTCTTATGCTTTAATTTACATAATAATAACTAAACAATGAAAATTATGAAGAAAATAATTACAGCAATTCTTTTTTCAACTCTTTAAAAAGTCACAAATTTTTTTTTTGTTTTTTTTTTTTAATGATTTCGGTTTGCTTTGCTATTGCATCGACCCATAACAAATATTACTTTAATTTTGCTTAATGACTCCCAACTGATAAATTCATGAATTAAATAGAAATAAATAATAGGGAATTAAGTATCAAGTTTGTGGTTTTCATTTGATTAATAATTGGTAATAATTGAAAGCATGAATAGTTTTAAATTTTCATAGAAACTACAAAAAATTCTACATCTAAATAACTAGCATAACAAATGGTCAATTCCCACAATTTTAATTTCCATTCAACCGTTGTTTTAAAATTGATGAAATATCTTTTTATCACTTTCACAATTTTCCTGATTTATATTCAATATTTTTTTCCTATTCCTATGACGACACTTTATTATTAGACAAAACATTAGGCACTTATATTAAAAAATAATGTTACTAGGGTCTCAAAAAAAATGATAAGGAGAAGGGAGAATCTCTTATGCCACATACAAACACCATTACTCATGTAGTAAACCAATGACTAAAATGGCACCTTCTTTGGTTGTAAGAATAACGTGTGAGATGATTCTAAATATTCATGTATTTCATTTTTATATTTAAAAAGTTCATCTACTTAATTCAGACATTCATAACTAGACAATTTAATAATAATTCATACAAAATTAAAAACTTCAAAAATTGTCTATACATATTCATCATGGATGGTTTTAAATTTACATTTAACTTTGCATTTATGTATTCTTATGCTTTAATTTACATATTTATAACTAAACAATAAAATTATGAAGAAAATAATTATGGCAATTCTTTTTTCTACTCTTTAAAAAGTCACAAATTTTTTGTCAAAAATTTGTTTATATGTCCTCATGTTGATTGGAAGATCCGTAACACTAACCTTCAGTAGCAGAACAAAATTCCAAAAGAAAAACCCACCTAATTAACCAATGACTCAAAAACCATATTCAAAACAAAAAATTTGTTTATATGTCCTCATGTTGATTGGAAGATCCGTAACACTAACCTTCAGTAGCAGAACAAAATTCCTAAAGAAAAACCCACCTAATTAACCAATGACTCAAAAACCATATTCAAAAAGGCAAGAGCACCATATATATTATAATATATATTTTAAATTATATCTCCTTTTGCGCAGATCAACTTTAGATTTCATCCTGATATCAATTAATTCACCTAACCACTAAATACATTTTATTTAAAAAGTAAGGCCATCATTACTTCCGTTACAATTAAATCATTAATTGATTGAGACTAAAATAAATCAATGCCTTCGTATGCCATTCAAACATTAGAGGGGAGGGGGAGAACCTTTCACATACCACCAATGTAACCACATCTATAACTATTTAAGACACCCATGATATCTATTTCTATTTCATAACCATACCATACAAATTACAACTACCAACACAACGTACTTTGCAACAATAGAAATAGAATTTCCAGCTACAAGATATTGGAAAGACAATAAATTTTCCTTATGTACAAGGTATGTATACTACATCTCAAATCTATTTATTTCTATTTCATAAGATGAATAAAGATCATTAGAAATTTTAGATATGCTTAGTTATATAAAGCGTTCAATTTCATTACTCTATTTCCATTCTAACAATAGTTCAACTCAATTGGGTCAAACTAATGACTATATTATCAGTTCCAAAAATGAGTTACAATCTCATCAACCAACTTTCAGATAAAAATGAGAATTGGAAGGTAAGAGTCAGACTTTCCAGAATGTGGGAAGCTGTCAACCGAAAAAATCTAGAACTAATCAGTTTGGACATGGTTCTTATAGATGAACAGGTTAGATTTGAATTGAGCATCTATTTTGTCATATTTTCTTTACTCGACTCACATCTTAAAACTAAAATTGTCACTAACAAATTACTTATTTAAGTACCAGGATGACACAATACACGCGACAATTCAAAAAAACAATGTTAAGAAGTTTCAGCCACAACTACGAGAAGGACAATTATATTCGCTATCCAATTTTCGAGTAGATACTTACAAGGAAAAAGATAGCTATTGGCCTATAAGCAAAGACAAGAAAATAAACTTTCTACGTACAACAGTTATTGAGGAGCTAAATGAGGCTGAAATTACTATCTCTCAGCATAAATTTGAATTTGTTGATTACAGAACAATTGTGGATCGCTTTGACAATAACAAACAATTGATAGGTAGCCTAAAAAGTCTCAAATTTATTTTCAAATAATTACGTTTCAAATTACTTAATCAACTTTATTTGCTACAGACATCATTGGAAAAATAGTTGGTGTTGGACCACTAGAAAATGTTCATGTTCAAGGATCTACTGTCCCAATGAGAAATATAGATATCATGAATCCAGAGTAAGCTTTAGCATGTACATATGGATTCATTGCATAATACTACTTCAAACTCTTTATCACTTACATATTTGTTTGCCACAAAGAAATCAAAATAAGAATTACTCTCTGGGGACCAACATCGAATGAAATTGAGGACAATTTTTACACCGACAATCCAGGACCCTTTGTCATAATAGTGACATCTACTATTGTCAAAACATTTAGAGGTAATAACTTTTTTTAAACATATCTTTTCTTTTACATAATTAACATATTTTTATTAAATACAGGGGAACACTATTTGTCATCTACAAGTGCAACAAAAGTGTACATCAATTTAGAAATACCTGAAACTGCAACATTGATTGATAGGTATTTAGATTTTCCATACCATACTTTTATTCTAATTTATTATTTTAAAAATAATCTTGATACTTTTATTTAGTACAATACAATCTTCATATCAAATAATTATTCGCTATGTTTTGATTTAAATCTTCTACCGTCAAAGGAATGTGGAAAAAACTGAAATTGAAGGCATTCCTCTACAATTCAAGCAAGAAATATCAGCTGAAAAAAGAATCACACAAAATAGAAGAACAATCAAGCAAATAACATCCTTTGAATGGACGTCAGATGATCAGGTAATCAACATTTTTTCCCAATAACGTTAGACCAATAATATATTTAGTTCTCAATAAGCTAAACACTAAATACATTTTTTTTTTCTTTTATATTGCAGGAAAATGTCTTCACATGCCTTGCAACAATTGAAAATATTGAAAAAAAATTTGGATGGTACTATATCGGATGCGCAAAGTGCAACAAAAAAGTTAAATCTGAAAATGATTTTTGGTGCAGCCATTGCAAAAGTAACTCTAATTTTCCAATTCCAAGGTAAAATATAAATTACCAATTTTAGAATCATTCAATATATGTAAACATAAAACAAAAAATATATATATTCATCAAAAAAAAAAAAAAATGAAACAAATTATATATTTATACATGCAGGTATAGAATTCAACTCAATGTTGATGGTGGAACAGAGCGTGCCGTATTTATTTTGTTTGACAAGGAAGCTGAAAAATTACTTCACACAACAGCAAGAGAACTATCAAACAAATATGCAACCGTAAGAGCGTACAATTAGCATATATAATCTTTTGTTTAATTTGAAAAGAATATACAAAATTACATTTAATATTTTATCAGATGAATGCGAATTCCACCCTACCAAATGAAATAGAGAAGCTCATTGGAAAAACATTTGTGTTCCAACTAAAGCTTAACGACTATAATTGGAAGGAAGGATGGGAATTATATACAATTGAAAAGGTGTTTGACAACATTTCAAATGACGAAACGGAAATGAAACTTGATCATATCACAACAGTAAGCTGTCAACTATATTAAAAACTTAAGCCTATTTGCAAATCCAAATATTATGTTTTAAGCCACATATTGTGTTTTAGGAACCACTGCAAAATGATGAAATCAAGGAAGCTCCAGATCAGACTTCTGACAAAAACACATTTAAAGTATTTGATACAAAACCATCCACAGGCGCAAATAATGATCCAGCTGACCCACCCAAAAAAAAACCAAATGATGATATCACAACAGTAAGCTTTCTACTTCTACATTTATTTGCAAATTCATTCAAAAATATATATATATATATATATATATATATCTACTATGTACTTTAATAAACATTCTTTGGTGTAGGAAGCATTGGTGAATTATGAAGTCAAGAAAAAGGCATTCCAAACTTCTGACAAAAACAAATTTGAATTACTGGATACAAAACCATTAACAAGCACAAATAATGATGAAAAAAGATCAAAACAAGAACACAATAATGGTGCCATCCCATCAATGAGCTTTGCCTCTAATGTTGAAGATGTGGAACCAAGTGACGATAACATGTTCCTTTGAGATCTAATCAATCGTCGAAAAGCTACAACACACAAGTCGTCAAAAAAGAAGAAGCTTCAAAGACGCAAATGATATTGGACTTTTACATTTTCTTCCCTTTATGAACTTATTTCAAGGTTCTAATATATCTTCATATTGTCCCAAAAAAGTCAAATAAAAGACTTTGCTTCATTACTAATAATTTTTTTTTTTTTTTTTTTTTTTAAATACAAGATAGATTTTCTACTCTAACCTAATCTAAGTATATATATGTGTGAAGCTCCCTCCTAGAGACTACAACCCCGCCCTTGCCCCCCACACCTCACAAGCATTTATACTTGTGGAATGACCACTGCACCAAGGATGCGCAGTTGTAATAATAAAAGTTTTTTGGAAAATCAAATTGGTGTCCAATTAAGCACAACCACTAATAAAATCAATACTACCCACCACCTATAGCTACTCCTATTACATAAAATTCACTCATTTAAGTTTAATTACAAAGTGACCTTATGTTTCCAAAAAGCATAATACAATAAAATTTCCTCATCCTATTTATAATACTAATCTCTATCTTTAAAGGAATAGAATTTTTTTTACAAATTCACATAAGCTGGAATATTTCTTCAGGTACTATGGCATATTTCATGTTATCTACCAGTTATTTCAAATGATCTTTTACTATAATGACAGTTAGTAAATGATGGTTGGAATGTACTATGGAGTCACGTTAGCAGCTATGGTGTCTATTTTTCAATATGAAATTTTACTGAATTACATTCCCATGATACAAAAGAATTTAAATAAAATATGTTCCAAATACTCTAGAACCACATGATATTCAAATTTTGAGATAACAGTTGTTGACTACAAATATTTTTTACATAGGCTGCCAGTGGACTCTAATTATCAGAATTGGGTATTATCTTAAAAACACCTTCTTTCTTTTTGTATCATTGTATGCAAGTTTGTAATTTTTTTTTCTGAATAATTTCGGTTTCCTAAAAAAAATTCTATATCTAAATAACTACCATAACAACTGGTCCATTCCCACAAATATTTAATTTCCATTCAACCGTTGTTTTAAAATTGACAAAATATCTCTTTATCGCTTTCACAGTTTCTCTTATTTATATTCAATATTTTTTTTTCTGTTCCTATGACAAAACTTTATTATTAGACAAAACATTAGGCACTTATATTAAAAAAAAAAAAAATTGCTACGGTCTCAAAAAAAAAATTATAAAGGGAAGGAAGAATCACTTTTGCCACATACCATGACCATCAGTCATGTTTGAGAGGATTTTACATATTCATGTATTTCATTTTTATATTTAACAAGTTCATCTACTTAATTTAGACATTAATAACTAGACAATTAAATAATAATTCATACAAAATTAAAAACAACAAAAATTGTCTATACATATTCATCATGGATGGTTTTAAATTTACATTTAACTTTGCATTTATGTATTCTTATGCTTTAATTTACATATTTATAACTAAACAATGAAAATTACTAAGAAAATAATTACAGCAGTTCATTTTTCTACTCTTTAAAAAGTCATAAATTTTCAGTTTTTTTTTTTAAATTTTTTTATTAATGATTTCAGTTTTCTTTGCTATTGCATCGACCCATAACAAATATGACTTTAATTTTGTTTAATGACTCCCAAATGATGAATTCATGAATTAAATAGAAATAAATAATAGGGAATTAAGTATCAACTTTGTGGTTTAATGATATACATGCAATAGAATTTTAATCAATAAAATAAACAATATAGATTATATATATTAAATAGTAAAAAAAATACAGCAACTGCGGAACTAAATAAATATACTTACTCATCTTTTTACACGAAATCTTGTGGCCAATAAAGAGACTACTTTATTCTTCCCATTCATTCTTTTTCGATGATCCTTCTTCTTCTAAATGAGAGTAGGTAATAAAAACCACAATCAACTTCTCACTTTTTTGTGTCCCACAATTATGCTAATTTAGAAACTTAAGGAGAATATGGTGGTAGGCAAGAAAAATTTATAACTAAAAAATCTCTCTAAATAGGATTTGAAGTTTGAACATACAAGCATTGCGGTACCTCTAAGCTATATGTTTAGTTTTATAACTAAAAAATCTCTCTAAATAGGATTTGAATTTTGAACCTACATGCATTGCGGTACCTCTAAGCTATATGGTTAGTTTTACTTATAACATGTGATATAGCAATGGTAGCATCACCAAAAATTGAAAACAGGTTGCCCATTGCTCCTCATAATTACAAAATATCCAAGTATGTCCAAGTTCCAACTAAAAGTTGTGACTTAAAAGTTGCATCTAAAGCGTATTTGTTTGTTTTCATAAAAATATAAATAAAAAATAATAGATTTGTTTGTCCACCTCACTATTTGTAATAATATCCAATTACAAGTTAAAAACCCGTGCCTGATAGAAAGTGCAGCTTGAAGAGGTAAGATTATAAATTTGTTACCATTATTATGTCGTACATATTTATTACTCATGAAAGGGTCATGAATGTCATGACGATAATTTTATATATGTTTACGACTTTTAAATTTAAAGAATGAAAAGGCGACAAATAGTTATTTTCTTTTTCTTTTTTTTTTTTACTTTTTTGATAAATTAACAAATAGTTTAGTTGAGAAAATTTCTAGCTAACGTTATAAGTATCTTAAAGGGTGTTCAGTACGAGTCCAAATCTTTTGTTTCACAAAGTTAACATCAGACAAACTTAACTTGATTTAACATTATGTTATTAGATACATCTGCTAGATTATATACTAAAAGTTGATGGCTGGCAGGGCAAAAGCCACCTAATCATTTGAAAAGCCCCAAATAAAATGGAAAATGAAAAAAAAAAAATATGCCAAAAAAAAAAAAAAAAAAAACAAAAAACCAAATGAAAACTGAACAATCAAACATAATTAACAGGATTAAAGACTTATAGGGAAGGGTATATGAAAGGCTTCTATTATAAAAAAAGAAAAAAAAAAAACCCAAAAACATTAATTAAAAATAATTGCAAATAAATTCAACAATCACTCATCCATACAACAATTAAAACACTATACTAAAAGTTGATGGCTGGCAGGGCAAAAGCCACCTAATCATTTGAAAAGCCCCAAATAAAATGGAAAATGAAAAAAAAAAAAAATATGCCAAAAAAAAAAAAAAACAAAAAACCAAATGAAAACTGAACAATCAAACATAATTAACAGGATTAAAGACTTATAGGGAAGGGTATATGAAAGGCTTCTATTATAAAAAAAGTAAAAAAAAAAAAACCCAAAAACATTAATTAAAAATAATTGCAAATAAATTCAACAATCACTCATCCATACAACAATCAAAACACTATAAATTACAAAACAAAACAACAAAAAAATACACACCAAAAATAGCATAGAAATACACTCTCCACAATCACAAAAATGAGCATGCAACATGAATTACCGACAGATTTATTGCTCAAAATATTTTCCAATGTTGGAAGACAATCACCAAAATTTTTGGGCAACATCAAAATCAGGTACACAACTTTAAATTCAAATCTCATGTTCGTTACTTTCACATGAACTCGCCACTTTTTCCCTACTAATCACAATCAACCACATCCAAAATTGTGGCACAAAATATTGACATCTTATATTTTCTCTTTTTATTAACTTTTTACTATGAGGTAGTGCGCAATTCTATAGTCATCATTATATTTCTAAAATAAAAAATATTTATAGCTTCATCAATCAAATATTACAATTGAAAAAAAAAAAAAAAAAAAAAACAATTTATACACTCCCTAGGGGCCGAACGGATGTAGAGTTTTTCTTTATGACTACGGCCCTTCACATTAAAGTTTCCTGCGTTACACAGATGCTATATTCCAAAGTCATAACATGAATGATGTTACATATATATATATATATATATACATATTTTTTCTTCCTCATTACAATGTGTATATATATATATAGATATATTTTCTTTCTCATAACAATGTTGGTCCATATATCACAACTTCCAATTTCCTCTTTTTATTAACTTTTTATTGTGAAGTACTGCGCAATTTCTATAGTCATTGTTATATTTCTAAACGAAAAAATATTTATAACTTCAATCAAATATTGCAATTGTGATGATAATAATGTTTACGTATAATTCTTAGTATATGATTATTGTCATGTTTTGTCACGAGTTCATTTTTTCTAACGCATTACATTCTTAATATGTCTTTTCGTTTTTTAAAAACAGCTGCAAGCGATTCAATCGGCTAACCAAAAGGAAAAAATTTCTTCACCACATCAACCTAACTGGACTACTCCAAAATCCATTATTCCTTCGAAACGATGAAGAAAAACTCATTCATCAATGCTTTAGGGCTGCAAACAAACAAGCACTATTTTGGGTTGGAGCTCACAAATATTTTGTACAAGATCAAACTAAACTAGGAAAACAAATCCTTCTTCAAGCAAACATAGAAGGAGACAAAAATGCAAAGTATGGACTTGCAATTGCATTGTTATGCGAATCAAATGATGAAGGAATACAATTACTACTATCAATTCTAAACCAACCAAATCGAAAACAATTGCTACAAAACTATCGCCAAATCCTTCGACATACAGTTTTTGGAACAAACAAATTTCGCATCCCAAAAAACCAAGCATGCAAGAAAAATGGAGTGGGTCATTGGGATCGTGAATGCCCTTACCCATATGGAAATGAAGAATTACATGTAACATGTAAAATGTGTTCAATTGACTTGGAAATGTACAAATTAGCCAACCGAGTTTGGTAGAAATTATGTTTCCAAAAAGCATAATACAATAAAATTTCCTCATCCTATTTATAATACTAATCTCTATCTTCAAAGGAATAGATCTTTTTTTATTATTAAAATTTATTTTAAAACACTTGAAACAACTTATTACAGTCCTCTAAAGTTTTCACCTAGCATGACACTAACTTTGAATTTATAAAATTATTTCTATCTAATTTTAAGTTATTTAAATTTTACTAACTTGGGAAGATGGAATATCATCTCTTGACTGACTACAAGGCCAAATATAGTTGTATTGTTTCCACATCTAATTCCAAGACAATACCTTCTACCATCACGAATCCTACAATATATTGTGTATACATATATAATGCAACTTAAGTAGTAACACATTCAAAAATATTTCAAATAATAACACAATCATAAAAAAAATAAAAAATAACCACGCGCAACGCGCGGGTCTGCGACTAGTAAATATAAAAGACTAAACATTAAGGGATAAAAATATGACATTTTGAATTCTCATCACAATTCAATACAATTCAAAAGTTATCTTCGAGACGATTACTGAAGATGAGTTTTCAACACATTTTCAATTCGATTAACGCTCGTGAATAACTTGCAACCAAAGTATGTTTTACCATTAACTTCATTTCGAGATGATTGATCCCACAATATAAGAAAAATATTTCCAAGCCAAATTCGTGAGTGAAACGTTTAACTTCCATTTTTACTCCCTCCTATCAGCACATAATTGGAATCCGTATTTTGGGTAACACGATGAGACACTTTCAAACGACAATAACTCTCTTGATTTCCATTGAAAGAATAATAATTTTGTTCAAATTCAAGCCCAGAATGTGTACTTTCTAAAACATGCAGGCCGCGTCTAAAAATTCCAAACAGTTCAAAAGTTATCTTCGAGACGATTACCGAAGATGAGTTTTCGACAAATTTTCAATTCGATTAACGCTCGTGAATAACTTGCAACCAAAGTATTTTTTACCCAAAACTTCATTCTGAGATGATTGATCCCGCGATATAAGAAAAACATTTCCAAGCCAAATTTGTGGATGAAACGTTTAACTTCCATTTTTACTCCTTCCTATCGGCACATAATTGGAATCCGTATTTCGAGTAACTCGGTGAGACACTTTCAAATGACAATAACTCCCTTGATTTCCATTGGAAGAATACAAAATTTGGGTTCAAATTCAAGCTCAGAATGTGTACTTTCTAAAACATTCAGGCCGCGTCTAAAAATTCCAAACAGTTCGAAAGTTATCTTCGAGACGATTACCGAAGATGAGTTTTCAACACATTTTCAATTCAATTAACGCTCGTGAATAACTTGCAACCAAACTATTTTTTACCATTAACTTCATTTCGAGATGATTGATCCCTCAATATAAGAAAAATATTTACAAGCCAAATTCGTGAGCAAAACGTTTAACTTCCATTTTTACTCCCTCCTATCGGCACATAATTAGAATCCGTATATCGGGTAACACGGTGAGACACTTTCAAACGACAATAACTCTCTTCATTTCCATAGAAAGAATACAAAATTTGTGTTCAAATTCAAGCTCAGAATGCGTACTTTCTAAAACATGCAGGCCGCGTCTAAAAAATTCAAACAGTTCAAAAGTTATCTTCGAGACGATTACCGAAGATGAGTTTTCAACACAATTTCAATTCGATTAACGCTCGTGAATAACTTGCAACCAAAGTATTTTTTACCATTAACTTCATTTTGCGATGATTGATCCCCCAATATAAGAAAAATATTTCAAAGCCAAATTCGTGAGCGAAACGTTTAACTTCCATTTTTACTCCCACCTATCGACACATAATTGGAATCCGTATTTCGGGTAACACGTTGAGCCACTTTCAAATGACAATAACTCTCTTGATTTCCAGTGGAAGAACACAATATTTGTGTTCAAATTCAAGCCCAGAATGTGTACTTTCTAAAACATGCAGGCCGTGTCTAAAAATTCCTAACAGTTCAAATGTTATCTTCGAGACGATTACCGAAGATGAGTTTTCGACAAATTTTCAATTCGATTAACGCTCGTGAATAACTTGCAACCAAAGTATTTTTTACCATTAACTTCATTTCGAGATGATTGATCCCACAATATAAGAAAAATATTTCCAAGCCAAATTCATGAGCGAAACGTTTAACTTACATTTTTACTCCCTCCTATCGGCACATAATTGGAATCCGTATTTCGGGTAACACGGTGAGACACTTTCAAACGACAATAACTTTCTTGATTTCCATAGAAAGAATACAAAATTTGTGTTCAAATTCAAGCTCAGAATGTGTACTTTCTAAAACATGCAGGCCGCGTCCAAATATTCCAAACAGTTCAAAAGTTATCTTCGAGACGATTACTGAAAATGAGTTTTCAACACATTTTCAATTCGATTAACGCTCATGAATAACTTGCAACCAAAGTATTTTTTACCATTAACTTCGTTTCGAGATGATTGATCCCGCAATATAAGAAAAATATTTCCAAGCCAAATTCGTGAGCGAAACGTTTAACTTCCATTTTTACTCCCTCATATCGACACATAACTGGAATCCGTATTTCGGGTAACACGGTCAGACATTTTGAAACGACAAAAATTTTCTGGATTTCCACAAAAAGAATTCAAAATTTGTGTTCAAATTCAAGCTATGAATGTGTACTTTCTAAAACATGTAGGCCGCGTCTAAAAATTCCAAACATTTCAAAAGTTATCTTCGAGACGATTATTGAAGATGAGCTTTCAACAAATTTTCAATTCGATTAACGCTCGTCAATAACTTGCAACCAAAGTATTTTTTACCCAAAACTTCATTTTGAGATGATTGATCCCGTGATATAAGAAAAATATTTCAAAGCCAAATTCGTGGATGAAACGTTCAACTTCCATTTTTACTCCCTTCCATCGGCACATAATTGGAATCCGTATTTCGGGTAACACGATCAGACATTTTGAAACGACAAAAACTCTCTTGATTTCCACAAAAAGAATACAAAATTTGTGTTCAAATTCAAGCTCGGAATGTTTACTTTCTAAAACATGCAGGCCGCATCTAACAATTCCAAACTGTTCAAAAGTTATCTCCGAGACGATTACCAAAGATGAGTTTTCGACACATTTTCAAATCTATTAACGCTCGTGAATAACTTGCAACCAAAGTATTTTTTACCCAAAACTTCATTTTGAGATGATTGATCCCGCGATATAAGAAAAATATTTCCAAGCCAAATTCTTGGATGAAACGTTTAACTTCCATTTTTACTCCCTTCTATCGACACATAATTGGAATCCGTATTTCGGGTAACACGGTCAGACATTTTGAAACGACAAAAACTCTCTTGATTTCCACAAAAAGAATACAAAATTTGTGTTCATATTCAAGCTCAGAATGTGTACTTTCTAAAACATGTAGGCCACGTCTAAAAATTCCAAACAGTTCAAAAGTTATCTCTGAGACGATTACCGAAGATGAGATTTCAACACATTTTCAAATCGATTAACGCTCATGAATAACTTCCAACCAAAGTATTTTTTACCCTTAACTTCATTTTGAGATGATTGATCCCGCAATATAAGAAAAATATTTCCATGCCAAATTCTTGCATGAAACATCTAACTTCCATTTTCACTCCCTTCTATCGGCATGTAATTGGAATCCGTCTTTCGGGTAACACGGTAAGGCGCTTTCAAATGAAAATAACTCTCTTGATTTCCATTGAAAGAATACAAAATTTGTGTTCAAATTCAAAATTAGAATGTGTACTTTCTAAAACATGCAGGCCGCGTCCAAAAATTTCGAACAGTTCAAAAGTTATCTTCAAGACGATTACCGAAGATGAGTTTTCAACACATTTTCAAGTCGATTAACGCTCGTGAATAACTTGCAACCGAGGAATTTTTTACCGAAAACTTCATTTTGAGATGATTGATCCCGCGATATAAGAAAAATATTTCCAAGCCAAATTTGTGGTTGAAACCTTTAACTTCCCTTCTTACTCCCTCCTATCGGCACATAATTGGAATCCGTATTTCGAGTAACAAGGTGAGACACTTTCAAACGACAATAACTCTCTTGATTTCCATTGAAAGAATACAAAATTTGTGTTCAAATTCAAGCTCAGAATGTGTACTTTCCAAAACATGCAGGCCGCGTCCAAAAATTCCAAGCAGTTCAAAAGTTATCTCCTAGACGATTACCGAAGATGAGATTTCAACACATTTTCAACTCGGTTAATGCTCGTGAATAAGTTGTAAACAAAGTATTTTTTGCCCTTAACTTCATTTCGAGATGATTGATCCCGCATTATAAGAAAAATATTTCCAAGCCAAATTCGTGACCGAATCGTTTAACTACCATTTTTACTCCTTCCAATCGGCATATAATTGGAATCCGTATTTCGTTTACACGGTGAGACACATTCAAACGACAATAACTGTCTTGATTTCCGTAGAAAGAATACAAAATTTGTGGTCAAATTCATGCTCAGAATGTGTACATTCTAAAACATGCAAGCCGCGTCTAAAAATTCCAAACAGTTCAGAAGTTATCTTTGAGACGATTACCAAAGATGAGTTTTCAACACATGCAAAAGTCGATTAACGCTCGTGAATAACTTGCAACGGATGTATTTTTTACCCAAAACTTCATTTCGAGATGATTGATCCCGCGATATAAGAAAAATATTTCCAAGCCAAATTCGTGAGCGAAACGTTTAGCTTCCATTTTTACTCCCTCCTATCGACACATAGTTGGAATCCGTATTTCGGGTAACACGGTGAGGCACTTTCAAACGACAATAACTCTCTTGATTTCCATTGAAAGAATACAAAATTTGTGTTCAAATTCAAGATCAAAATGTGTGCTTTCTAAAACATGCAGGCCGTGTCGAAAAATTTCGAACAGTTCAAAAGTTAACTTCGAGACGATTACCGAGGAAGAGTTCTCAACACATTTTCAAGTCGATTAACGCTCTTGAATAGCTTGCAACTGACGTATTTTTTACCCAAAACTTCATTTTGAGATGATTGATCCCGCGATATAAGAAAAATATTTCCAAGCCAAATTCGTGGTTGAAACATTTAACTTCCATTTTTACACCCTCCTATCGGCACATAATTGGAATCCGTATTTCGGGTAACACGGTCAGATATTTTGAAATGACAATAACTCTATAGATTTCCACAAAAAGAATATAAAATTTGTGTTCAAATTCAAGCTCAGACTGTATACTTTCTAAAACATGCGGGCCGCGTCTAGAAATTCCTTACCATTCAAGAGTTATCTTAGAAACGGTCACCGAAGATGAGTTTTCAATATATTTTAAAATCAATTAACGTTAGTGAATAACTTGCAACCAAAGTACTTTTTACCCTTAACTTCATTTCAAGATGATTGATCCCGCATTATAAGAACAATATTTCCAAGCCAAATTCGTGAGCGAAACGTTTAACTACCATTTTTACTCCTTCCTATCGGCAAATAATCGGAATCCGTATTTTGGGTAACACGGCTAGACACTTTCAAACGACAATAACTCTCTTGATTTCCATCGAAAGAATACAAAATTTGTGTTCAAATTCAAGCTCAGAATGTGTACTTTCTAAATCATGCAGGCCACGTCTAAAAATTCCAAGCAGTTCAAAAGTTATCTTCGAGACAATTACCGAAGATGAGTTTTCAACACATTTTCAAGTCGATTAACACTTGTGAATAACTTGCTACCAAAGTATTTTTTACCCAAAACTTTGTTTCGAGATGATTTATCCCGCGATATAAGGAAAATATTTCCAAGCCAAATTTGTGGTTGAAACGTTTAACTTCCATTTTTACTCCCTCCTATCGACACATAATTGGAATCCGTCTTTCGGGTAACACAGTGAGACGCTTTCAAACAACAATAACTCTCCTGATTTCCATTGAAAGAATACAAAATTTGTGTTCAAATTCAAGCTCAGAATGTGTACTTTCGAAAACATGCAGGCCGCGTCTAAAAATTCCAAGTAGTTCAAAAGTTATCTTCGAGACGATTATCGAAGATGTGTTTTCAACACATTTCCAAGTCGATTAACGCTCGTGAATAACTTGCAAGCGATGTATTTTTTACCGAAAACTTCATTTTGAGATGATTGATCCCGCTATACAAGAAAAATATTTGCATGCCAAATTCGTGGATGAAACGTTTAACTTCCATTTTTACTCCCCCCTATCGGCACATAATTTTAATTCGTATTTCGGGTAACACGGTGAGACACTTTCAAACGACAATAACTCCCTTGATTTCCATTGAAAGAGTACAAAATTTGTGTTCAAATTCAAGCTCAGAATGTGTACTTTCTAATGCATGCAGGCCGCGTCTAAAAATTCCAAGCAGTTCAAAAGTTATCTCCGAGACGATTACCGAAGATGAGTTTTCAACACATTTTCAAGTCGATTGACGCTCATGACTAACATGCAGCCAAAGTATTTTTTACCCAAAATTTCATTTCGAGATGATTGATCCTGTGATATAAGAAAAAAATTTCCAAGCCAAATTCGTGGATGAAACGTTTAACTTCCATTTTTACTCCCCCCTATCGGCACATAATTGGAATACGTATTACGGGTAACACGGTATGGCAATTTCAAATGACAATAACTCTCTTGATTTCCATTGAAAGAATATAAAATTTCTGTTCAAATTCAAGATCAGAATGTGTGCTTTCTAAAACATGCAGGCCGTGTCTAAAAATTCTAAACTATTCAAAAGTTATTTTCGAGACGATTACCGAAGATGAGTTTTCAACACATGTTCAAGTCGATTAACGCTCGTGAATAACTTGCAACCGAAGTATTTTTTATCCAAAACTTCATTTTGAGATGATTGATCCCGCAATATAAGGAAAATATTACCAAGCCAAATTTGTGGTTGAAACGTTTAACTTCCATTTTTACTCCCTCCTATCGGCACATAATTGGAATCCGTATTTCGGGTAACACGGTGAGACACTTTCAAACAACAATAACTCTCTTGATTGCCATTGAAAGAATACAAAATTTGTGTTGAAATTCAAGCTCAGAATGTGTACTTTCGAAAACATGCAGGCCGCGTCCAAAAATTCCAAGCAGTTCAAAACTTATCTACGAGATGATTACTAAAGATGAGTTTTCAACACATTTTCAAGTCGATTAACGCTCGTGAATAACTTGCAACCGATGTATTTTTTACCCAAAACTTCATTTTGAGATGATTGATCCAGTGATATAAGAAAAATATTTCCAAGCCAAATTCGTGGATGAAACGTTTAACTTCCATTTTTACTCCCTCCTACCGGCACATAATTGGAATCCGTATTTCGGGTAACACAATAAGCCACTTTCAAACGACAATAACTCTTTTCATTTCCATTGAAAGAATAAAAAATTTGTGTTCAAATTCAAGCTCAGAATGTGTACTTTCTGAAACATGCAGGCCGCGTCTAAAAATTACAAGCAGTTCAAAAGTTATCTTCAAGACGATTACCGAAGATGAGTTTTCAACACAATTTCATGTCGATTAACACTCGTGAATAACATGCAACAAATGTATTTTTTACCCAAAACATCATTTCGAGATGATTGATCCCACGATATAAGAAAAAATTTCCAAGCCAAATTCGTGGATGAAACGTTTAACTTCCATTTGTACACCCTCCTATCGGTACATAATTGTAATCCGTATTTCGGGTAACACGGTAAGGCACTTTTAAACAACAATAACTCTCTTGATATCCACTGAAAGAATACAAAATTTGTGTTCAAATTCGAGATCAGATTGTGTGCTTTCTAAAACATGCAGGCCGCGTCTAAAAATTCCAAGCAGTTCAAAAGTTATCTCCGAGACGATTACCGAAGATGAGTTTTCAACACATTTTCAAGTCGATTAGCGCTTATGTATAACTTGCAACCGATGTATTTTTTACCCAAAATTTCATTTCGAGATGATTGATCCCGCGATATAAGAAAAATATTTCCAAGCCAAATTCGTGGATGATACATTTAACTTCCATTTTTACTCCCTCCTATCGGCACATAATTGGAATCTGTATTTCGGGTTACACGGTTAGGTAATTTCAGACAACAATAACTCTCTTGATTTCCATTGAAAGAATATAAAATTTCTGTTCAAATTCAAGATCAGAATGTGTGCTTTCTAAAACATTCAGGCCGTGTTTAAAAATTCTGAACAGTTCAAATGTTATCTTCGAGATGATTACCGAAGATGAGTTTTCAACACATTTTCAAGTCGAATAACGCTCGTGAATAACTTGCAAACGAAGTATTTTTTACCCAAAACTTCACTTCGAGATGATTGATCCCGCGATGTAAGAAAAATATTTCCAAGCCAAATTCGAGGTTGAAACGTTTAACTTAAATTTTTACACCCTCCTATCGGCACATTATTGGAATCCGTATTTCGGGTAACACGATCAGACATTTTGAAATGACAATAACTCTCTAGATTTCCACAAAAAAATACAAAATTTGTGTTCAAATTCAAGCTGAGAATGTATACTTTCTAAAACATGCGGACTGTGTCTAAAAGTTCGGAACCGTTCAAGAGTTATCTTAGAAACGGTTACCGAAGATGAGTTTTCAACACATTTTCAAATCGATTAACGCTCGCTAATAACTTGCAACCAATGTATTTTTCACCCTTAACTTCATTTCGAGATGATTGATCCCGCATTACAAGAAAAATATTTCCAAGCCAAATTCGTGAGCAAAACGTTTAACTACTATTTTTACTACCTCCTATCGGCAAATACTTGGAATCCGTATTTCAGGTAACACGGTGAGACACTTTCAAACGACAATAACTCTCTTGATTTCCATTGAAAGAATACAAACTTTGTGTTCAAATTCAAGCTCAGAATGTATACTTTCTAAAACATGCAGGCCCTGTCTAAAAATTCCAAGCAGTTCAAAAGTTATCATCGAGACGATTATTGAAGATGAGTTTTCAACACATTTTCCAGTCGATTAACGCTCATGAATAACTTGCAACCAAAGTATTTTTTATGCAAACTTCATTTTGAGATGATTGATCCCGCGATATAAGAAAAATATTTCCAAGCCAAATTCGTGGATGAAACGTTTAACTACCATTTTTACTCCCTCCTATCCGCACATAATTTTAATTCGTATTTTGGGTAACACGGTAAGACACTTTCAAACGACAATAACTCTCTTGATTTCCACTGAAAGAATACGAAATTTCTGTTCAAATTCAAGCTCAGAATGTATACTTTCTAATACATGCAGGCCGTGTCTAAAAATTCCAAGCAGTTCAAAAGTTATCTTCGAGACGATTACCGAAAATGAGTTTTCAACACATTTTCAAGTCGATTAACGCTCGTGAATAACTTGCAACCGATGTATTTTTTACCCAAAACTTCATTTTGAGATGATTGATCCAGTGATATAAGAAAAATATTTCCAAGCCAAATTTGTGGATGAAACGTTTAACTTCCATTTTTACTCCCTCCTACCGGCACATAATTGGAATCCGTATTTCGGGTAACACAATAAGCCACTTTCAAACGACAATAACTCTTTTCATTTCCATTGAAAGAATAAAAAATTTGTGTTCAAATTCATGATCAGAATGTGTACTTTCTAAAACATGCAGACCGCGTCTAAAAATTCCGAACAGTTCAGAAGTTATCTTCGAGACGATTATCGAAGATGAGTTTTCAACACATTTTCAAGTCGATTAACGCTCGTGAATAACTTGCAACCGAAGTATTTTTTACCCAAAACTTCATTTTGAGATGATTGATCCAGCGATATAAGAAAAATATTTCCAAGCCAAATTCGTGGATGAAACGTTTAACTTCCATTTTTACTCCCTCCTACCGGCACATAATTGGAATTCGTATTTCGGGTAACACAATAAGGCACTTTCAAACGACAATAACTCTTTTCATTTCCATTGAAAGAATACAAAATTTGTGTTCAAATTCATGATCAGAATGTGTACTTTCTAAAACATGCAGGCCGCGTCTAAAAATTCCGAACAGTTCAAAAGTTATCTTCGAGACAATTACCGAAGATGAGTTTTCAACACATTTTCAAGTCGATTAACGCTCGTGAATAACTTGCAACCGAAGTAATTTTTACCCAAAACTTCATTTTGAGATGATTGATCCAGCGATATAAGAAAAATATTTCCAAGCCAAATTCGTGGATGAAACGTTTAACTTCCATTTTTACTCCTTCCTACCGGCACATAATTGGAATTCGTATTTCGGGTAACACAATAAGGCACTTTCAAACGACAATAACACTTTTCATTTCCATTGAAAGAATACAAAATTTGTGTTCAAATTCATGATCAGAATGTGTACTTTCTAAAACATGCAGGCCGCGTCTAAAAATTCCGAACAGTTCAAAAGTTATCTTTGAGACAATTACCGAAGATGAGTTTTCAACACATTTTCAAGTCGATTAACGCTCGTGAATAACTTGCGACTGAATTATTTTTTACCCAAAACTTCATTTTGAGATGATTGAGCCAGCGATATAAGAAAAATATTTCCAAGCCAAATTCGTGGTTGAAACGTTTAACTTCCATTTTTATTCCCTCCTATCGGCACATAATTGTAATCCGTATTTCGGGTAACACGGTCAGACATTTTGTAATGACAATAGCTCTCTAGATTTCCACAAAATGAATACAAAATTTGTGTTCAAATTCAACCTCAAATTGTATACTTTCTAAAACATGCGGGTCACAGCTAAAGATTCCTAACCGTTCAAGAGTTATCTTAGAAACGATTATCGAGGATGAGTTTTCAACAGATTTTCAAATCGATTAACGCTCGTGAATAACTTGCAACCGAAGTATTTTTTACCCAAAACTTCATTTTGAGATGATTGATCCCGCGATATAAGAAAAATATGTCCAAGCCAAATTAGTGGTTGAAACGTTTAACTTCCATTTTTACTCCCTCCTATCGGCACATAATTGGAATCAGTATTTCGGGTAACACGGTCAGACATTTTGAAATGACAATAACTCTCTAGATTTCCACCAAAAGAATACAAAATTTGTGTTCAAATTCAAGCTCAG
>CP129447.1:4855000-5005000 GCA_030445155.1 Quercus variabilis
CTCACCGTGTTACCAAAAATACGGATTCCAATTATGTGCTGATAAGAGGGAGTAAAAACGGAAGTTAAACGTTTCGCTCACGAATTTGGCTTGGAAATATTATTCTTATATCATCGGATCAATCATCTCGAACTAAAGTTTTGGGTAAAAAATACTTTGGTTGCAAGTTATTCAGGAGCGTTAATCGACTTGAAAATGTGTTGAAAACTCATCTTCGGTAATCGTCTCGGAGATAACTTTTGAACAGTTTGGAATTTTTAGACGTGGCCTGCATGTTTTAGAAAGAAAACATTCTGAGCTTGAATTTGAACACAAATTTTGTATTCTTTCTTTAGAAATCAAGAGAGTTATTGTCGTTTGAAAGTGTTTCAATGTGTTACCCGAAATACGGATTCCAATTACGTGCCGATCGGAGGGAGTAAAAATGGAAGTTAAACGTTTCGCTCACGAATTTGGCCTGGAAATATATTTCTTATATTGCGGGATCAATCATCTCGAAATGAAGTTAATGGTAAAGAATGCTTTGGTTGCAAGTTATTCACGAGCGTTAATCGAATTGAAAATGTGTTGAAAACTCATCTTCGATAATCGTCTCGAAGATAACTTTTGAACTGTTTGGAATTCTTACACGCGGCCTGCATGTTTTAGAAAGTACACATTCTGGGCTTGAATTTGAACACAAATATTGTATTCTTCCACTGGAAATCAAGAGAGTCATTGTCGTTTGAAAGTGTCTCAACGTGTTACCCGAAATACGGATTCCAATTATTTGTCGATATGAGGGAGTAAACATGGAAGTTAAACGTTTCGCTCATGAATTTGGGTTGGAAATATTTTTCTTATATTCCGGGATCAGTCATCTCAAAATGAAGTTAATGGTAAAAAATACTTTGGTTGCAAGTTATTCACGAGCGTTAATCGAATTGAAAATGTGTTCAAAACTCATCTTCGGTAATCATCTCGAAGATAACTTTTGAACTGTTTGGAATTTTTAGACGCGGCCAGCATGTTTTCGAAAGTACACATTCTGGGCTTGAATTTGAAGACAAGTATTGTATTCTTCCACTGGAAATCAAGAGAGTTATTGTCATTTGAAAGTGTCTCAACGTGTAACCCGAAATACAGATTCCAATTATTTGTCGATAGGAGGGAGTAAAAATGGAAGTTAAACGTTTCGCTCATGAATTTGGCTTGGAAATATTTTTCTTATATTCAGGGATCAATCATCTCGAAATGAAGTTAATGGTAAAAAATACTTTGGTTGCAAGTTATTCACGAGCGTTAATCGAATTGAAAATGTGTTGAAAACTCATCATCGGTAATCGTGTCGAAGAAAACTTTTGAACTGTTTGGAATTTTTAGATGCGGCCTGCATGTTTTAGAAAGTACACATTCCAGGCTTGAATTTGAGCACAAATTTTGTATTCTTTCAATGGAAATCAAGAGAGTTATTGTCGTTTGAAAGTGTCTCACCGTGTTACCCAGAATACGGATTCCAATTATGTGCCGATAGGAGGGAGTAAATATGGAAGTTAAACGTTTCGCTCACAAATTTGGGTTGGAAATATTTTTCTTATATTGCGGGATCAGTCATCTCGAAATGAAGTTAGTGGTAAAAAATACTTTGGTTGCAAGTTATTCACGAGCGTTAATCGAATTGAAAATGTGTTGAAAACTCATATTCAGTAATCGTCTCGAAGATAACTTTTGAACTGTTTGGAATTTTTAGACGCGGCCTGCATGTTTTAGAAAGTACACATTCAAGGCTTGAATTTGAACACAAATATTGTATTCTTCCATTGGAAATCAAGAGAGTTATTGTCGTTTGAAAGTGTCTCAACGTGTTACCCGAAATACGGATTCTAATTATGTGCCGATAGGAGGGAGTAAAAATGGAAGTTAAACGTTTCATCCACGAATTTGGCTTCAAAATATTTTTCTTATATCGCGGGATCAATCATCTCGAAATGACGTTTTGGGTAAAAAGTACTTTGGTTGCAAGTTATTCACGAGCGTTAATCGAATTGAAAATGTGTTGAAAACTCATCTTCGGTAATCGTCTCGAAGATAACTTTTGAACTGTTTGGAATTTTTAGATGCGGCCTGCACGTTTTTGAAAGTACACATTCTGGGCTTGAATTTGAACACAAATTTTGTATTCTTTTTGTGGAAATCAAGAGAATTATTGTCGTTTGAAAATGTCTGACCGTGTTACCCGAAATACGGATTCCAATTATGTGCCGATAGGAGGAATAAAAATGGAAGTTAAACGTTCCGTCCACAAATTTGGCCAGGAAATATTTTTCCTGTATCGCGGGATCAATCATCTCGAAATGAAGTTTTTGGTAAAAAATACTTTGGTTGCATGTTTTTCACGTGCGTTAATCGACTTGAAAATGTGCTGAAAACTCATCTTCAGTAATCGCCTCGAAGATAACTTTGGAATGGTTTGGAATTTTTATACGTGGCCTTCAAGTTTTAGAAAGTACACATTCTAAGCTTGAGTTTGAACATAAATTTTGTATTCTTTTTGCGGAAATCAAGAGAGTTAGTGTCGTTTGAACTGTTTGGAATTTTTAGATGCGGCCTGCACGTTTTAGAAAGTACACATTCTGGGCTTGAATTTGAACACAAATTTTGTATTCTTTTTGTGGAAATCAAGAGAATTATTGTCGTTTGAAAATGTCTGACCGTGTTACCCAAAATACGGATTCCAATTATGTGCCGATAGGAGGAATAAAAATGGAAGTTAAACGTTTCATCCACGAATTTGGCTAGGAAATATTTTTCTTATATCGCGGGATCAATCATCTTGAAATGAAGTTTTGGGTAAAAAAATACTTTGGTTGCAAGTTATTCACGAGCGTTAATCGACATGAAAATGTGTTGAAAACTTGTCTTCGGTAATCGTCTCGAAGATAACTTTGGAACGGTTTAGAATTTTTCGACTCGGCCTACTAGTTTTAGAAAGTACACATTTTGAGCTTGAATTCGAACACAAATTTTGTACTCGTTTGTGGAAATCGAGAGAGTTATTGTCGTTTGAAAATGTCTCACCGTGTTACCTGAAATACGGATTCCAATTATGTGCCGATAGGAGTCAGTAAAAATGGAAGTTAAACGTTTCACCCTCGAATTTGACATGGAAATATTTTTCTTATATTGCGGGATCAATCATCTCGAAATGAAGTTTTCAGTGAAAAATACTTTGGTTGCAAGTTATTCATGAGCGTTAATCAACATGAAAATGTGTTGAAAACTCGTCTTCGGTAATCGTCTCGAAGATAACTTTTGAATGATTTGGAATTTTTTGACGCGGCCTACAAGTTTTAGAAAGTACACATTTTGAGCTTGAATTTGAACATAAATTTTGTACTCATTTTGTGGAAATCAAGAGAGATATTGTCGTTTCAAAATGCCTGACCATGTTACCCGAAATACGGATTCCAATTATGTGCCGATAGGAGGAATAAAAATGGAATTTAAACGTTTCGTCCATGAATTTGGCTAGGAAATATTTTTCTTATATCGCGGGATCAATCATCTCGAAATGAAGTTTTGGGTAAAAAATACTTTGGTTGCAAGTTATTCACGAGCGTGAATCGACATGAAAATGTGTTGAAAACTCATCTTCGGTAATTGTCTGGAAGATAAAGTTTTGAACGGTTTGGAATTTTTAGACGCAGCCTACAAGTTTTAGAAAGTACACTTTTTGAGCTTGAATTTGAACACAAATTTTGTACTCTTTTTATGGAAATCAAGAGAGATATTGTCGTTTCAAAATGTTTGATCAGGTTACCCGAAATACGGATTCCAATTATGTGCCGATAGGAGGAATAAAATTGGAAGTTAAACGTTTCGTCCACGAATATGGCTAGGAAATATTTTTCTTATATCGCGCGATCAATCATCTTGAAATGAAGTTTTGTGTAAAAAATACTTTGGTTGCAAGTTATTCACTAGCGTTAATCGACTTGAAAATGTGTTGAAAACTCGTCTTCGGTAATCGTCTCGAAGATAACTTTGGAACGGTTTGGAATTTTTAGACGCGGCCTGCAAGTTTTAGAAAGTACACATTCTGAGCTTGAGTTTCAACACAAATTTTGTATTCTTTTTGCGGAAATCAAGAGAGTTAGTGTTGTTTGGAAATGTCTCACCGTATTACTCGAAATACGGATTCCAATTATTTGCCGATAGGAGGGAGCAAAAATGGAAGTTAGATGTTTCATCCACAAATTTGGCTTGGAAATATTTTTCCTATATCGCGGGATCAATCATCTCGAAATGAAGTTTTGGGTAAAAAATACTTTGGTTGCAAGTTATTCACGAGCGTTAATTGACATGAAAATGTGTTGAAAACTCATCTTCGGTAATCGTCTTGAAGATAACTTTTGAACGGTTTGGAATTTTTAGACGCGGCCTACAAGTTTTAGAAAGTACACATTTTGAGCTTGAATTTGAACACAAATTTTTACTCTTTTTGTGGAAATCAAGAGAGATATTGTCGTTTCAAAATGTCTGACCACGTTACCCGAAATACGGATTCCAATTATGTGCCGATAGGAGGAATAAAAATGGAAGTTAAACGTTTCGTCCACGAATTTGGCTAGGAAATATTTTTCTTATATCGCAGGATCAATCATCTCAAAATGAAGTTTTGGGTAAAAAATACTTTGGTTGCAAGTTATTCACGATCATTAATCGACTTCAAAATGTGTTGAAAACTCATCTTCAGTAATCGTCTTGAAGATAACTTTTGAACGGTTCGGAATTTTTAGACGTGGTCTACAAGTTTTAGAAAGTACACATTTTGAGCTTGAATTTGAACACAAATTTTGTACTCTTTTGGTGGAAATCAAGAGAGATATTGTCGTTTCAAAATGTCTGATCATGTTATTCGAAATACAGATTCCAATTATGTGCCCATAGGAGGAATAAAAATGGAAGTTAAACGTTTCATCCACGAATTTGGCTTAGAAATATTTTTCTTATATCACGGGATCAATCATCTCGAAATGAAGGTTTCGGTAAAAAATACTTTGGTTGCAAGTTATTCATGAGCGTTAATCGACTTAAAAATGTGTTGAAAACTGATCTTCGGTAATTGTCTCGAAGATAACTTTGGAACGGATTGGAATTTTTTGACGCGGCCTGCAAGTATTAGAAAGTACACATTTTGAGCTTGAATTTGAACACAAATTCTGTATGGTTTTTGTGGAACTTAAGAGAGTTATTGTCGTTTGAAAATGTCTCACCGTGTTACCCGAAATACGGATTCCAATTATGTGCCGATAGGCGGGAGTAAAAATGGATGTTAAACGTTTCACCCACGAATTTGGCTGGGAAATACTTTTCTTATATCGTGGGGCCAATCAGCTCGAAATGAAGTTTTGGGTAAAAAATAGTTTGGTTGCAAGTTATTCACGAGCATTAATCGACTTGAAAATGTGTTGAAAACTCATCTTCAGTAATCGTCTCGATGATAACCTGGGAACGGTTTGGAATTTTTAGACGCGGCCTTCGAGTTTTAGAAAGTACACATTCTGAGCTTGAGTTCGAACACAAATTTTGTATTCTTTTTGCGAAAATCAAGGGAGTTAGTGTCGTTTGAAAATGTCTCACCGTGTTACCCGAAATACGGATTCCAATTATGTGCCGATAGAAGGGTGTAAAAATGGAAGTTAAACGTTTCATCGATGAATTTGGCTTCGAAATATTTTTCCCATATCGCGGGAGCAATCATCTCGAAATGAAGTTTTGGGTAAAAAATACTTTGGTTGCAAGTTCTTCACGAGCGTTAATCGACATGAAAATGTGTTGACAACTCATCTTCGGTAATCGTCTCGAATATAACTTTTGAACAGTTTGGAATTTTTAGACGTGGCCTACAAGTTTTTAAAAGTACACATTTTGAGCCTGAATTTGAAGACAAATTTTGTACTCTTTTTGTGGAAATCAAAAGAGATATTATCGTATCAAAATGTCTGGCCATGTTACCCGAAAGACGGATTCCAATTATGTGCCGATAGGAGGAATAAAAATGCAAGTTAAACGTTTCGTCCACGAATTTGGCTTGGAAATATTTTTCTTATATCACGGGATCAATCATCTCGAAATGAAGTTTTGGGTAAAAAATACTTTGGTTGCAAGTTATTCACGAGCGTTAATCGACTTGAAAACGTGTTGAAAACTTATCTTCGGTAATTGTCTCGAAGATAACTTTGGAACCGTTTGGAATTTTTAGACACGGCCTGCAAGTTTTAGAAAGTACACATTCTGAGCTTGAGTTTAAACATAAATTTTGTATTCTTTTTGCAGAAATCAAGAGGGTTAGTGTCGGTTGAAAATGTCTCACTGTGTTACCCAAAATATGGATTCCAATTATGTGCCGATAGGAGGGAGTAAAAATGGAAGTTAAACGTTTCACCCACGAATTTGGCTTGGAAATATATTTCCCATATCGCGGGAGCAATTATCTCGAAATGAAGTTTTGGGTAAAAAATACTTTGGTTGCAAGTTATTCACGAGTGATAATCGACACAAAAATGTGTTGAAAACTCATCATCGGTAATCGTCTCGAAGACAACTTTTGAACGGTTTGGAATTTTTAGACGCGGCCTACAAGTTTTAGAAAGTACACATTTTGAGCTTGAATTTGAACATAAATTTTGTACTCTTTTTGAGGAAATCAAGAAAGATATTTTCGTTTCAAAATGTCTGACCATGTTACCCGAAATTCGGATTCCAATTATGTGCCGATAGGAGGAACAAAAATGGAAGTTAAACGTTTCATTCCCGAATTTGGCTTGGAAATATTTTTCTTATATCACGGGATCAATCATCTCGAAATTAAGTTTTGGGTAAAAAATACTTTGGTTGCAAGTTATTCACGAGTGTTAATTGACATGAAAATGTGTTGAAAACTCATCTTCAGTAATTGTCTGGAAGACAACTTCTGAACGGTTTGGAATTTTTAGACGCGGCCTACAGGTTTTAGCAAGTACACATTTTGAGCTTGAATTTGAACACAAATTTTGTACTCTTTTTGTGGAAACCAAGAGAGATATTGTCGTTTCAAAATGTTTGACCAGGTTACCCAAAATACGGATCCCAATTATGTGCCGATAGGAGGAATAAAAATGGAAGTTAAACATTTCGTCCATGACTTTGGCTAGGAAATATTTTTCTAATATCGCGGGATCAATCATCTCGAAATGAAGTTTTGGGTAAAAAATACTTTGGTTGCAAGTTATTCACGAGCGTGAAACGACTTGAAAATGTGTTGAAAACTCATCTTCGGTAATCGTCTCGAAGATAACTTTGTAACGGTTTGGAATTTTTAGACGCGGCCTTCAAGTTTTAGAAAGTACAGATTCCGACCTTGAGTTTGAACACAAATTTTATATTCTTTTTGCGGAAATCGAGAGAGTTGGTGTCGTTTGAAAATGTCTCACCGTGTTACCTGATATACGGATTCCAATTATGTGCCGATAGGAGGGAGTAAAAATGGAAGTTAAACGTTTCATCCACAAATTTCGCTTGGAAATATTTTTCCTATATCACGGGGTCAACTATCTCGAAATGAAGTTTTGGGTAAAAAATACTTTGGTAGCAAGTTATTCACAAGCGTTAATCGACATGAAAATGTGTTGAAAACTCATCTTTGGTAATTGTCTCGAAGATAACTTTTGAACGGTTTGGAATTTTTTCGACGCAGCCTTCAACTTTTAGAAAGTACACATTTTGAGCTTGAATTTGAACACAAATTTTGTATTGTTTCTGTATTAATCAACAGAGTTATTGTCGGTTGAAAATGTCCGACCGTGTTACCCGAAATACAGATTCCAATTATGTGCCGGTAGGAGGAATAAAAATGGAAGTTAAACGTTTCGTTCACGAATTTGGCTAGGAAATATTTTTTTTATATCGCGGGATCAATCATCTCGAAATGAAGTTTTGGGTAAAAAATACTTTGGTTGCAAGTTATTCACGAGCGTTAATCGACTTGAAAATGTGTTGAAAACTCATCTTCGGTTATTGTCTCGAAAATAACTTTGGAACGGTCTGGAATTTTTAGACGCGGACTGCAAGTTTTAGAAAGTACACATTCTGCGCTTGAGTTTGAACACAAATTTTGTAATCTTTTTTCGGAAATCTAGAGAGTTAGTGTTGTTTGAAAATGTCTCACCGTGTTACCCGAAATACGAATTCCAATTATGTGCCGATAGGAGGGAGTAATAATGGAAGTTAAACGTTTCATCCACGAATTTGGCTTGGAAATATTTTTCTTATATCGCGGGACCAATCATCTCGAAATGAAGTTTTGGGTAAAAAAATACTTTGGTTGCAAGTTCTTCACGAGTGTTAATCGACATGAAAATGTGTTGAAAACTCCTCTTTGGTAATTGTCTGGAAGATAACTTCTGAACGGTTTGGAATTTTTTGACGCGGCCTACAAGTTTTAGAAAGTACACTTTTTGAGCTTGAATTTGAAAACAAATTTTGTACTCTTTTTGTGGAAATCAAGAGAGATATTGTCGTTTCAAAATGTTTGATCAGGTTACCCGAAATACGGATTCCAATTATGTGACAATAGGATGAATAAAAATAGAAGTTAAGGGTTTCGTCCACGAATTTGGCTAGGAAATATTTTTCTTATATCGTGGGATCAATCATCTCGAAATGAAGTTTTGGGTAAAAAATACTTTGGTTGCAAGTTATTCACGAGCGTTAATCGACTTGAAAATGTGTTGAAAACTCGTCCTCAGTAATCGTCTCGAATTTGAACACAAATTAGAAAATGTGTTGGAATTATTAGACGCAGCCTAGTAGTTTTAGAAAGTACACATTTTGAGCTTGAATTTGAACACAAATTTTGTACTCTTTTTGGGGAAATCGAGAGAGTTATTGTCGTTTGAAAATGTCTCACCGTGTTACCCGAAATACGGATTCCGATTATGTGCCGATAGGAGTGAGTAAAAATGGAAGTTAAACGTTTCGTTCACGAATTTGGCTAGGAAATATTTTTCTTATATCGCGGGACCAATTATCTCGAAATGAAGTTTTGGGTAAAAAATACTTTGGTTGCAAGTTATTCACGAGCGTTAATCGACACGAAAATGTGTTGACAACTCCTCATCGGAAATTGTTTGGAAGAAAACCTCTGAACAGTTTGGAATTTTTAGACGCGGCCTACAAGTTTTAGAACGTACACTTTTTGAGCTTGAATTTGAAAGCAAAGTTTGTACTCTTTTTGTGGAAATCAAGAGTGATATTTTTGTTTCAAAATGTTTGACCAGGTTACCCGAAATATGGATTCCAATTATGTGCCGATAGGAGGAATAAAAATGCAAGTTAAACGTTTCGTCCACGAATTTGGCTTGGAAATATTTTTCTTATATAACGGGATCAATCATCTCGAAATGAAGTTCTGGGTAAAAAATACTTTGGTTGCAAGTTATTCACGAGCGTTAATCGACTTGAAAACGTGTTGAAAACTCATCTTCGGTAATTGTCTCGAAGATAACTTTGGAACCGTTTGGAATTTTTAGACGCGGCCTTCAAGTTTTAGAAAGTACACATTCTGAGCTTGAGTTTAAACATAAATTTTGTATTCTTTTTGCGGAAATCAAGAGGGTTAGTGTCGTTTGAAATTGTCTCACTGTGTTACTCGAAATTTGGATTCCAATTATGTGCCGATAGGGGGGAGTAAAAATGAAGGTTAAACATTTCATCCACGAATTTGGCTTGGAAATATTTTTCCCCTATCGCGGGAGTAATCATCTCGAAATGAAGTTTTGGGTAAAAAATACTTTGGTTGCAAGTTATTCAAGAGCGTTAATCGACATGAAAATGTGTTGAAAACCATCATCGGTAATCGACTCGAAGATAACTTTTGAACGGTTTGGAATTTTTAGACGCGGCCTACAAGTTTTAGAAAGTACACATTTTGACCTTGAATTTGAACAGAAATTTTGTACTCTTTTTGAGGAAGTGAAGAAAGATATTGTCGTCTCAAAATGTCTGACCATGTTACCCGAAATTCGGATTCCAATTATGTGCCGATAGGAGGAACGAAAATGGAAGTTAAACGTTTCATTCACAAATTTGGCTTGGAAATATTTTTCTTATATCGCGGGATCAATCATCTCGAAATGAAGTTTTGGGTAAAAAATACTTTGGTTGCAAGTTATTCACGAGCGTTAATCGACATGAAAATGTGTTGAAAACTCATCTTCAGTAATTGTCTGGAAGATAATTTCTGAACGGTTTGGAATTTTTAGACGCGGCCTATAGGTTTTAGCAAGTACACATTTTGAGCTTGAATTTGAACACAAATTTTGTACTCTTTTTGTGGAAACCAAGAGAGATATTGTCGTTTCAAAATGTTTGACCAGGTTACCCGAAATATGGATTCCAATTATGTGATAATAGGATGAATAAAAATAGAAGTTAAAGGTTTCGTCCACGAATTTGGCTAGGAAATATTTTTCTTATATCGTGGGATCAATCATCTCGAAATGAAGTTTTGGGTAAAAAATACTTTGGTTGCAAGTTATTCACGAGCGTTAATCGACTTGAAAATGTGTTGAAAACTTGTCCTCAGTAATCGTCTCGAAGATAACTTTTGAACAGTTTGGAATTATTAGACGCAGCCTACTAGTTTTAGAAAGTACACATTTTGAGCTTGAATTTGAACACAAATTTTGTACTCTTTTTGGGGAAATCGAGAGAGTCATTGTCGTTTGAAAATGTCTCACCGTGTTACCCGAAATACGGATTCCGATTATGTGGCGATAGGAGCGAGTAAAAATGGAAGTTAATCGTTTCGTTCACGAATTTGGCTAGGAAATATTTTTCTTATATCGCGGGACCAATTATCTCGAAATGAAGTTTTGGGTAAAAAATACTTTGGTTGCAAGTTATTCACGAGCGTTAATCGACATGAAAATGTGTTGACAACTCCTCATCGGTAATTGTTTGGAAGATAACCTCTGAACAGTTTGGAATTTTTAGACGCGGCCTACAAGTTTTAGAAAGTACACTTTTTGAGGTTGAATTTGAAAGCAAAGTTTGTACTCTTTTTGTGGAAATCAAGAGTGATATTTTCGTTTCAAAATGTTTGACCAGGTTACCCGAAATATGGATTCCAATTATGTGCCGATAGGAGGAATAAAAATGCGAGTTAAACGTTTCGTCCACGAATTTGGCTTGGAAATATTTTTCCTATATAACGGGATCAATCATCTCGAAATGAAGTTTTGGGTAAAAAATACTTTGGTTGCAAGTTATTCACGTGCGTTGATCGACTTGAAAACGTGTTGAAAACTCATCTTCGGTAATTGTCTCGAAGATAACTTTGGAACCGTTTGGAATTTTTAGACGCGGCCTTCAAGTTTTACAAAGTACACAATCTAAGCTTGAGTTTAAACATAAATTTTGTATTCTTTTTGCGGAAATTAAGAGGGTTAGTGTTGTTTGAAAATGTCTCACTGTGTTACTCGAAATATAGATTCCAATTATGTGCCGATAGAGGGGAGTAAAAATGGAAGTTAAACATTTCATCCACGAATTTTGCTTGGAAATATTTTTCCCATATCGCGGGAGCAATCATCTCGAAATGAAGTTTTGGGCAAAAAATACTTTGGTTGCAAGTTATTCAAGAGCGTTAATTGACATGAAAATGTGTTGAAAACCATCATCGGTAATCGTCTCGAAGATAACTTTTGAACGGTTTGGAATTTTTAGACGCCGCGTACAAGTTTTAGAAAGTACACATTTTGACATTGAATTTGAACAGAAATTTTGTACTCTTTTTGTGGAAGTCAAGAAAGATATTGTCGTCTCAAAATGTCTGACCATGTTACCCGAAATTGGGATTCCAATTATGCGCCGATAGGAGGAACAAAAATGGAAGTTAAACGTTTCATTCACAAATTTGGCTTAGAAATATTTTTCTTATATCGCGGGATCAATCATCTCGAAATGAAGTTTTGGGTAAAAAATACTTTGGTTGCAAGTTATTCACAAGCGTTAATCGACATGAAAATGTGTTGAAAACTCATCTTCAGTAATTGTTTGGAAGATAATTTCTGAACGGTTTGGAATTTTTAGACGCGGCCGACAGGTTTTAGCACGTACACATTTTGGGCTTGAATTTGAACACAAATTTTTTACTCTTTTTGTGGAAACCAAGAGAGATGTTGTCGTTTCAAAATGTTTGACCAAGTTACCCGAAATACGGATTCCAATTATGTGCCGATAGGAGGAATAAAAATGGAAGTTAAACATTTCGTCCACGACTTTGGCTAGGAAATCTTTTTCTAATATCGCGGGATCAATCATCTCGAAATGAAGTTTTGGGTAAAAAATACTTTGGTTGCAAGTTATTCATGAGCGTGAAACGACTTGAAAGTGTGTTGAAAACTCATCTTCGGTAATCGTCTTGAAGATAACTTTAAAACGGTTTGGAATTTTTAGACGCGGCCTTCAAGTTTTAGAAAGTACACATTTCGAGCTTGAGTTTGAACACAAATTTTATATTCTTTTTGTGGAAATCAAGAGAGTTGGTGTCGTTTGAAAATGTCTCACCGTGTTACCTGAAGATAACTTTTGAACGGTTTGGAATTTTTTCGACGTAGCCTTCAAATTTTAGAAAGTACACATTTTGAGCTTGAATTTGAACACAAATTTTGTATTGTTTTTGTATTAATCAACAGAGTTATTGTCGGTTGAAAATGTCTGACCGTGTTACCCGAAATACAGATTCCAATTATGTGCCCATAGGAAGAATAAAAATGGAAGTTAAACGTTTCGTCCACGAATTTGGCTAGGAAATATTTTTCTTATAGTCCACGGATTAGTCACGAGCGTTAATCGACTTGAAAATGTGTTGAAAACTCATCTTCGGTTATTGTCTCGAAGATAACTTTGGAACGGTTTGGAATTTTTAGACGCGGCTTGCAAGTTTTAGAAAGTACACATTCTGAGCTTGAGTTTGAACACAAATTTTGTATTCTTTTTGCAGAAATCAAGAGAGTTAGTGTCGTTTGAAAATGTCTCACCTTGTTACCCGAAATACGAATTCCAATTATGTGCCGATAGGAGGGAGTAAAAATGGAAGTTAAACGTTTCATCCACGAATTTGGCTTGGAAATATTTTTCTTATATCACGGGACGAATCATCTCGAAATGAAGTTTTGGGTAAAAAATACTTTGGTTGCAAGTTATTCACGAGCGTTAATCGACATGAAACTGTGTTGAAAACTCCACTTCGGTAATTGTTTGGAAGATAACTTCTAAACAGTTTGGAAGTTTTAGACGCGGCCTACAAGTTTTAGAAAGTACACTTTTTGAGCTTGAATTTGAAAACAAATTTTGTACTCTTTTTGTTGAAATGAAGAGAGATATTGTCGTTTCAAAATGTTTGACCAGGTCACCCAAAATACGGTTCCAATTATCTGCCGATGGGAGGAATAAAAATGGAAGTTAAACGTTTCGTCCACGAATTTGGCTAGGAAATATTTTTCTTATATCGCGGGATCAATCATCTCGAAATGAAGTTTTGGGTAAAAAATACTTTGGTTGCAAGTTATTCACGAGCGTTAATCGACTTGAAAATGTGTTGAAAACTCGTCTTCAGTAATCGTCTCCAAGATAACTTTTGAACGGTTTGGAATTTTTAGACGCGGCCTACTAGTTTTAGAAAGTACACATTTTGAGCTTGAATTTGAACACAAATTTTTTACTCTTTCTGGGTAAATCGAGAGAGTTATTGTCGTTTGAAAATGTCTCACTGTGTTACCCGAAATACGGATTCCGATTATATGCCGATAGGAGTGAGTAAAAATGGAAGTTAATGTTTCGTCCACGAATTTGGCTGGGAAATATTTTTCTTATATCGCGGGACCAATTATCTCGAAATGAAGTTTTGGGTAAAAAATACTTTGGTTGCAAGTTATTCACGAGCGTTAATCGACATGAAAATGTGTTGACAACTCCTCATCGGTAATTGTTTGGAAGATAACCTCTGAACACTTTGGAATTTTTAGACGCGGCCTACAAGTTTTAGAAAGTACACTTTTTGAGCTTGAATTTGAAAGCAAAGTTTGTACTCTTTTTGTGGAAATTAAGAGTGATATTTTCGTTTCAAAATGTTTGACCAGGTTACCCGAAATATGGATTCCAATTATGTGCCGATAGGAGGAATAAAAATGCAAGTTAACCGTTTCGTCCACGAATTTGGCTTGGAAATATTTTTCTTATAGAACGGGATCAATCATCTCAAAATGAAGTTTTGGGTAAAAAATACTTTGGTTGCAAGTTATTCACGAGTGTTAATCGACTTGAAAACGTGTTGAAAACTCATCTTCGGTAATTGTCTCGAAGATAACTTTGGAACCGTTTGGAATTTTTAGACGCGGCCTTCAAGTTTTAGAAAGTACACATTCTGAGCTTGAGTTTAAACATAAATTTTGTATTCTTTTTGCGGAAATCAAGAGGGTTAGTGTCGTTTGAAAATGTCTCACTGTGTTACCTGAAATATGGATTCAAATTATGTGCCGATAGGAGGGAGTAAAAATGGAAGTTAAATGTTTCATCCACGAATTTGGCTTGGAAATATTTTTCTTATATCGCGGGACCAATCATCTCGAAATGAAGTTTTGGGTAAAAAATACCTTGGTTGGAAGTTATTCACGAGCGTTATTCGACTTGAAAATGTGTTGAAAACTCATCTTCGGTAATTGTCTTGAAGATAACTTTTGAACGGCTTGGAATTTTTTCCACGGGCCTACAAATTTAAGAATGTACACATTTTGAGCTTGAATTTGAAGACAAATTTTGTATTCTTTTTGTCGAAATCAAGAGAGTTAGTGCCGTTTGAAAATGTCTCACCGTGTTACCCGAAATAAGGATTCCAATTATGTGTCGATAGGAGGGAGTAAAAATGGAAGTTAAATGTTTCATCCACGAATTTGGCTAGGAAATATTTTTCTTATATCGCGGGATCAATCTTCTCGAAATGAAGTTTTGGGTAAAAAATACTTTGGTTGCAAGTTATTCACGAGCGTTCCTCAACTTGAAAAAGTGTTGAAAACTCATCTTTGGTAATCGTCTCGAAGATAACTTTTGAACGGTTTGGAATTTTTAGACGTGGCCTACAAGTTTTAGAACGTACACATTTTGAGCTTGAATTTGACCACAAATTTTGTACTTTTTTTGCGGAAATCAAGAGAGATATTGTCGTTCCAAGATGTCTGACCATGTTACCCGAAATACGGATTCCAATTATGTGCCGATAGGAGGAATAAAAATGGAAGTTAAACGTTTCATCCACGAATTTCGCTTGGAAATATTTTTTTTATATCGCGGGGCCAATCATCTCGAAATGTCGTTTTGGGTAAAAAATACTTTGGTTGCAAGTTATTCACGAGCGTTAATCGACTTGACAGTGTGTTGAAAACTCATCCTCAGTAATCGTCTCGAAGATACCTTTGGAACGGTTTGGAATTTTTAGACGCGGCCTTCAAGTTTTAGAAAGTACACATTCTGAGTTTGAATTTGAACACAAATTTTGTATTCTTTTTGTGGAAATGAATGGAGTTATTGTCGTTTGAAAATGTCTCACCATGTTACCCGAAATACAGATTCAAATTATGTGCCGATAGGAGGGAGTAAAAATGGAAGTTAAACGTTTCATCCACGAATTTGGCTTGGAAATATTTTTCTTATATCGCGGGACCAATCATCTCGAAATGAAGTTTTGGGTAAAAAATACCTTGGTTGGAAGTTATTCACGAGCGTTATTTGACTTGAAAATGTGTTGAAAACTCATCTTCGGTAATTGTCTTGAAGATAACTTCTGAACGGCTTGGAATTTTTTCGACGGGCCTACAAATTTAAGAATGTACACATTTTGAGCTTGAATTTGAAGACAAATTTGTATTCATTTTGTGGAAATCAAGTGAGTTAGTGCCATTTGAAAATGTCTCATCGTGTTACCCGAAATACGGATTCCAATTATGTGCCGATAGGAGGGAGTAAAAATGGAAGATAAATGTTTCATCCACGAATTTGGCTAGGAAATATTTTTCTTATATCGCGGGATCAATCTTCTCGAAATGAAGTTTTGGGAAAAAAATACTTTAGTTGCATGTTATTCACGACCGTTAATCGACTTGAAAGAGTGTTGAAAACAAATCTTCAGTAATCGTCTCGAAGATAACTTTTGAACGGTTCGGAATTTTTAGACGTGGCCTACAAGTTTTAGAACGTACACATTTTGAGCTTGAATTTGACAACAAATTTTGTACTCTTTTTGTGGAAATCAAGAGAGATATTGTCGTTTCAAAATGTCTGACCATGTTAACGGATTCCAATTATGTGCCTATAAGAGGGAGTAAAAATGGAAGTTAAACGTTTCATCCACGAATTTGGCTCAGAAATATTTTTCTTATATCGCAGGACCAATCATCCCGAAATGAAGTTTTGGGTATAAAATACTTTGGTTGCAAGTTATTCACGAGCGTTAATCGACTTGAAAATGTGTTGAAAACTCATCTTCGGTAATCGTCTCGAAGATACCTTTGGAACAGTTTGGAATTTTTAGACACTGCCTTCAAGTTTTAGAAAGTACATATTCTGAGCTTGAATTTGAACACAAATTTTGTATTCTTTTTGTGGAAATCAAGAGAGTTAGTGTCGTTAGAAAATGTCTCACCGTGTTACCCGGAATACGGATTCCAAATATGTGCCGATAGGAGGGTGTAAAAATAGAAGTTAAATGTTTCATCCACGAATTTGGCTTGGAAATATTTTTCATATATCGCGGGACCAATCATCTCAAAATGAAGTTTTGGGTAAAAAATACTTTGATTGCAAGCTATTCACGAGCGTTAATCGACATGAAATTGTGTTGAAAACTTACCTTCGGTAGTCGTCTCGAAGATAACTTTTGAACGGTTTGGAATTTTTAGACGCGGCTTGCAAGTTTTAGAAAGTACACATTCTGAGCATGAATTTGAACACAAATTTTGGATTCTTTTTTTGGAAATCAAGAGAGTTATTGTCGTTTGAAAATGCCTCACCGTGTTACCCGAACTACGGATTCTAATTATGTGTCGATAGGAGTGAGTAAAAATGGAAGTTAAACGTTTCATCCACGAATTTCGCTCGGAAATATTTTTCTTATATCGCGGGATCAATCATCTCGAAATGAAGTTTTGGGTAAAAAATACATTGGTTGCAAGTTATTCACGAGCGTTAATCGAGTTGAAAATGTGTTGAAAACTCATCTTTGGTAATCGTCTTGAAGATACCTTTAGAACGGTTTCGAATTTTTAGACGCGGCCTTCAAGTTTTAGAATGTTCACATTCTGAGCTTGAATTTGAAAAAAAATTTTGTACTCTTTTTGTGGAAATCACGAGAGTTACTGTCGTTTGAAAATGTCTCACCGTGTTACCCGAAATACAGATTCCAACTATGTCCCGATAGGAGGGAGTAAAAATGGAAGTTAAACGTTTCATCCACGAATTTCGCTTGGAAATATTTTTCTTATATCGCGGGATCAATCATCTTGAAATGAAGTTTTGGGTTAAAAATATTTTGGTTGCAAGTTATTCACGAGCGTTAATCGCCTTGAAAATGTGTTGAAAACTCATCTTCGGTAATCGTCTCAAAGATACCTTTGGAATGGTTTCGAATTTTTAGACACGGCCTTCAAGTTTTAGAATGTACACATTCTGAGCTTGAATTTGAAAACAAATTTTTTACTCTTTCTGGGTAAATTAAGAGAGTTATTGTCGTTTGAAAATGTCTCACCGTGTTACCCGAAATACGGATTCCGATTATGTGCCGATAGGAGTGAGTAAAAATGGAAGTTAAACGTTTCATCCACGAATTTGGCTAGGAAATATTTTTCTTATATCGCGGGACCAATTATCTCGAAATGAAGTTTTGGGTAAAAAATACTTTGGTTGCAAGTTATTCACGAGCGTTAATCGACATGAAAATGTGTTGACAACTCCACATCGGTAATTGTTTGGAAGATAACCTCTGAACAGTTTGGAATTTTTAGACGCGGCCTACAAGTTTTAGAAAGTACAGTTCTTGAGCTTGAATTTGAAAGCAAAGTTTGTACTCTTTTTGTGGAAATCAAGAGTGATATTTTCGTTTCAAAATGTTTGACCAGGTTACCCGAAATATGGATTCCGATTATGTGCTGATAGGAGGAATAAAAATGCAAGTTAAACGTTTCGTCCACGAATTTGGCTTGGAAATATTTTTCTTATATAACGGGATCAGTCATCTCGAAATGAAGTTTTGGGTAAAAAATACTTTGGTTGCAAGTTATTCACGAGCGTTAATCGACTTGAAAACGTGTTGAAAACTCATCTTCGGTAATTGTCTCGAAGATAACTTTGGAACCGTTTGGAATTTTTAGACGCGGCCTTCAAGTTTTAGAAAGTACACATTCTGAGCTTGAGTTTAAACATAAATTTTGTATTCTTTTTGCGGAAATCAAGAGGGTTAGTGTTGTTTGAAAATGTCTCACTGTGTTACCCGAAATATGGATTCAAATTATGTGCCGATAGGAGGGAGTAAAAATGGAAGTTAAACGTTTCATCCACGAATTTGGCTTGGAAATATTTTTCTTATATCGCGGGACCAATCATCTCGAAATGAAGTTTTGGGTAAAAAATACATTGGTTGGAAGTTATTCACAAGCGTTATTCGACTTGAAAATGTGTTGAAAACTCATCTTCGGTAATTGTCTTGAAGATAACTTTTGAACGGCTTGGAATTTTTTCCACGGGCGTAAAAATTTAAGAATGTACACATTTTGAGCTTGAATTTGAAGACAAATTTTGTATTCTTTTTGTCGAAATCAAGAGAGTTAGAGCCGTTTGAAAATGTCTCACCGTGTTACCCGAAATAAGGATTCCAATTATGTGTCGATAGGAGGGAGTAAAAATGGAAGTTAAATGTTTCATCCACGAATTTGGCTAGGAAATATTTTTCTTATATCGCGGGATCAATCTTCTCGAAATGAAGTTTTGGGTAAAAAATACTTTGGTTGCAAGTTATTCACGAGCGTTAATCAACTTCAAAAAGTGTTGAAAACTCATCTTTGGTAATCGTCTCGAAGATAACTATTGAACGGTTTGGAATTTTTAGACGTGGCCTACAAGTTTTAAAACGTACACATTTTGAGCTTGAATTTGACCACAAATTTTGTACTTTTTTTGTGGAAATCAAGAGAGATATTGTCGTTTCAAGATGTCTGACCATGTTACACGAAATACGGATTCCAATTATGTGCCGATAGGAGGAATAAAAATGGAAGTTAAACGTTTCATCCACGAATTTCGCTTGGAAATATTTTTTTTATATCGCGGGACCAATCATCTCGAAATGACGTTTTGGGTAAAAAATACTTTGGTTGCCAGTTATTCACGAGCGTTAATCGACTTGACAATGTGTTGAAAACTCATCCTCGGTAATCGTCTCGAAGATACCTTTGGAACGGTTTGGAATTTTTAGACGCGGCCTTCAAGTTTTAGAAAGTACACATTCTGAGCTTGAATTTGAACACAAATTTTGTATTCTTTTTGTGGAAATGAATGGGGTTATTGTCGTTTGAAAATGTCTCACCACGTTACCCGAAATACAGATTCAAATTATGTGCCGATAGGAGGGAGTAAAAATGGAAGTTAAACGTTTCATCCATGAATTTGGCTTGGACATATTTTTCTTATATCGCGGGACCAATCATCTCGAAATGAAGTTTTGGGCAAAAAATACCTTGGTTGGAAGTTATTCACGAGCGTTATTTGACTTGAAAATGTGTTGAAAACTCATCTTCGGTAATTGTCTTGAAGATAACTTTTGAACGGCTTGGAATTTTTTCGACGGGCCTACAAATTTAAGAATGTACACATTTTGAGCTTGAATTTGAAGACAAATTTGTATTCTTTTTGTGGAAATCAAGTGAGTTAGTGCCGTTTGAAAATGTCTCACCATGTTACCCGAAATACGGATTCCAATTATGTGCCGATAGAAGGGAGTAAAAATGGAAGATAAATGTTTCATCCACGAATTTGGGTAGGAAATATTTTTCTTATATCGCGGGATCAATCTTCTCGAAATGAAGTTTTGGGTAAAAAATACTTTAGTTGCATGTTATTCACGACCGTTAATCGACTTCAAAGAGTGTTGAAAACACATCTTCGATAATCGTCTCGAAGATAACTTTTGAACGGTTCGGAATTTTTAGACGTGGCCTACAAGTTTTAGAACGTAAACATTTTGAGCTTGAATTTGACAACAAATTTTGTACTCTTTTTGTGGAAATCAAGAGAGATATTGTCGTTTCAAAATGTCTGACCATGTTAACGGATTCCAATTATGTGCCGATAGGAGGGAGTAAAAATGGAAGTTAAACGTTTCATCCACGAATTTGGCTCAGAAATATTTTTCTTATATCGCAGGACCAATCATCCCGAAATGAAGTTTTGGGTATAAAATACTTTGGTTGCAAGTTATTCACGAGCGTTAATCGACTTGAAAATGTGTTGAAAACTCATCTTCGGTAATCGTCTAGAAGATACCTTTGGAACAGTTTGGAATTTTTAGACACGGCCATCAAGTTTTAGAAAGTACATATTCTGAGCTTGAATTTGAACACAAATTTTGTATTCTTTTTGTGGAAATCAAGAGAGTTAGTGTCGTTAGAAAATGTCTCACCGTGTTACCCGGAATACGGATTCCAATTATGTGCCGATAAGAGGGTGTAAAAATCGAAGTTAAATGTTTCATCCACGAATTTGGCTTGGAAATATTTTTCATATATCGCGGGACCAATCATCTCGAAATGAAGTTTTGGGTAAAAAATACTTTGATTGCAAGCTATTCACGAGCGTTAATCGACATGAAATTGTGTTGAAAACTTACCTTCGGTAGTCGTCTCGAAGATAACTTTTGAACGGTTTGGAATTTTTAGACGCGGCTTGCAAGTTTTAGAAAGTACACATTCTGAGCATGAATTTGAACACAAATTTTGGATTCTTTTTTTGGAAATCAAGAGAGTTATTGTCGTTTGAAAATGCCTCACCGTGTTACCCGAACTACGGATTCTAATTATGTGCCGATAGGAGTGAGTAAAAATGGAAGTTAAACGTTTCATCCACGAATTTCGCTTGGAAATATTTTTCTTATATCGCGGGATCAATCATCTCGAAATGAAGTTTTGGGTAAAAAATACATTGGTTGCAAGTTATTCACGAGCGTTAATCGAGTTGAAAATGTGTTGAAAACTCATCTTTGGTAATCGTCTTGAAGATACCTTTAGAACGGTTTCGAATTTTTAGACGCGGCCTTCAAGTTTTAGAATGTTCACATTCTGAGCTTGAATTTGAAAAAAAATTTTGTATTCTTTTTGTGGAAATCACGAGAGTTACTGTCGTTTGAAAATGTCTCATCGTGTTACCCGAAATATAGATTTCAACTATGTCCTGATAGGAGGGAGTAAAAATGGAAGTTAAACGTTTCATCCACGAATTTCGCTTGGAAATATTTTTCTTATATCGCGGGATCAATCATCTCGAAATGAAGTTTTGGGTTAAAAATATTTTGGTTGCAAGTTATTCACGAGCATTAATCGCCTTGAAAATGTGTTGAAATCTCATCTTCGGTAATCGTCTCAAAGATACCTTTGGAATGGTTTCGAATTTTTAGATGCGGCCTTCAAGTTTTAGAATGTACACATTCTGAGCTTGAATTTGAAAACAAATTTTGTATTCTTTTTGTGGAAATCAAGAGAGTTATTGTCGTTCGAAAATGTCTCACCGTGTTACCCGAAATACAGATTCCAATTATGTGCCGATATGAGTGAGTAAAAATGGAAGTTAAACGTTTCATCCACGAATTTGGCTTGGAAATATTTTTCTTATATCACGGGACCAATCATCTCGAAATGAAGTTTTGGGTAAAAAATACTTTGGTTGGAAGTTATTCACGTGCGTTATTTGACTTGAAAATGTGTTGAAAACTCATCTTCGGTGATTTTCTCCAAGATAACTTTTCAACGGTTTGGAATTTTTTTGACGCGGCCTACAAATTTAAGAAAGTACACATTTTGAGCTTGAATTTGAACAAATTTTGTATCCTTTTTGTGGAAATCAAGAGAGTTACTGTCATTTGAAAATGTCTCACCGTGTTACCCGAAATACGGATTCCAATTATGTGCCGATAGGAGGGAGTAAAAATGGAAGTTAAACGTTTCATCCATGAATTTGGCTTGGAAATATTTTTTTGATATCGCGGGACAAATGATCTCGAAATAAAGTTTTGGGTAAAAAAAGAATTGGTTGCAAGTTATTCACGAGCGTTAATCCACTTGACACTGTGTTTAAAACTCATCTTCGGTAATCATCTCGAAGATACCTTTGGAATGGTTTGGAATTTTTAGACGCGACCTTCAAGTTTTAGAAAGTACACATTCTGAGCATGAATTTGAGCACAAATTTTGTATTCTTTTTGTGGAAATCAATAGAGTTACTGTTGTTTGACATTGTCTCACCATGTTACCCGAAATACGGATTCCAATTATGTGCCGATAGGAGTGAGTAAAAGTGGAAGTTAAACGTTTCGTCCACAAATTTTGCTTGGAAATATTTTTCTTATAACACGGGATCAATCATCTGGAAATGAAGTTTTGGGTAAAAAATACTTTGGTTGCAAGTTATTCACGAGCGTTAATCGACTTGAAATTGTTTTGAAAACTCATCTTCGGTAATCGTCTCGAAGATACCTTTGGAACGGTTTGGAATTTTTAGAGGCGGCCTTCAAGTTTTAGAAAGTACACATTCGGAGCTTGAATCTAAACACGAATTTTGTATTCTTTTTGTGGAAATAAAGAGAGTTATTGTCATTTGACAATGTCTGACCGTGTTACCCGAAATACGGATTCCAATTATGTGCCGATAGGAGTGAGTAAAAATGGAAGTTAAACATTTCACCCACGAATTTGGCCTGCAAAATATTTTTCTAATATCGCGGGATCAATCATCTCAAATTGAAGTTTTGGGTAAAAAATACTTTGGTTGCAAGTTATTCACGAGCATTATTCGACTTGAAAATGTGTTGAAAACTCCTCTTCGGTAATTGTCTCGAAGATAACTTTTGAACGGTTGGGAATTTTTTCTATGCGGCCTACAAATTTTACAAAGCACACATTTCGAGATTGAATTTGAACACAAATTTTGTATTCTTTTTGTGGAAATCAAGATAGTTATTGTCGTTTCAAAATATCTGACTGTGTTACCCGAAATACGGATTCAAATTATGTGCCAACAGGAGGAATAAAAATAGAAGTTAAACGTTTCGTCCACGAATTTGGCTAGGAAATATTTTTCTTATATCGCGGGATCAATCATCTCGAAATGAAGTTTTGGGTAAAAAATACTTTGGTTGCAAGTTATTCACGAGCGTTAATCGACTTGAAAATGTGTTGAAAACTCATCTTCAGTAATCGTCTCCAAGATAACTTTTAAACGGTTTGGAATTTTTAGACGCGGCCTACTAGTTTTAGAAAGTACACATTTTGAGCTTGAATTTGAACACAAATTTTTTACTCTTTCTGGGTAAATCGAGAGAGTTATTGTCGTTTGAAAATGTCTCACCGTGTTACCCGAAATACAGATTCCAATTATGTGCCGATATGAGTGAGTAAAAATGGAAGTTAAACGTTTCATCCACGAATTTGGCTTGGAAATATTTTTCTTATATCACGGGACCAATCATCTCGAAATGAAGCTTTGGGTAAAAAATACTTTGGTTGGAAGTTATTCACGTGCGTTATTTGACTTGAAAATGTGTTGGAAACTCATCTTCGGTGATTTTCTCCAAGATAACTTTTCAACGGTTTGGAATTTTTTTGACGCGGCCTACAAATTTAAGAAAGTACACATTTTGAGCTTGAATTTGAACACAAATTTTGTATTCTTTTTGTGGAAATCAAGAGAGTTACTGTCATTTGAAAATGTCTCACCGTGTTACCCGAAATACGGATTCCAATTATGTGCCGATAGGAGGGAGTAAAAATGGAAGTTAAACGTTTCATCCACGAATTTGGCTTGGAAATATTTTTCTGATATCGCGGGACAAATGATCTCGAAATAAAGTTTTGGGTAAAAAAAGAATTGGTTGCAAGTTATTCACGAGCGTTAATCGACTTGACAATGTGTTGAAAACTCATCTTCGGTAATCGTCTCGAAGATACCTTTGGAATGGTTTGGAATTTTTAGACGCGGCCTTCAAGTTTTAGAAAGTACACATTCTGAGCATGAATTTGAGCACAAATTTTGTATTCTTTTTGTGGAAATCAATAGAGTTACTGTTGTTTGACATTGTCTCACCATGTTACCCGAAATACGGATTCCAATTATGTGCCGATAGGAGTGAGTAAAAGTGGAAGTTAAACGTTTCGTCCACAAATTTTGCTTGGAAATATTTTTCTTATAACACGGGATCAATCATCTCGAAATGAAGTTTTGGGTAAAAAATACTTTGGTTGCAAGTTATTCACGAGCGTTAATCGACTTGAAATTGTTTTGAAAACTCATCTTCGGTAATCGTCTCGAAGATACCTTTGGAACGGTTTGGAATTTTTAGAGGCGGCCTTCAAGTTTTAGAAAGTACACATTCGGAGCTTGAATCTAAACACGAATTTTGTATTCTTTTTGTGGAAATAAAGAGAGTTATTGTCATTTGACAATGTCTGACCGTGTTACCCGAAATACGGATTCCAATTATGTGCTGATAGGAGTGAGTAAAAATGGAAGTTAAACATTTCACCCACGAATTTGGCTTGCAAAATATTTTTCTTATATCGCGGGATCAATCATCTCAAATTGAAGTTTTGGGTAAAAAATACTTTGGTTGCAAGTTATTCACGAGCATTATTCGACTTGAAAATGTATTGAAAACTCCTCTTCGGTAATTGTCTCGAAGATAACTTTTGAACGGTTGGGAATTTTTTCGACGCGGCCTACAAATTTTACAAAGCACACATTTCGAGATTGAATTTGAACACAAATTTTGTATTCTTTTTGTGGAAATCAAGATAGTTATTGTCGTTTCAAAATATCTGACTGTGTTACCCGAAATACGGATTCAAATTATGTGCCAACAGGAGGAATAAAAATAGAAGTTAAACGTTTCGTCCACGAATTTGGCTAGGAAATATTTTTCTTATATCGCGGGATCAATCATCTCGAAATGAAGTTTTGGGTAAAAAATACTTTGGTTGCAAGTTATTCACGAGCGTTAATCGACTTGAAAATGTGTTGAAAACTCGTCTTCAGTAATCGTCTCCAAGATAACTTTTGAACGGTTTGGAATTTTTAGACGCGGCCTACTAGTTTTAGAAAGTACACATTTTGAGCTTGAATTTGAACACAAATTTTTTACTCTTTCTGGGTAAATCGAGAGAGTTATTTTCGTTTGAAAATGTCTCACCGTGTTACCCGAAATACGGATTCCGATTATGTGCCGATAGGAGTGAGTAAAAATGGAAGTTAAACGTTTCGTCCACGAATTTGGCTAGGAAATATTTTTCTTATATCGCGGGACCAATTATCTCGAAATGAAGTTTTGGGTAAAAAATACTTTGGTTGCAAGTTATTCACGAGCATTAATCGACATGAAAATGTGTTGACAACTCCTCATCGGTAATTGTTTGGAAGATAACCTCTGAACAGTTTGGAATTTTTAGACGCGGCCTACAAGTTTTAGAAAGTACACTTCTTGAGCTTGAATTTGAAAGCAAAGTTTGTACTCTTTTTGTGGAAATCAAGAGTGATATTTTCATTTCAAAATGTTTGACCAGGTTACCCGAAATATGGATTCCAATTATGTGCTGATAGGAGGAATAAAAATGCAAGTTAAACGTTTCGTCCACGAATTTGGCTTGGAAATATTTTTCTTATATAACGGGATCAATCATCTCGAAATAAAGTTTTGGGTAAAAAATACTTTGGTTGCAAGTTATTCACGAGCGTTAATCGACTTGAAAACGTGTTGAAAACTCATCTTCGGTAATTGTCTCGAAGATAACTTTGGAACCGTTTGGAATTTTTAGACGCGGCCTTCAAGTTTTAGAAAGTACACATTCTGAGCTTGAGTTTAAACATAAATTTTGTATTCTTTTTGCGGAAATCAAGAGGGTTAGTGTTGTTTGAAAATGTCTCACTGTGTTACCCGTAATATGGATTCAAATTATGTGCCGATAGGAGGGAGTAAAAATGGAAGTTAAACGTTTCATCCACGAATTTGGCTTGGAAATATTTTTCTTATATCGCGGGACCAATCATCTCGAAATGAAGTTTTGGGTAAAAAATACCTCGGTTGGAAGTTATTCACGAGCGTTATTGGACTTGAAAATGTGTTGAAAACTCATCTTCGGTAATTGTCTTGAAGATAACTTTTGAACGGCTTGGAATTTTTTCCACGGGCCTACAAATTTAAGAATGTACACATTTTGAGCTTGAATTTGAAGACAAATTTTGTATTCTTTTTGTCGAAATCAAGAGAGTTAGTGCCGTTTGAAAATGTCTCACCGTGTTACCCGAAATAAGGATTCCAATTATGTGTCGATAGGAGGGAGTAAAAATGGAAGTTAAATGTTTCATCCACGAATTTGGCTAGGAAATATTTTTCTTATATTGCGGGATCAATCTTCTCGAAATGAAGTTTTGGGTAAAAAATACTTTGGTTGCAAGTTATTCACGAGCGTTAATCAACTTGAAAAAGTGTTGAAAACTCATCTTTGGTAATCGTCTCGAAGATAACTTTTGAACGGTTTCGAATTTTTAGACGTGGCCTACAAGTTTTAGAACGTACACATTTTGAGCTTGAATTTGACCACAAATTTTGTACTTTTTTTGCGGAAATCAAGAGAGATATTGTCGTTTCAAGATGTTTGACCATGTTTCACGAAATATGGATTCCAATTATGTGCCGATAGGAGGAATAAAAATGGAAGTTAAACGTTTCATCCACGAATTTCGCTTGGAAATATTTTTTTTATATCGCGGGACCAATCATCTCGAAATGACGTTTTGGGTAAAAAATACTTTGGTTGCGAGTTATTCACGAGCGTTAATCGACTTGACAATGTGTTGAAAACTCATCCTCGGTAATCGTCTCGAAGATACCTTTGGAACGGTTTGGAATTTTTAGACGCGGCCTTCAAGTTTTAGAAAGTACACATTCTGAGCTTGAATTTGAACACAAATTTTGTATTCTTTTTGTGGAAATGAATGGGGTTATTGTCGTTTGAAAATGTCTCACCATGTTACCCGAAATACAGATTCAAATTATGTGCCGATAGGAGGGAGTAAAAATGGAAGTTAAACGTTTCATCCATGAGTTTGGCTTGGACATATTTTTCTTATATCGCGGGACCAATCATCTCGAAATGAAGTTTTGGGTAAAAAATACCTTGGTTGGAAGTTATTCACGAGCGTTATTTGACTTGAAAATGTGTTGAAAACTCATCTTCGGTAATTGCCTTGAAGATAACTTTTGAACGGCTTGGAATTTTTTCGACGGGCCTACAAATTTAAGAATGTACACATTTTGAGCTTGAATTTGAAAACAAATTTGTATTCTTTTTGTGGAAATCAAGTGAGTTAGTGCCGTTTGAAAATGTCTCACCGTGTTACCCGAAATACGGATTCCAATTATGTGCCGATAGGAGGGAGTAAAAATGGAAGATAAATGTTTCATCCACGAATTTGGCTAGGAAATATTTTTCTTATATCGCGGGATCAATCTTCTCGAAATGAAGTTTTGGGTAAAAAATACTTTAGTTGCATGTTATTCACGACCGTTAATCGACTTGAAAGAGTGTTGAAAACACATCTTCGATAATCGTCCCGAAGATAACTTTTGAACGGTTCGGAATTTTTAGACGTGGCCTACAAGTTTTAGAACGTAAACATTTTGAGCTTGAATTTGACAACAAATTTTGAACTCTTTTTGTGGAAATCAAGACAGATATTGTCGTTTCAAAATGTCTGACCATGTTAACGGATTCCAATTATGTGCCGATAGGAGGGAGTAAAAATGGAAGTTAAACGTTTCATCCACAAATTTGGCTCAGAAATATTTTTCTTATATCGCAGGACCAATCATCCCGAAATGAAGTTTTGGGTATAAAATACTTTGGTTGCAAGTTATTCACGAGCCTTAATCGACTTGAAAATGTGTTGAAAACTCATCTTCTGTAATCGTCTCGAAGATACCTTTGGAACAGTTTGGAATTTTTAGACACGGCCTTCAAGTTTTAGAAAGTACATATTCTGAGCTTGAATTTGAACACAAATTTTGTATTCTTTTTGTGGAAATCAAGAGAGTTAGTGTCGTTAGAAAATGTCTCACCGTGTTACCCGGAATACGGATTCCAATTATGTGCCGATAGGAGGGTGTAAAAATAGAAGTTAAATGTTTCATCCACGAATTTGGCTTGGAAATATTTTTCATATATCGCGGGACCAATCATCTCGAAATGAAGTTTTGGGTAAAAAATACTTTGATTGCAAGCTATTCACGAGCGTTAATCGACATGAAATTGTGTTGAAAACTTACCTTCGGTAGTCGTCTCGAAGATAACTTTTGAACGGTTTGGAATTTTTAGACGCGGCTTGCAAGTTTTAGAAAGTACACATTCTGAGCATGAATTTGAACACAAATTTTGGATTCTTTTTTTGGAAATCAAGAGAGTTATTGTCGTTTGAAAATTCCTCACCGTGTTACCCGAACTACGGATTCCAATTATGTGCCGATAGGAGTGAGTAAAAATGGAAGTTAAAAGTTTCATCCACGAATTTCGCTTGGAAATATTTTTCTTATATCGCGGGATCAATCATCTCGAAATGAAGTTTCGGGTAAAAATACATTGGTTGCAAGTTATTCACGAGCGTTAATCGAGTTGAAAATGTGTTAAAAACTCATCTTTGGTAATCGTCTTGAAGATACCTTTAGAACGGTTTCGAATTTTTAGACGCGGCCTTCAAGTTTTAGAATGTTCACATTCTGAGCTTGAATTTGAAAAAAAATTTTGTATTCTTTTTGTGGAAATCACGAGAGTTACTGTCGTTTGAAAATGTCTCACCGTGTTACCCGAAAAACAGATTCCGACTATGTCCCGATAGGAGGGAGTAAAAATGGAAGTTAAACGTTTCATCCACGAATTTCGCTTGGAAATATTTTTCTTATATCGCGGGATCAATCATCTCGAAATGAAGTTTTGGGTTAAAAATATTTTGGTTGCAAGTTATTCACGAGCGTTAATCGCCTTGAAAATGTGTTGAAAACTCATCTTCGGTAATCGTCTCAAAGATACCTTTGGAATGGTTTCGAATTTTTAGACGCGGCCTTCAAGTTTTAGAATGTACACATTCTGAGCTTGAATTTGAAAACAAATTTTGCATTCTTTTTGTGGAAATCAAGAGAGTTATTGTCGTTTGAAAATGTCTCACCGTGTTACCCGAAATACAGATTCCAATTATGTGCCGATATGAGTGAGTAAAAATGGAAGTTAAACGTTTCATCCACGAATTTGGCTTGGAAATATTTTTCTTATATCACGGGACCAATCATCTCGAAATGAAGTTTTGGGTAAAAAATACTTTGGTTGGAAGTTATTCACGTGCGTTATTTGACTTGAAAATGTGTTGAAAACTCATCTTCGGTGATTTTCTCCAAGATAACTTTTCAACGGTCTGGAATTTTTTTGACGCGGCCTACAAATTTAAGAAAGTACACATTTTGAGCTTGAATTTGAACACAAATTTTGTATTCTTTTTGTGGAAATCAAGAGAGTTAGTGTCATTTGAAAATGTCTCACCGTGTTACCCGAAATACGGATTCCAATTATGTGCCGATAGGAGGGAGTAAAAATGGAAGTTAAACGTTTCATCCACGAATTTGGCTTGGAAATATTTTTCTGATATCGCGGGACAAATGATCTCGAAATGAAGTTTTGGGTAAAAAAAGAATTGGTTGCAAGTTATTCACGAGCGTTAATCGACTTGACAATGTGTTGAAAACTCATCTTCGGTAATCGTCTCGAAGATACCTTTGGAATGGTTTGGAATTTTTAGACGCGGCCTTCAAGTTTTAGAAAGTACACATTCTGAGCATGAATTTGAGCATAAATTTTGGATTCTTTTTGTGGAAATCAATAGAGTTACTGTTGTTTGACATTGTCTCACCATGTTACCCGAAATACGGATTCCAATTATGTGCCAATAGGAGTGAGTAAAAGTGGAAGTTAAACGTTTCGTCCACGAATTTTGCTTGGAAATATTTTTCTTATAACATGGGATCAATCATCTCGAAATGAAGTTTTGGGTAAAAAATACTTTGGTTGCAAGTTATTCACGAGCGTTAATCGACTTGAAATTGTTTTGAAAACTCATCTTCGGTAATCGTCTCGAAGATACCTTTGGAATGGTTTGGAATTTTTTGAGGCGGCCTTCAAGTTTTAGAAAGTACACATTCGGAGCTTGAATTTGAACACAAATTTTGTATTCTTTTTGTGGAAATCGAGAGAGTTATTGTCATTTCAAAATGTCTGACTATGTTACCCGAAATACGGATTCCAATTATGTGCCAATAGGAGGAATAAAAATGAAAGATAAACGTTTCATTCACGAATTTGGCTAGGAAATATTTTTCTTCTATCGCGGGATCAATCATCTCGAAATGAAGTTTTGGGTAAAAAATACTTTGGTTGCATGTTATACACGAGCGTTAATCGACTTGAAAATGTGTTGAAAACTCATCTAAGGTGTTATGTTCTAAGGTCTTAGGAGTTTTTGTATTTAGAACTCTAATTTGTAATGTTGGCAAACCATGATCAAAACATTGTATTTAGTCTTGTTTAGAATTGCTCAAAGTTGGTTTAATATTGTAAAGTTGGAATCGAGTGGCTGCAGAAGTACTTGGGACTTTCGGCCTGGCTCGATCGATCAAAGAATAGACTCGATCGATCGAAAATCGCACAGGTTGAATTTTCTGTAGATTTTCCAACTCAGCCCTACTTCATTAAACGTTTAGGGTTTTGTGTTTTTACCCTTGGTATATAAACTAAACCCTAGCCACGTTTTTGAAGGTTGTCCATATTGCTTTGTTGCTCATACATTGCTGTTTTGTGTGAATCTCGTGTGAGATCTTTGAGGAGACTTCCTTTACACAAAACTTAGGGTTTTCAAGGTAGAGATGATTTCAACATCTTGAAAATCATTATAGTTGCAACCATTGGAACTTAAAAAGAAAAGCAAGCGGGGAGCTTGTTGCTGATTGAAGAATTCAAGAAAGAAGTAGTCCATGGATTCGGAGCCTGCGCGTGGTCGTGTCAGGAAGTTTTACTGGTGGGTAGCATTAGGAAGTCGAGCGGGGAGCTTGTAGTCCTTCTATAAGAACTTCAATTCTTTCATAGTGAATTCTGTTATGCCTTGAGGATCGGTGGGTCAAATCCTCCCTAGGTTTTTACCGAGTGGATTCCTAGGTGATCATATCTTCTGTTATTTATTATTCCCCTGCTTTATATCTTGATATGATTATTTGATTGCTTTAACCTAGAATTGCATAATTTGACTAAGTAACAACTTGGCTAATTAATCTAGGCTACGCAATCTGTGTGTTTAAGGGGTCTAAATTTCCAACATAAGGTAATCGTTTCGAAGATAACTTTTGAACGTTTTCGAATTTTTAGACGCGGCCTCCAAGTTTTCGAAAGTACACATTTTGAGCTTGAATTTGAACACAAATTTTGTATTCTTTTTGTGGAAATCAAGAGAGTAATTGTCGTTTGAAAATGTCTCATCGTGTTACCCGATATACGGATTCAAATTATGTGCCGATAGGAGGGAGTAAAAATGGAAGTTAAACGTTTAATCCACGAATTTGGCCTGGAAATATTTTTCTTATATCGCGGTATCAATCATCTCCAAGTGAAGTTTTCGGTAAAAAATACTTTGGTTGCAAGTTATTCACGAGCGTTATTCGACTTAAAAATGTGTTGAAAACTCATCTTCGGTAATTGTCTCGAAGATAACTTCTGAACGGTTTGGAATTTTTACGACGCGGCCTACAAATTTTAGAAAGTACACATTTTGAGCTTGAATTTGAACAAAGATTTTGTATTCTTTTTGTGGAAATCAAGAGAGTTATTGTCGTTTCAAAATGTCTAACTGTGTTACCCGTAATACAGATTCAAATTATGTGCTGATCGGAGGAATAAAAGTGGAAGTTAAACGTTTCGTCGACGAATTTGGCTAGGAAATATTTTCCTTATATCGTGGGATCAATCATCTCCAAATGAAGCTTTCGGTAAAAAATACTTTGGTTGCAAGTTATTCACGAGCGTTATTCGACTCGAAAATGTGTTGAAAACTCATCTTCGGTAATTGTCTCGAAGATAACTTTTGAACGGTTTGGAATTTTTATGACGCGGCCTACAAATTTTAGAAAGTACACATTCTGAGCTTGAATTTGAACACAAACTTTGCATTCTTTTTGTGGAAATCAAGAGAGTTAGTGTCGTTTGAAAATGTCTCACCGTGTTACCCGAAATACGGATTCCAATTATGTGCCGATAGGAGGGAGTAAAAATGAAAGTTAAACGTTTCATCCACGAATTTGGCTTGGAAATATTTTTCTTATATCGCGGGATCAATCATCTCGAAATGAAATTTTGGGAAAAATATACTTTGGTTGCGAGTTATTCACGAGCGTTATTCGACTTGAAAATGTGTTGAAAACTCATCTTCGGTAATTGTCTCAAGGATAACTTTTGAACGGTTTGGAATTTTTACGACGCACCAACAAATTTTAGAAAGTACACATTCTGAGCTTGAATTTGAACACAAACTTCGCATTCTTTTTGTGGAAATCAAGAGAGTTAGTGTCGTTTGAAAATGTCTCACCGTGTTACCCGAAATACGGATTCCAATTATATGCCGATAGGAGGGAGTAAAAATGGAAGTTAAACGTTTCATCCACGAATTTGGCTTGGAAATATTTATCTTATATTGCGGGATCAATCATCTCAAAATGAAGTTTTCGGTAAAAAATACTTTGGTTGCAAGTTATTCACGAGCGTTAATCGACTTGAAAATATGTTGAAAACTGATATTTGGTAATCGTCTCGAAGATAACTTTGGAAGGGTTTGGAATTTTTAGATGCGGCCTACAAGTTTTAGAAAATATAAATTCTGAGCTTGAATTTGAACACAAATTTTGTATTCTTTTTGTGGAAATCAAGAGAGTTATTGTCGTTTGAAAATGTCTCACCGTGTTACCCGAAATGCGGATTCCAATTATATGCCGATAGGAGTGAGTAAAAATGTAAGTTAAACGTTTCATCCACGAATTTGGCTTGGAAATATTTTTCTTATATCGCGGGACCAATCATCTCAAAACGAAGTTTTGGGTAAAAAACACTTTGGTTGGAAGTTATTCACGAGCGTTATTTGACTTGAAAATGTGTTGAAAACTCCTCTTCGGTAATTGTCTCAAAGATAACTTTTGAACGGTTTGGAATTTTTTCGGCGCAGCCTAAAATTTTAGAAAGTACACATTTTGAGCTGGAATTTGAACACAAATTTTGTATTCTTTTTGTGGAAATCAAGAGAGTTAGTGTCGTTTGAAAATGTCTCACCGCGTTACCCGAAATACGGATTCCAATTATGTGCCAATAGGAGGGAGTAAAAATGGAAGTTAAACGTTTCGCTCACGAATTTGGCTTGGAAATATTTTTCTTATATTGCGGGATCAATCATCGCGAAATGAAGTTAATGGTAAAGAAACTTTGGTAGCAAGTTATTCACGAGCGTTAATGAAATTGAAAATGTGTTGAAAACACATCTTTGGTACTCGTCTTGAAGAGAACTTTTGAACTGTTTGGAATTTTTAGACGCGGCCTGCATGTTTTAGAAACTACACATTCTGGGCTTGAATTTGAACTCAAATTTTGTATTCATTCTATGGAAATCAAGAGAGTTATTGTCGTTTGAATGTGTCTCACCGTGTTACCCGAAATACGGATTCCATTTATCTGCCGATAGGAGGGAGTAAAAATGGAAGTTAAACGTTTCACTCACGAATTTGGCTTGGAAATATTTTTCTTATATTGCGGGATCAATCATCTCGAAATGAAGTTAATGGTAAAAAATACTTTGGTTGCAAGTTATTCACGAGCATTAATCGATTTGAAAATGTGTTGAAATCTCATCTTCGATATCCGTTCCGAAGATTACTTTCGAACTGTTAGGAATTTTTAGACGCGGCCCGCAAGTTTTAGAAAGTAGACAATCTGAGCTTGAATTTGAACACAAATTTTGAATTTTTTCAATGGAAATCCAGAGAGTTATTGTCATTTCAAAATGTCTCACCGTGTTGCCCGAAATACGGATTCCAATTATGTGCCGATAGGAGGGAGTAAAAATGGAAGTTAAACGTTCCGCTCTCTAATTTGGCTTGGAAATATTTTTCTTATATCACGGGATCAATCATCTTGAAATAAAGTTTTGGGTAAAAAATACTTCGGTTGCAAGCTATTTAGGAGCATTAATCGACATGAAAATGTGTTGAAATCTCTTCTTCGGTAATCGTCTCGAAGATAACTTTTGAACAGTTTGGAGGTTTTAGACGCGGCCGGCATGTTTTAGAAAGTACACATTCTGAGCTTGAATTTGAACACAAATTTTGTATTCCTTCTATGGAAATCAAGAGAGTTATTGTCGTTTGAAAGTGTCTCACCGTGTTACCCGAAATACGGATTCCAATTATCTGCCGATAGGAGGGAGTAAAAATGGAAGTTAAACGTTTCGCTCACGAATTTGGGTTGGAAATATTTTTCTTATATTGCGGGATCAATCATCGCGAAATGAAGTTAATGGTAAAGAAACTTTGGTAGCAAGTTATTCACGAGCGTTAATGAAATTGAAAATGTGTTGAAAACTCATCTTTGGTAATCGTCTAAAAGAGAACTTTTGAACTGTTTGAAATTTTTAGACGCGGCTTGCATGTTTTAGAAACTACACATTCTGGGCTTGAATTTGAGCTCAAATTTTGTATTCATTCTATGGAAATCAAGAAAGTTATTGTCGTTTGAATGTGTCTCACCCTGTTACCCGAAATACGGATTCCATTTATCTGCCGATAGGAGGGAGTAAAAATGGAAGTTAAACGTTTCACTCACGAATTTGGCTTGGAAATATTTTTCTTATATTGTGGGATCAATCATCTCGAAATGCAGTTAATGGTAAAAAATACTTTGGTTGCAAGTTATTCACGAGCATTAATCGATTTGAAAATGTGTTGAAATCTCATCTTCGATATCCGTTCCGAAGATTTTGAACTGTTTGGAATTTTTAGACGCGGCCTGCAAGTTTTAGAAAGTAGACACTCTGAGCTTGAATTTGAACACAAATTTTGTATTTTTTCAATGGAAATCCAGAGAGTTATTGTCATTTCAAAATGTCTCACCGTGTTGCCCGAAATACGGATTCCAATTATGTGCTGATAGGAGGGAGTAAAAATGGAAGTTAAACATTCCGCTCTCTAATTTGGCTTGGAAATATTTTTCTTATATCACGGGATCATTCATCTCGAAATAAAGTTTTGGGTGAAAAATACTTCGGTTGCAAGTTAATTAGGAGCATTAACCGACTTGAAAATGTGTTGAAAACTCTTCTTCGGTAATCGTCTCGGAGATAACTTTTGAACAGTTTGGAATTTTTAGACGCGGCCTGCATGTTTTAGAAAGTACACATTCTGAGCTTGAATTTGAACACAAATTTTGTATTCTTTCTCTGGAAATCAAGAGAGTTATTGTCGTTTGAATGTGTCTCACCGTGTTACCTGAAATACGGATTCCAATTATGTGCCGATAGGAGGGACTAAAAATGGAAGTTAAACGTTTCGCTCTCGAATTTGGCTTGGAAATATTTCTCTTATATTGTGGGATCAATCATCGCGAAATGAAGTTAAGGTAAAGAATACTTTGTTTGCAAGTTATTCACGATCGTTAATCGAATTGAAAATGTGTTGAGAACTCATCTTTGGTAATCATCTCGAAGATAACTTTTGAACTGTTTGGAATTTTTAGACGCGGCCTGAATGTCTTAGGAAGTACACATTCTGGGCATGAATTTGAACAAAATTTTGTATTCTTTCATTGGAAATCAAGAGAGTTATTGTCGTTTGAAAGTGTCTCACCGTGTTACCCAAAATACGGATTCCAATTATGTGTCGATAGGAGGGAGTAAAAATGGAAGTTAAATGTTTCACTCACGAATTTGGCTTCGAAATTTTTTTCTTATATTGCGGGATCAATCATCTCGAAATGAAGTTAATGGTAAAAAATACTTTGGTTGCAAGTTATTCATGAGCGTTGATCGAATTGAAAATGTGTTGAAAACTCATCTTCGAAAATCGTCTTGAAGATAACTTTTGAACTGTTTGGAATTTTTAGACGCGGCCTGCATGTTTTAGAAAGTACACATTCTGAGCTTTTATTTGAACAAAAATTTTGTATTCTTTCAATGGAAATCAAGAGACTTATTGTCGTTTGAAAGTGTCTCACCGTGTTACCCGCAATACGGATTCCAATTATGTGCCGATAGGAGGGAGCAATAATGAAAGTTAAACGTTTCATCCACGAATTTGGCTTGGAAATATTTTACTTATATTGCATAAATAATCATCTTGAAATGAAGTTAAGGGTAAAAAATACTTTGCTTGCAAGTTATTCACGAGCGTTAATCGATTTGAAAATGTGTTGAAAACTCATCTTCGGTAACCGTTTCTAAGATAACTTTTGAATGGTTAGGAATTTTTAGATGTGGCCCACATGTTTTAGAAAGTATACATTCTGAGCTTGAATTTGAACCCAAATTTTGTGTTCTTTTGGTGGAAATCTAGAGAGTTATTGTCATTTCAAAATGTCTGACCGTGTTTCCCGAAATACAGATTCCAATTATGTGCCGATAGGAGGGAGTAAAAGTGGAAGTTAAACGTTTCAACCACGAATTTGGCTTGGACATATTTTTCTTATATCGCGGGATCAATCATCTCAAAATGAAGTTTTGGGTAAAAAATACTTCGGTTGCAAGTTATTCACGAGCGTTAATCGACTTGAAAATGTGTTGAAAACTCATCTTCGATAATCGCCTCGAAGATAACTTTTGAACTGTTCGGAATTTTTTGACGCAGCCTGCATGTTTTAGAAAGTACACATTCTGATCTTGAATTTGAACACAGATTTTGTATTCTTTCAATGGAAATCAAGAGAGTAATTGTCGTTTGAAAGTGCCTTACCGTGTTACCAGAAATAGGGATTCAAATTTTGTGCCAATAGGAGGGAGTAAAAGTGGAAGTTAAGCGTTTCATCCACTAATTTGCCTTGGAAATATTTTTCTCATATCGCCGGATCAATCATCTCGAAATGAAGTTTTGGGTAAAAAATACTTTGGTTGCAAGTTATTCACGAGTGTTAATCGAGTTAAAAATGTGTTGAAAACTCATCTTCGGTAATCGTCTCAGAGATAACTTTTGAACTGCTTGGAATTTTTAGACGCGGCCAGCATGTTTTAGAAAGTACACATTCTGAGCTTCAATTCGAACACAAATTTTGAATTCTTTCAACAAAAATGAAGAGACTTATTGTCGTTTGAAAGTGTCTCACTGTGTTTCCCGAAATGCGAATTAAAATTATGTGCCGATAGGAGGGAGTAAAAATGGAAGTTAAACGTTTTATCCACGAATTTGGCTTGGAAATATTTTTCTTATATTGTGGGATCAATCATCTCAAAATAAAGTTAGGGGTAAAAAATACTTTGGTTGCAAGTTATTCACGAGCGTTAATCGATTTGAAAATCTGTTGAAAACCCATCCTCGGTAATTGTTTCTAAGATAACTCTTGAACGGTAAGGAATTTTTAGCCACGACCCGCATGTTTTAGAAAGTATACATTTTGAGCTTGAATTTGAACACAAATTTTGTATTCTTTTTGTGGAAATCTAGAAAGTTATTGTCATTACAAAATGTCTGACCGTGTTACCCGAAATACGAATTCCAATTATGTGCCGATAGGAGGGAATAAAAATGGAAGTTAAACGTTTCAACCACGTATTGGGCTTCGAAATATTTTTCTTATATCGCTGGATCAATCATCTCAAAATGAAGTTTTGGGTAAAAAATACTTCGGTTGTAAGTTATTCACGAGCGTTAATCGACTTGAAAATGTGTTGAAAACTCATCTTCAGTAATTGTCTCGAAGATAACTTTTGAACTGTTCGGAATTTTTTGACGCGACCTACATGTTTTAGAAAGTACACATTCTGATCATGAATTTGAACACAAATTTTGTATTCTTTCAATGGAAATCAAGAGAGTTATTGTCGTTTGAAAGTGCCTTATTGTGTTAACATGAAATTGTGTTGAAAACTCATCTTCGGTAATTGTCTTGAAGATAACTTTTGAACTGCTTGTAATTTTTAGACGCGGCCTGCATGTTTCAGAAAGTACACATTCTGAGCTTGAATTTGAACACAATTTTGTATTCTTTCAATAGAAATGAAGAGAGTTATTTTCGTTTGAAAGTGTCTCACCGTGTTACCCGAAATACGAATTCCAATTATTTGCCGATAGGAGGTAGTAAAAATCGTAGTTAAACGTTTCGCTCACGAATTTCTCTTGGAAATATTTTTCTTGTAATGCGGGATCAACCATCTCGAAATGAAGTTAAGGGTAAAAAATACCTTGGTTGCAAGTTATTCACGAGCGTTAATCGATTTGAAAATGTGTTGAAAACTCATCTTCAGTAACCGTTTTAGATATAACTCTTGAACGGTTAGGAATTTTTAGACGCGGCCCACATGTTTTAGAAAGTATACATTCTCAGCTTGAATTTGAACACAAATTTTGTATTCTTTTTGTGGAAATGTAAAGAGTTATTGTCATTGCAAAATGTCTGACCGTGTTACCCGAAATAGGGATTCCAATTATGTGCCGATAGGTGGGAGTAAAAATGGAAGTTAAACGTTTCAACCACGAATTTGGCTTGTAAATATTTTTCTTATATCGCGGGATCAATCATCTCAAAATGAAGTTTTGGGTAAAAAATACTTCGGTTGCAAGTTATTCACAAGCGTTAATCGACTTGAAAATGTGTTGAAATCTAATCTTCGGCAATCGTCTCGAAGATAACTTTTGAACTGCTCAGAATTTTTAGACACGGCCTGCATGTTTTAGAAAGCACACATTCTGATCTTGAATTTGAACACAAATTTTGTATACTTTCAATGGAAATTAGGAGAGTTATTGTCGCTCGAAATTGCCTTACCGTGTAACCGGAAATACGGATTCCAATTATGTGTCGATAGGAGGGAGTAAAAACGGAAGTTAAACGTTTCAACCACGAATTTGGCTTGGAAATATTTTTCTTATATCGCAGGATCAATCATCTCAAAATGAGGTTTTGGGTAAAAAATACTTCGGTTGCAAGTTATTCACGAGCGTTAATCGACTTGAAAATGTGTTGAAAACTCATCTTCGGTAATCGTCTCGAAGATAACTTTTGAATTGTTCGGAATTTTTAGACACGGCCTGCATGTTTTACAAAACACACATTCTGATCTTGAATTTCAACACAAATTTTGTTTTCTTTCAATGGAAATCAAGATAGTTATTGTCGTTTGAAATTGCCTTACCGTTTTACCCGAAATACGGATTCCAATTATGTGCCGATAGGGGGGGTAAAAATGGAAGTTAAACGTTTCATCCACGAATTTGGCTTGGAAATATTTTTCTTATATCGCGTAATCAATCATCTCGGAATGAAATTTTGGGTAAAAAAAACTTTGGCGGCAAGTTATTCGTGAGCGTTAATCGACTTGACAATGTGTTGAAAACTCATCTTCGGTAATCGTCTCAGAGATAACTTTTGAACTGCTTGGAATTTTTAGATGCGGCCTGCATGTATTAGAAAGTACAAATTCTGAGCTTGAATTTCAACACAAATTTTGTATTCTTTCAATGGAAATCAAGAGAGTTATTGTCGTTTCAAAGTGTCTCACCTTGTTACCCGAAATACGGATTCCAATTATGTGCCGCTAGGGGGGAGTAAAAACGGAAGTTAAATGTTTCATCCACGTATTTGGCTTGGAAATATTTTTCTTATATAGTGGGATCAATCATCTCAAAATGAAGTTTTGGGTAAAAAATACATCGGTTGCAAGTTATTCACGAGCGTTAATCGACTTGAAAATGTGTTGAAAACTCATCTTCGGTAATCGTCTCGAAGATAACTTTTGAACTGCTTGGAATTTATAGATGCGGCCAGCATGTTTTCGAAAGTAGACATTCTGAGTTTGAATTTGAACACAAATTTTGTATTCTTTCAATGGAAATCAAGAGAGTTATTGTTGTTTGAAAGTGTCTCACCGTGTTACCCGAAATACGGATTCCAAATATGTGCCGATAGGAGGGATTAAAAATGGAAGTTAAACGTTTCAACCACAAATTTGGCTTGGAAATATTTTTCTTATATCGCGGGATCAATCATCTCGAAATGAAATTTTGGGTAAAAAATACATTGGCTGCAAGTTATTCATGAGCGTTAATCGACTTGAAAATGTGTTGAAAACTCATCTTCGGTAATCGTTTCGGAGATAACTTTTGAACTGCTTGGAATTTTTGATGCGGCCTACATGCATTAGAAAGTACACATTCTGAGCTAGGATTTGAACACAAAATTTGTATTCTTTCAATGGAAATCAAGGGAGTTATTGTCGTTTGAAAGTGTCTCACCGTGTTACCCGAAATACGAATTAAAATTATGTGCCGATAGGGGGGAGTAAAAATGGAAGTTAAACGTCTCATCCACGAATTTGGCTTGCAAATATTTTTTTTGTATAGCGGGATCAATCATCTCAAAATGAAGTTTTGGGTAAAAAATACATCAGTTGCAAGTTATTCACGAGCGTTAATCGACTTGAAAATGTGTTGAAAACACATCTTCGATTATCGTCTCAAAGATAACTTTTGAACTGCTTGGAATTTTTAGACGCGGCCCGCATGTTTTCGAAAGTACGCATTCTGAGTTTGAATTTGAACACAAATTTTGTATTCTTTCAATGGAAATCAAGAGAGTTATTGTTGTTTGAAAGTGTCTAGCCATGTTACCCAAAATACGGATTCCGATTATTTGCCGATAGGAGGGAGTAAAAATGGTAGTTAAACGTTTCGCTCATGAATTTGGCTTGGAAATATTTTTCTTATAATGCGGGAGCAATCATCTCGAAATGAAGTTAAGGGTAAAAAATACTTTGGTTGCAAGTTATTCACGAGCGTTAATCGATTTGAAAATGTGTTGAAAACTCATTTTCGGTGACCGCTTCTAAGATAACTTTTGAACGGTTAGGAATTTCTAGGCCCGGCCCCATGTTTTAGAAAGTATACATTCCGAGCTTGAATTTGAACACAAATTTTATGTTCTTTTTGCGGAAATCTAGAGAGTTATTTTCATTTCAAAATATTAGACCGTGTTACCCGAAATACGGATTCCAATTATGTGCCGATAGGAGGGTGTAAAAATGGTAGTTAAACGTTTCAACCACGAATTTGGCTTGGAAATATTTTTCTTATATCGCGGGATTAATCATCTCAAAATGAAGTTTTGGGTAAAAAATACGTCGGTTGCAAGCTATTCAAGAGCGTTAATCTACCTGAAAATGTGTTGAGAACTCTTTTTCGGTAATCGTCTCGAAGTTAACTTTTGAACTGTTTGGAATTTTTTGACACGGCCTGCACGTTTTAGAAAGCACATATTCTGATCTTGAATTTGAACACAAATTTTGCATTCTTTCAATGGAAATCAAGAGAGTTATTGTCGTTTGAAAGTGCCTCACCGTGTTACCCGAAATACGGATTCCAATTATGTGCTGATAGGAGGGAGTAAAAATGGAAGTTAAACGTTTTGCTCACGAATTTGGCTTGGAAATATTTTTCTTATATCGCGGGATCAATCATCTCGAAATGAAGTTTTGGGTAAAAAATACATCAGTTGCAAGTTATTCACGAGCGTTAATCGACTTTAAAATGTGTTGAAAACTCATCTTCGGTAATCGTCTCGAAGATAACTTTTGAACTGTCTGGAATTTTTAGACGCGGCCTGCACGTTTTAGAAAGTACACATTCTGAGCATGAATTTGAACAAAAATTTTGTATTCTTTCGATGGAAATCAAGAGAGTTATTGTCGTTTGAATGTGTCTCACCGTGTAAACGAAATACGGATTCCAATTATATGCCGATCGGAGGGAGTAAAAATGGTAAATAAACGATTCGGTCACGAATTTGGCATGGAAATATTTTTCTTATAATGCGGGATCAATCATCTCGGAATGAAGTTAAGGGTAAAAAAATATTTTGTTTGCAACTTATTCATGAGCATTAATCAAGTTGAAAATGTGTTGAAAACTCATCTTCGGTAATCGTCTAGGAGATAACTTTTGAATTGCTTGGAATTTTTGGACGCGGCCTGCATGTTTTGGAAAGTGCACATTCTGAGCTTGAATTTGAAGACAAATTTTGTATTCTTTCATTGGAAATCAAGAGAGTTATTGTCGTTTGAAAGTGTCTCACCGTGTTACTTGAAATACGGATTCCAATTATGTGCCGATAGGAGGGAGTAAGAAGGGAGGTTAAAGGTTTCAACCACAAATTTGGCGTGGAAATATATCGCGGGATCAATCACCTAAAAATGAAGTTTTCGGTAAAAAATACCTCGGTTGCAAGTTATTCACGAGCGTTAATTGACTTGAAAATGTGTTGAAAACTCATCTTCGATAATCGTCTTGAAGATAACTTTTGAACTGCTTGGAATTTATAGACACGAACAGCATGTTTTTGAAAGTACACATTCTGAGTTTGAATTTGAACACAAATTTTGTATTCTTTCAATGGAAATCAAGAGAGTTATTGTTGTTTGAAAGTGTCTCACCGTGTTACCCGAAATACGGATTCCAAATATGTGCCGATAGGAGGGATTAAAAATGGAAGTTAAACGTTTCAACCACAAATTTGGCTTGGAAATATTTTTCTTATATCGCGGGATCAATCATCTCGAAATGAAATTTTGGGTAAAAAATACATTGGCTGCAAGTTATTCATGAGCGTTAATCGACTTGAAAATGTGTTGAAAACTCATCTTCAGTAATCGTTTCGGAGATAACTTTTGAACTGCTTGGAATTTTTGACGCGGCCTACATGCATTAGAAAGTACACATTCTGAGCTAGGATTTGAACACAAAATTTGTATTCTTTCAATGGAAATCAAGGGAGTTATTGTTGTTTGAAAGTGTCTTACCGTGTTACCCGAAATACGAATTAAAATTATGTGCCGATAGGGGGGAGTAAAAATGGAAGTTAAACGTCTCATCCACGAATTTGGCTTGCAAATATTTTTTTTGTATAGCGGGATCAATAATCTCAAAATGAAGTTTTGGGTAAAAAATACATCAGTTGCAAGTTATTCACGAGCGTTAATCGACTTGAAAATGTGTTGAAAACACATCTTCGATGATCGTCTCGAAGATAACTTTTGAACTGCTTGGAATTTTTAGACGCGGCCTGCATGTTTTCGAAAGTACACATTCTGAGCTTGAATTTGAACACAAATTTTGTATTCTTTCAATGGAAATCAAGAGAGTTATTGTTGTTTGAAAGTGTCTAGCCATGTTACCCAAAATACGGATTCCGATTATTTGCCGATAGGAGGGAGTAAAAATGGTAGTTAAACGTTTCGCTCATGAATTTGGCTTGGAAATATTTTTCTTATAATGCGGGATCAATCATCTCGAAATGAAGTTAAGGGTAAAAAATACTTTGGTTGCAAGTTATTCACGAGCGTTAATCGATTTGAAAATGTGTTGAAAACTCATCTTCGGTGACCGTTTCTAAGATAACTTTTGAACGGTTAGGAATTTCTAGGCTCGGCCCCATGTTTTAGAAAGGATACATTCTGAGCTTGAATTTGAACACAAATTTTATGTTCTTTTTGCGGAAATCTAGAGAGTTATTTTCATTTCAAAATATCAGACCGTGTTACCCGAAATACGGATTCCAATTATGTGCCGATAGGAGGGATTAAAAATGGAAGTTAAACGTTTCAACAACGAATTTGGCTTGGAAATATTTTTCTTATATCGCGGGATTAATCATCTCAAAATGAAGTTTTGGGTAAAAAATACGTCGGTTGCAAGCTATTCAAGAGCGTTAATCTACCTGAAAATGTGTTGAGAACTCTTTTTCGGTAATCGTCTCGAAGTTAACTTTTGAACTGTTCGGAATTTTTTGGCACGGCCTGCACGTTTTAGAAAGCACATATTCTGATCTTGAATTTGAACACAAATTTTGTATTCTTTCAATGGAAATCAAAAGAGTTAATGTCGTTTGAAAGTGCCTCACTGTGTTACCCGAAATACGGATTCCAATTATGTGCTGATAGGAGGGAGTAAAAATGGAAGTTAAACGTTTTACTCACGAATTTGGCTTGGAAATATTTTTCTTATATCACGGGATCAATCATCTCGAAATGAAGTTTTGGGTAAAAAATACATCAGTTGCAAGTTATTCACTAGCGTTAATCGACTTTAAAATGTGTTGAAAACTCATCTTCGGTAATCGTCTCGAAGATAACTTTTGAACTGTCTGAAATTTTTAGACGCGGCCTGCACATTTTAGAAAGTACACATTCTGAGCATGAATTTGAACAAAAATTTTGTATTCTTTCGATGGAAATCAAGAGTGTTATTGTCGTTTGAATGTGTCTCACCGTGTAAACGAAATACAGATTCCAATTATATGCCGATAGGAGGGAGTAAAAATGGTAAATAAACGATTCGGTCACGAATTTGGCATGGAAATATTTTTCTTATAATGCGGGATCAATCATCTCGGAATGAAGTTAAGGGTAAAAAAATATTTTGTTTGCAACTTATTCATGAGCATTAATCGAGTTGAAAATGTGATGAAAACTCATCTTCGGTAATCGTCTAGGAGATAACTTTTAAATTGCTTGGAATTTTTGGATGCGGCCTGCATGTTTTGGAAAGTGCACATTCTGAGCTTGAATTTGAAGACAAATTTTGAATTCTTTCAATGGAAATCAAGAGAGTTATTGTCGTTTGAAAGTATCTCACCGTGTTACTCGAAATACGGATTCCAATTATGTGCCGATAGGAGGGAGTAAGAAGGGAGGTTAAAGGTTTCAACCACAAATTTGGCTTGGAAATATTTTTCTTATATCGCGGGATCAATCACCTGAAAATGAAGTTTTCGGTAAAAAATACCTCGGTTGCAAGTTATTCACGAGCGTTAATCGACTTGAAAATGTGTTGAAAACTCATCTTCGGTAATCGTCTCGAAGATAACTTTTGAACTGTTCAGAATTTTTGGACGCGACCTGCATGTTTTATATTCTTTTTGCAGAAATCTAGAGAGTTATTTTCATTTCAAAATATCAGACCGTGTTACCCGAAATACGAATTCCAATTATGTGCCGATAGGAGGGTGTAAAAATGGAAGTTAAACGTTTCAACCACGAATTTGGCATGGAAATATTTTTCTTATATCGCGGGATTAATCATCTCAAAATGAAGTTAAGGGTAAAAAATACTTTGGTTGGAAGCTATTCACGAGCTTTAATCGATTTGAAAATGTGTTGAAATCTCATCTTCGGTAATCGTCTCAGGGATAACTTTTGAACTGTTTGGAATTATTAGACGCGGCCTGCATGTTTTAGAAAGTACACATTCTGAGCTTGAATTTGAACACAAATTTTGTATTCTTTTTGTGGAAATCAAGAGAGTTTTTGTCGTTTCAAAATGTCTGATCGTGTTACCTGAAATACGGATTCCAATTATGTGTCGATAAAAGGGAGTAAAAATGGAAGTTAAACGTTTCATCCAAGAATTTGGCTAGGAAATATTTTTCTTATATCGCGGGGTCGATCATCTCGAAATGAAGTTTTGGGTAAAAAATACTTTGGTTGCAAGTTATTCACGAGTGTTAATAGATTTGAAAATGTGTCGAAAACTTATCTTCGGTAATCGTCTCGGAGTTAACTTTTGAACTGTTTGGAATTGTAAGACGCGGCCTGCATGTTTTGGAAAGTAAACATTCTGAGCTTGAATTTGAACACAAATTTTGTATTCTTTTTGTGGAAATCAAGAGAGTTTTTGTTTTTTCAAAATGTCTGACCATGTTACCCGAAATACGGATTCCAATTATGTGTCGATAGATGGGAATAAAAATGGAAGTTAAACGTTTCATCCTCGAATTTGGCTTCAAAATATTTTTCTTATATCGCGGGATCAATCATCTCGAAATGAAGTTTTAGGTAAAAAATAGTTTGGTTGCAAGTTATTCACGAGCGTTAATCAAATTGAAAATGTGTTGAAAACTCATCTTCGGTAATCGTCTCAATGATAACTTTTGAACTGTTTGGAATTTTTAGACGCGGCCTCCATGTTTTAGAAAGTACACATTCTGGGCTTGAATTTGAACAAAAATTTTGTGTTCTTTCAATGGAAATCAAGAAAGTTATTGTCGTTTGAAAGTGTCTCCCCGTGTTACCCGAAATACGGATTCCAATTTTGTGCCGATAGGAGGGAGTAAAAATGGAAGTTAAACGTTTCGCTCACGAATTTGGCTTGGAAATATTTTTCTTGTATTGCGGGATCAATCATCTTGAAATGAAGTTAAGGGTAAAAAATACTTTGGTTGCAAGTTATTCACGAGCGTTAATCGATTTGAAAACGTGTCGGAATCTCATCTTCGATAACCTTTCTGAAGATTACTTTGAACGGGTAGGAATTTTTTGACGTGGCCCGCAAGTTTTAGAAAGTATACATTCTGAGCTTGAATTTGAGCACAAATTTTGTCGTTCCAAAATGTCTCACCGTGTTGCCCGAAAAACGGATTACAATTATGTGCCGATACAAATGGGTAAAAATGGATGTTAAATGTTTCGCTCACGAATTTGGCTAGGAAATATTTTTCTTATATCATGGGATCAATCATCTCGAAATAAAGTTAAGGGTAAAAAATACTTTGGTTGGAAGTTATTCACGAGCGTTAATCGATTTGAAAATGTGATGAAATCTCATCCTCAGTAATCGTCTCAGAGATAACTTTTCAACTGTTTGGAATTTTTAGACCCGGCCCGCATGTTTTAGAAAGTACACATTCTAAGCTTGAATTTGAACACAAATTTTAAATTCTTTTTGTGGAAATCCAGAGAGTTTTTTTCGTTTCAAAATATCTGACCGTGTTACCCGAAATACGGATTCCAATTATTTGTCGATAGAAGGGGGTAAAAATGGAAGTTAAATGTTTGATCCACAAATTTGGCTTGGAAATATTTTTCTTATATCGCGGGATCAATAATCTTGAAAAGAAGTTTGGGGTAAAAAATACTTTGGTTGCACGTTATTCACGAGCGTTAATCGAATTGAAAATGTGTAGAAAACTCATCTTCTGTAATTGTCTTGAAGATAAATTTTGAACTACTAGGAATTTTTAGACGAGCCCTGCATGTTTTAGAAAGTACACATTCTGGTTTTGAATTTGAACACAAATTTTCTATTCTTCCACTGGAAATCAAGAGAGTTATTGTCGTTTGAAAGTGCCTCAACGTGTTACCCGAAATACGGATTCCAATTATGTGTCGATAGGAGGGAGTAAAAATGGAAGTTAAACGTTTCGCTCACAAATTTGGCCTGGAAATATTTTTCTTATATTGAGGGATCAATCATCTCGAAATGAAGTTAAGTGTAAAAAATACTTTGGTTGCAAGTTATTCACGAGCGTTAATCGAATTGAAAACGTGTTGAAAACTCATCTTCGGTAATCGCCTCGAAGATAACTTTTGAACTGTTTGGAATTTTTAGAAGCGGCCTGCATGTTTTAGAAAGTATACATCCTGGGCTTGAATTTGAACACAAATTTTGTATTCTTTCAATGGAAATCAAGAGAGTTATTGTCGTTTGAATGTGTCTCACCGTGTTACCCGAAATACGGATTCAAATTATGTGTCGATATGAGGGAGTAAAAATGGAAGTTAAACGTTTCGCTCACGAATTTGGCTTGTAAATATTTTTCTTATATTATGCGATCAATCATCTCGAAATGAAGTTAATGGTAAAAAATACTTTGGTTGCAAGTTATTCACAAGCGTTAATTGAATTGAAAATGTGTTGAAAACTCATCTTCAGTAATTGTCTCGAAGATAACTTTGAATTGTTTGGAATATTTAGACTCGGCCCGCATGTTTTAGAAAGTACACATTCTGAGCTTGAATTTGAACACAAATTTTGTATTCTTTCCATGGAAATCAAGAAAGTTATTGTCGTTTGAAAGTGTCTCACTGTGTTACCCGAAATACATATTCCAATTATGTGCCGATAGGGGGGTGTAAAAATGTAAGTTCAACGTTTCACCCACGAATTTGGCTTGGAAATATTTTTCTTATATTGCGGGATCAATCATCTCGAAATGAAGTTAATGGTGAAGAATACTTTGGTTGCAAGTTATTCACGAGCGTTAATCGAATTGAAAATGTGTTGAAAACTCATCTTCGGTAATCGTCTTGAAGATAAGATTTGAACTGTTCGGAATTTTTAGACGCGGCCTGCATGTTTTAGAAAGTACACATTCTGGGCTTGAATTTGAACACAAAAATTGTATTCTTCCACTGGATATCAAGAGAGTTATTGTCGTTTGAAAGTGTCTCACCGTGTTACCCGAAATACGGATTCCAATTATGTGTCGATAGGTGGGAATAAAAATGGAAGTTAAACGTTTCGCTCACGAATTTGGCTTGGAAATATTTTTCTTCTATTGAGGGATCAATCATCTCAAAATGAATTTAATGGTAAAAAATACTTTGGCTGCAAGTTATTCACGAGCGTTAATCGAATTGAAATTGTGTTGAAAACTCATATTCGGTAATCGTCTCGATGATAACTTTTGAACTGTTTGGAATTTTTAGATGCGGCCTGCATGTTTTAGAAAGTACACATTCTGGGCTTGAATTTGAACACAAATATTGTATTCTTCCACTGGAAATCAAGAGAGTTATTGTCGTTTGAAAGTGTCTTACCGTGTTACCCGAAATACGGATTCCGAATTTTGTGCTGATAGGAGGGAGTAAAAATGGAAGTTAAACGTTTCGCTCACGAATTTGGCTTGGAAATATTTTTCTTGTATTGCGGGATCAATCATCTTGAAATGAAGTTAAGGGTAAAAAATACTTTGGTTGCAAGTTATTCACGAGCGTTAATCGATTTGAAAACGTGTCGGAATCTCATCTTCGATAACCTTTCTGAAGATTACTTTGAACGGGTAGGAATTTTTTGACGTGGCCCGCAAGTTTTAGAAAGTATACATTCTGAGCTTGAATTTGAGCACAAATTTTGTCGTTTCAAATTGTCTCACCGTGTTGCCCGAAAAACGGATTACAATTATGTGCCGATACAAGGGGGTAAAAATGGATGTTAAATGTTTCGCTCACGAATTTGGCTAGGAAATATTTTTCTTATATCATGGGATCAATCATCTTGAAATAAAGTTAAGGGTAAAAAATACTTTGGTTGGAAGTTATTCACGAGCGTTAATCGATTTGAAAATGTGTTGAAATCTCATCCTCGGTAATCGTCTCAGAGATAACTTTTGAACTGTTTGGAATTTTCAGACGCGGCCTACATGTTTTAGAAAGTACACATTCTAAACTTGAATTTGAACACAAATTTTAAATTCCTTTTGTGGAAATCCAGAGAGTTTTTGTCGTTTCAAAATGTCTGACCGTGTTACGCGAAATACGGATTCCAATTATTTGTCGATAAAAGGGAGGAAAAATGGAAGTTAAACGTTTGATCCACAAATTTGGCTTGGAAATATTTTCCTTATATCGCAGGATCAATCATCTTGAAATGAAGTTTTGGGTAAAAAATACTTTGGTTGCAAGTTATTCACGAGCGTTAATCGAATTGAAAATGTGTTGACAACTCATCTTCTGTAATCGTCTCAAAGATAACTTTTGAACTGCTAGGAATTTTTAGACGAGCCCTGCATGTTTTAGAAAGTACACTCTCTAGGCTTGAATTTGAACACAAATTTTGTGTTATTTCAATGGAAATCAAGAGAGTTATTGTCGTTTGAAAGTGTCTCAACGTGTTACCCGAAATACGGATTCCAATTATGTGTCGATAGGAGGGGGTAAAAATGGAAGTTAAATGTTTCGCTCATGAATTTGGCTTGGAAATATTTTTCTTATATTGAGGGATCAATCATCTTGAATTGAAGTTAATTGTAAAAAATACTTCGGTTGCAAGTTATTCACGAGCGTTAATCGAATTGAAAACGTGTTGAAAACTCATCTTCGATAATCGCCTTGAAGATAACTTTTGAACTGTTTAGAATTTTTAGAAGCGGCCTGCATGTTTTAGAAAGTGCACATCCTGGGCTTGAATTTGAACACAAATTTTTTATTCTTTCAATGGAAATCAAGAGAGTTATTGTCGTTCGAAAGTGTCTCACCATGTTACCCGAAATACGGATTCCAATTATGTGTCGATATGAGGGAGTAAAAATGGAAGTTAAACGTTTCGCTCACGAATTTGGCTTGGAAATATTTTTCTTATATTGTGCGATCAATCATCTCGAAATGAAGTTAATGGTAAAAAATACTTCGGTGGCAAGTTATTCCCGAGCGTTAATCGAATTGAAAATGTGTTGAAAACTCATCTTCAGTAATCGTCTCGAAGATAACTTTTGAATTGTTTTGAATATTTAGAAGCGGCCTGCATGTTTTAGAAAGTACACACTCTGAGCCTGAATTTGAACACAAATTTTGTATTCTTTCTATGGAAATCAAGAAAGTTATTGTCGTTTGAAAGTGTGTCACCAATTACCCGAAATACGTATTCCAATTATGTGCCGATAGGAGGGTGTAAAAATGTAAGTTAAACGTTTCGCTCACGAATTTGGCTTGGAAATATTTTTCCTATATTGCGGGATCAATCATCTCAAAATGAAGTTAATGGTGAAGAATACTTTGGTTGCAAGTTATTCACGAGCGTTAATCGAATTGAAAATGTGTTGAAAACTCATATTCGGTAATCGTCTTGAAGATAAGATTTGAACTGTTCAGAATTTTTAGACGCCGCCTGCATGTTTTAGAAAGTACACATTCTGGGTTTGAATTTGAACACAAATATTGTATTCTTCCACTGGAAATCAAGAGAGTTATTGTCTTTTGAAAGTGTCTCAACGTGTTACCCGAAATACGGATTCCAATTATGTGTCGATAGGAGGGAGTAAAAATGGAAGTTAAACGTTTCGCTCATGAATTTGGCTTGGAAATATTTTTCTTATATTGAGGGATCAATCATCTCAAAATGAAGTTACTGGTAAAAAATACTTTGGTTGCAAGTTATTCACAAGCGTTAATCGAATTGAAATTGTGTTGAAAACTCATCTTCGGAAATCGCCTCGAAGATAACTTTTGAACTGTTTGAAATTTTTAGACGCGGCCTACATGTTTTAGAAAGTACACATTTAGAGCTTGAATTTGAACACAAATTGTGTATTCTTTTTACGGAAATGAGGAGAGTTATTGTCATTTGGAAGTGTCTCACCGTGTTACCCGATATACAGATTCCAATTATGTGCCGATAGGAGGGAGTAAAAATGGAAGTTAAACGTTTCGCTCACGAATTTGGCTTGTAAATATTTTTCTTATGTTGAGGGATCAATCATCTCTAAATGAAGTTAATGGTAAAAAATACTTTTGTTACGAGTTATTCACGAGCATTAATTGAATTGAATATGTGTTCAAAACTCATCTTCGGTAATCGTCTCGAAGATAACTTTTGAACTGTTTGGAATTTTTAGACACGGCCTGAATGTTTTAGAAAGTACACATTCTAAGCTTGAATTTGAACACAAATTTTCTATTCTTTCAATGGAAATCAAGGGACTTATTGACGTTTGAAAGTGTCTCGCCGAGTTACCAGAAATACGGATTCCAATTATGTGCCGATAGGAAGGAGTAGAAATGGAAGTTAAACGTTTCATCCACAAATTTGGCTTGGAAATATTTTTCTTATATCGCGGGATCAATCATCTCGGAATGAAGTTTTGGGTAAAAAATACTTTGGTTGCAAGTTATTCACGAGCGTTAATCGAATTGAAAATGTGTTGAAAACTCAGCTTCAGTAATCGTCTCGAAGATAACTTTTGAATTGTTCGGAATTTTTAGACGCCGCCTGCATGTTTTAGAAAGTACACATTTTGGGCTTGAATTTGAACACAAATATTGTATTCTTCCACTGGAAATTAAGAGAGTTATTGTCATTTGAAAGTGTCTCAACGTGTTACCCGAAATACGGATTCCAATTATGTGTCGATAGGAAGGAGTAAAAATGGAAGTTAAACGTTTCTCTCACGAATTTGGCTAGGAAATATTTTTCTTATATCATGGGATCAATCATCTCGAAATAAAGTTTTGGGTAAAAAATACTTTGGTTGCAAGTTATTCACGAGTGTTAATCGACTTGAAAATGTGTTGAAAACTCATCTGCGGTAATCGTCTCGGAGATAACTTTTTAACAGTTTGGAATTTTTAGACGCGGCCTGCATGTTTTAGAAAGTACACATTCTGGGCTTGAATTTGAAAACAAATTTTGTATTCTTTCTGTGGAAATCAAGAGAGTTATTGTCATTTGAAAGTGTCTCACCGTGTTACCCGAAATACGGATTCCAACTATGTGCCAATAGGAGGGAGTAAAAATGGAAGTTAAACGTTTTGCCCACGAATTTGGCTTGGAAATATTTTTCTTTATTGCGGGATCAATCATATATGAAGTTAGTGGTAAAAAATACTTGGGTTGCAAGTTATTCACGAGCGTTAATCGAATTGAAAATGTGTTGAAAACTCATCTTCGGAAATCGTCTCGAAGATAACTTTTGAACTGTTTGGAACTTTTAGACGCGGTCTGCTTGTTTTAGAAATTACGCATTCTGAGCTTGAATTTGAACACAAATTTTGTATTCTTTCAATGGAAATCAAAAGAGTTATTGTCGTTTCAAAATGTCTCACAGTGTTACCCGAAATACGGATTCCAATTATGTGCCGATAGGAGGGAGTAAAAATGGAAGTTAAATGTTTCGCTCACGAATTTGGCTTGGGAATATTTTTCTTATATTGAGGGATCAATCATCTCGAAAGGAAGTTAATGGAAAAAAATACTTTGGTTGCAAGTTATTCACGAGCATTAATCGATTTGAAAATGTGTTGAAATCTCATCTTTGATATTCGTTCCGAAGATTACTTTTGAACGGTAAGGAATTTTTAGACGTGGCCCGCAAGTTTTAGAAAGTATACACTCTGAGCTTGAATTTGAACACATATTTTGTATTTTTTCAATGGAAATCCAGAGAGTTATTGTCGTTTCAAAATGTCTCACAGTGTTGCCCGAAATACGGATTCCAATTATGTGCCGATAGGAGGGAGTAAAAATGGAAGTTAAACGTTTCACTCACGAATTTGGCTAGGAAATATTTTTCTTATTTCATGGGATCAATCATCTCGAAATAATGTTTTGGGTAAAAAATACTTTGGTTACAAGTTATTCCCGAGCGTTAATAGACTTGAAAATGTGTTGAAAACTCATCTTCGATAATCGTCTCGGAGATAACTTTCGAACAGTTTGGAATTTTTAGACGCGGCATGCATGTTTTAGAAAGTACACATTCTGAGCTTGAATTTGAACACAAATTTTGTGTTCTTTCAATGCAAATCAAGAGATTTATTGTCATTTGAAAGTGTCTCGCCGTGTTACCCGAAATACAGATTCCAATTATGTGCCGATAGGAGGGAGTAGAAATGGAAGTTAAACGTTTCATCCACAAATTTGGCTTGGAAATAGTTTTCTTATATCGCGGGATCAATCATCTCGAAATTAAGTTTTGGGTAAATAATACTTTGGTTGCAAGTTATTCACGAGCATTAATCGACTTGAAAATGTGTTGAAAACTCATCTTCGGTAATCGTCTCGAGGATAACTTGTGAATTGTTTGGAATTTTTAGACGCGGCCTGCATGTTTTAGAAAGTACACATTCTGAGCTTGAATTTGAACACAAATTTTGTATTCTTTCAATGGAAATCAAGTGAGTTATTGTCGTTTGAAAGTGTCTCACCGTGTTACCCGAAATACGGATTCCAATTATATGCCGATAGGAGGGAAAAAAATGGTAGTTAAACGTTTCGCTCATGAATTTGGCTTGGAAATATTTTTCTTATATTTCGGGATCAATCATCTCAAAATGAAGTTAAGGGTAAAAAATACTTTGGTTGTAAGTTATTCACGAGCCTTAATCGAGTTGAAAATGCATTGTAGACTCATCTTCGGTAACCGTTTTGGAGAAAACTTTTGAACGGTTAGGAATTTTTAGACGCAGCCCATAAGTTTTAGAAAGTATACATTCTGAGCTTGAATTTGAAAACAAATTTTGTACTATTCCAATGGAAATCAAGAGAGTTATTGTTGTTTCAAAATGTCTCACCGTGTTGCCTAAAATACGGATTCCAATTATGTGCTGATAGGAGGGAGTAAAAATGGAAGTTAAACGTTTCGCTCAAGAATTTGTCCTGGAATTTTTTTTTTTTATATCGCAGGATCAATCATCTCGAACTGAAGTTTTGGGTTAAAAATACATTGGTTGAAAGTTATTGACAAGCATTAATCGACTTGAAAATGTGTTGAAAAGTCATCTTCAGTAATCGTTTCGGCGATAAGTTTTGAACTGTTTGAAATTTTTAGCCGCGGCCTACATGTTTTAGAAAGTACACATTCAGAGCTTGAATTTGAACACAAATTGTGTATTCTTTTTACGAAAATGAAGAGAGTTATTGTCATTTGGAAGTGTCTCACCGTGTTACCCGATAAACAGATTCCAATTATGTGCCGATAGGAGGGAGTAAAAATGGAAGTTAAACGTTTCGCTCACGAATTTGGCTTGTAAATATTTTTCTTATGTTGAGGGATCAATCATCCCTAAATGAAGTTAATCGTAAAAAAAACTTTTATTACAAGTTATTCACGAGCATTAATTGAATTGAATATGTGTTCAAAACTCATCTTCGGTAATCGTCTCGAAGATAACTTTTGAACTGTTTGGAATTTTTAGACGCGGCCTGAATGTTTTAGAAAGTACACATTCTAAGCTTGAATTTGAACACAAATTTTGTATTCTTTCAATGGAAATCAAGGGACTTATTGACGTTTGAAAGTGTCTCGCCGAGTTACCAGAAATACGGATTCCAATTATGTGCCGATAGGAAGGAGTAGAAATGGAAGTTAAACGTTTCATCCACAAATTTGGCTTGGAAATATTTTTCTTATATCGCGGGATCAATCATCTCGGAATGAAGTTTTGGGTAAAAAATACTTTGGTTGCAAGTTATTCACGAGCGTTAATCGAATTGAAAATGTGTTGAAAACTCAGCTTCAGTAATCGTCTCGAAGATAACTTTTGAATTGTTCGGAATTTTTAGACGCCGCCTGCATGTTTTAGAAAGTACACATTTTGGGCTTGAATTTGAACACAAATATTGTATTCTTCCACTGGAAATTAAGAGAGTTATTGTCGTTTGAAAGTGTCTCAACGTGTTAACCGAAATACGGATTCCAATTATGTGTCGATAGGAAGGAGTAAAAATGGAAGTTAAACGTTTCTCTCACGAATTTGGCTAGGAAATATTTTTCTTATATCATGGGATCAATCATCTCGAAATAAAGTTTTGGGTAAAAAATACTTTGGTTGCAAGTTATTCACGAGTGTTAATCGACTTGAAAATGTGTTGAAAACTCATCTGCGGTAATCGTCTCGGAGATAACTTTTTAACAGTTTGGAATTTTTAGACGCGGCCTGCATGTTTTAGAAAGTACACATTCTGGGCTTGAATTGGAAAACAAATTTTGTATTCTTTCTGAGGAAATCAAGAGAGTTATTGTCATTTGAAAGTGTCTCACCGTGTTACCCGAAATACGGATTCCAACTATGTGCCGATAGGAGGGAGTAAAAATGGAAGTTAAACGTTTTGCCTACGAATTTGGCTTGGAAATTTTTTTCTATATTGCGGGATCAATCATATCAAAATGAAGTTAATGGTAAAAAATACCTGGGTTGCAAGTTATTCACGAGCGTTAATCGAATTGAAAATGTGTTGAAAACTCATCTTCGGAAATCGTCTCGAAGATAACTTTTGAACTGTTTGGAACTTTTAGACGCGGTCTGCTTGTTTTAGAAATTACGCATTCTGAGCTTGAATTTGGACACAAATTTTGTATTCTTTCAATGGAAATCAAGAGAGTTATTGTCGTTTCAAAATGTCTCACAGTGTTACCCGAAATACGGATTCCAATTATGTGCCGATAGGAGGGAGTAAAAATGAAAGTTAAATGTTTCGCTCACGAATTTGGCTTGGGAATATTTTTCTTATATTGAGGGATCAATCATCTCGAAAGGAAGTTAATGGAAAAAAATACTTTGGTTGCAAGTTATTCACGAGCGTTAATCGATTTGAAAATGTGTTGAAATCTCATCTTTGATATTCGTTCCGAAGATTACTTTTGAACGGTAAGGAATTTTTAGACGTGGCCCGCAAGTTTTAGAAAGTATACACTCTGAGCTTGAATTTGAACACATATTTTGTATTTTTTCAATGGAAATCCAGAGAGTTATTGTCGTTTCAAAATGTCTCACAGTGTTGCCCGAAATACGGATTCCAATTATGTGCCGATAGGAGGGAGTAAAAATGGAAGTTAAACGTTTCGCTCACGAATTTGGCTAGGAAATATTTTTCTTATTTCATGGGATCAATCATCTCGAAATAATGTTTTGGGTAAAAAATACTTTGGTTACAAGTTATTCCCGAGCGTTAATAGACTTGAAAATGTGTTGAAAACTCATCTTCGGTAATCGTCTCAGAGATAACTTTTAAACAGTTTGGAATTTTTTGACGCGGCATGCATGTTTTAGAAAGTACACATTCTGAGCTTGAATTTGAACACAAATTTTGTGTTCTTTCAATGCAAATCAAGAGATTTATTGTCATTTGAAAGTGTCTCGCCGTGTTACCCAAAATACAGATTCCAATTATGTGCCGATAGGAGGGAGTAGAAATGGAAGTTAAACGTTTCATCCACAAATTTGGCTTGGAAATATTTTTCTTATATCGCGGGATCAATCATCTCGAAATTAAGTTTTGGGTAAATAATACTTTGGTTGCAAGTTATTCACGAGCATTAATCGACTTGAAAATGTGTTGAAAACTCATCTTCGGTAATCGTCTCGAGGATAACTTGTGAACTGTTTGGAATTTTTAGACGCGGCCTGCATGTTTTAGAAAGTACACATTCTGAGCTTGAATTTGAACAGAAATTTTGTATTCTTTCAATGGAAATCAAGTGAGTTATTGTCGTTTGAAAGTGTCTCACCGTGTTACCCGAAATACGGATTCCAATTATATGCCGATAGGAGGGAAAAAAAATGGTAGTTAAACGTTTCGCTCATGAATTTGGCTTGGAAATATTTTTCTTATATTTCGGGATCAATCATCTCAGAATGAAGTTAAGGGTAAAAAATACTTTGGTTGTAAGTTATTCACGAGCCTTAATCGAGTTGAAAATGCATTGTAGACTCATCTTCGGTAACCGTTTTGGAGAAAACTTTTGAACGGTTAGGAATTTTTAGACGCGGCCCGTAAGTTTTAGAAAGTATACATTCTGAGCTTGAATTTGAAAACAAATTTTGTACTATTCCAATGGAAATCAAGAGAGTTATTGTTGTTTCAAAATGTCTCACCGTGTTGCCTAAAATACGGATTCCAATTATGTGCTGATAGGAGGGAGTAAAAATGGAAGTTAAACGTTTCGCTCAAGAATTTGTCTTGGAATTTTTTTTTTTTATATCGCAGGATCAATCATCTCGAACTGAAGTTTTGGGTTAAAAATACATTGGTTGAAAGTTATTGACAAGCATTAATCGACTTGAAAATGTGTTGAAAACTCATCTTCAGAAATCGTTTCGGCGATAACTTTTGAACTGTTTGGAATTTTTCGACGTGGCCTGCATGTTTTAGAAAGTACACATTCTGAGCTTGAATTTGTACACAAATTTTGTATTCTTTCAATGGAAATCAAGAGAGTTATTGTTGTTTGAAAGTGTTTCACCGTGTTACCCGAAATACGGATTCCAATTATGTGCCGATAGGAGGGAGTAGAAATAGAAGTTAAACGTTTCATCCATGAATTTCGCTTGGAAATGTTTTTCTTATATTGCGAGATCAATCATCTCGAAATGAAGTTAAGGGTAAAAAATACTTTGGTTGCAAGTTATTCATGAGCGTTAATCGAGTTGAAAATGTGTTGAAAACTCATCTTCGGTAACCGTTTCGAAGATAACTTTTGAACGGTTAGGAATTTTTAGACGCGGCCTACAAGTTTTAGAAAGTATACATTCTGAACTTTAATTTAAATGCAAATTTTGTAATATTCCAATGGAAATCAAAAGAGTTATTGTCATTTCAAAATGTCTCACCGTGTTGCCCTAAATACGGATTCCAATTATGTGCCGATAGGAGGGGGTAAAAATGGAAGTTGAACATTCCGCTCACGAATTTGCCTTGGAAAAATTTTTCTTATATTGTAGGATCAATCATCTCGAAATGAAGTTTTGGGTTGAAAATAATTTGGTAGCAAGTTATTGACGAGCGTTAATCGACTTGAAAATATGTTGAAAACTCATCTTCGGTAATCATCTCGAAGATAACTTTTGAACGGTTATGAATTTTTAGACGCGGCCCGCATGTTTTAGAAAGTACACATTATGAGCTTCAATTTTAACACAAATTTTGTATTTTTTCAATGGAAATCAAGAGAGTTGTTGTCGTTTCAAAATGTCTCACCGCGTTACTCAGAATGCGGATTCCAATTATGTGCCGATAGGGGGGAGTAAAAATGTAAGTCAACTGTTTCGCTCACAAATTTGGCTTGGATATATTTTGCTTAAATCGTAGGATCAATTATCTCGAAATGAAGTTTTGGGTAAAAAAATACTTTGGTTGCAAGTTATTCAGGAGCGTTAATCGACTTGAAAATGTGTTGAAAACTCATCTTCGACAATCGTACCGAAAATAACTTTTGAACGGTTAGGAATTTTTTGCCACGGGATAAATGTTTTAGAAACTACACATTCTGAGCTTGGATTTGAACCCAAATTTTGTATTTTTTCAGTGGAAATCAAGTGTTTCATTGTCGTTTCAAAATGTCCCACCGTGTTACTCGAAATACGGATTCCAATTATGTGCCGATAGCGGGGAGTAACAGTGGAAGTCAAACGTTTCGCTTACGAGTTTGGCTAGGAAATATTTTTCTTTTATCACGGGATCAACCATCTTGAAATCAAGTTTTGGGTAATAAATACTCAGATTCCAAGTTATTCACGAGCGTTTATGGATTAGAAAATGTGTTGAAAACTCTATTTCGGGAATCGTTTCGAGGAAAACATTTGAACGGTTAGGAATTTTTAGATGCGGCCTGCATGTTTTAGAAAGTACACATTCTGAGCTTGAATTTGAACACAAATTTTGTATACTTTCAATGGAAATCAAGAGAGTTAATGTCGTTTCAAAATGTCTCACTGTGTCAGCCAAAATACGGATTCCAATTATGTGCCGATAGGAGGGAGTAAAAATGGAAGTTAACCGTTTCGCTCACGAATTTGGCTGGGAAATATATTTCTTATATCACAGGATCAATCATCTCGAAATGAAGTTTCGGCTAAAAAATATTTTGGTTGCAAGTTATTCACGAGCATTAATCGACTCGAAAATGTGTTGAAAACTCATCTTCGATAATCGTCTCGAAGATAACTTTTGAACGGTTAGGAATTTTTAGTCGCGGGCCAAATGTTTTAGAAAGTACACATACTTAGCTTGTATTTGAGCACAAATTTTTTCAATGGAAATCAAGAGAGGTGTTATCATTTCCAAATGTCCCACCATGTTACCCGAAATACGGATTCCAATTGTGTGCCGATAGTAGGGAGTAAAAATTGAAGTCAACCGTTTCGCTCACGAATTTGGCTAGGAAATATTTTTCTTATATAACGGGATCAATCATTTCGAAATGAAGTATGGGAAAAAAATACTTTGGTTGCAAGTTATTCACGAGCATTAATCGACTTGAAAGTGTGTTCAAAACTCAACTTCTGTAATCGTTTCGAAGATAACTTTTGAACGGTTAGGATTTTTTACACGCGGCCTGCATTTTTTAGAAAGTACACATTCTGAGCTTGAATTTGAACCCAAATTTTGTATTCTTTTTGTGGAAATCAAGAGAGTTTTTGTCATTTTAAAATGTCTAACCGTGTTACCAGAAATACGGATTCCAATTATGTGCCGATAGGAGTGAGTAAAAATGGAAGTTAAACGTTTCATCCATGAATTGGGCTTGGAAATACTTCTCTCATATCGCGGGATCAATCATCTCAAAATGAAGTTTTGGGTAAAAAATACTTTGGCTGCAAGTTATTCACAAGCATCAATCGACTTGAAAATGTGTGGAAAACTCATCTTCGGTAATCGTCTCGAAGATAACTTTTGAACTGTTCGAAATTTTTAGATGCAGCCTGCATGTTTTAGAAAGTACACGTTCTGAGCCTGAATTTGAACACAAATTTTGTATTCTTTTTGTGGAAATCAAGAGAGTTATTGTCGTTTGAAAGTGTCTCACCGTGTTACCCGAAATATGGATTCCAATTATGTGCCGATAGGAGGGAGTAAAAATGGAAGTTAAACGTTTCAACCACAAATTTGGTTTGGAAATATTTTTCTTATATCGCGCGATCAATCATCTCGAAATGAAGTTAAGGGTAAAAAATACTTTGGTTGCAAGTTATTCATGAGCGTTAATCGAGTTGAAAATGTGTTGAAAACACATCTTCGGTAACCGTTTCGAAGATAACTTTTGAACGGTTAGGAATTTTCAGATACGGTCTACAAGTTTTAGAAAGTATACATTCTGAACTTGAATTTGAACACAAATTTTGAATTATTCCAATGGAAATCAAGAGAGTTATTGTCATTTCAAAATGTCTAACCGTGTTGCCCGAAATACGGATTCCAATTATGTGCTGATAGGAAGGAGTAAAAATGGAAGTTAAACGTTTCATCCATGAATTTGGCTTGGAATTATTTTTCTTATATCGCGGGATCAGTCATCTTGAAATGAAGTTTTGGGTTAAAAATACTTTGGTTGCAAGTTATACACGAGTGTTTATTGACTTGAAAATGTGTTGATAACTCATCTTCGGTAATCGTCTCGAAGATAACTTTTGAACTGTTTGGAATTTTTAGACACGGCCTGCATGTTTTCGAAAGAACACATTCTGAGCCCGAATTTAAAAAAAAAAAATTTGTATTATTCCAATGGAAATCAAAAGAGTTATTGTCATTTGAACGTGTCTCGCCGTGTTACCCAAAATACGGATTCCAATTATGTGCCGATAGGAGGGAGTAAAAATGGAAGTTAAATGTTTCATCCACGAATTTGGCTTCGAATTATTTTTCTTATATCGTGGGCTCAATGATCTCGAAATGAAGTTTCGGGTTGAAAATACTTTGGTTGCAAGTTATTCACGAGCGTTAATCGACTTGAAAATGTGTTGAAAACTCGTCTTCGGTAATCGTCTTGAAGATACCTTTTGACCTGTTTGGAATTTTTAGACGCGGCATGCACGTTTTAGAAAGTACACATTCTGAGCTTGAATTTGAACAAAAATTTTGTATTCTTTCAATGGAAATCAAGAGAGTTATTGTCGTTTGAAAGTGTCTCACCGTGTTACCCGCAATACGGATTCTAATTATGTGCCGATAGGAGGGAGCAATAATGAAAGTTAAACGTTTCATCCACGAATTTGGCTTGGAAATATTTTTCTTATATTGGGGAAACAATCATCTCAAAATGAAGTTATGGGTAAAAAATACTTTGGTTGCAAGTTATTCACGAGCGTTAATCGATTTGAAAATATGTTGAAAACTCATCTTCGGTAACCATTTCTAAGATAACTTTTGAATGGTTAGGAATTTTTAGACGCGGCCCACATGTTTTAGAAAGTATACATTCTGAGCTTGAATTTGAACACAAATTTGTATTGTTTTTGTGGAAACCTAGAGAGTTATTGTCATTTCAAAATGTCTGACCGTGTTACCCGAAATACGGATTCCAATTATGTGCCGATAGGAGGGAGTAAAAATGGAAGTTAAACGTTTCAACCACGAATTTGGCTTGGACATATTTTTCTTATATCGCGGGATCAATCATCTCAAAATGAAGTTTTGGGTTAAAAAAAATACTTCGGTTGCAAGTTATTCACGAGCTTTAATCGACTTGAAAATGTGTTGAAAACTCATCTTCGATAATCGCCTCGAAGATAACTTTTGAACTGTTCGGAATTTTTTGACGCAGCCTGCATGTTTTAAAAAGTACACATTCTGATCTTGAATTTGAATACAAATGTTGTATTCTTTCAATGGAAATCAAGAGAGTTATTATCGTTTGAAAGTGCCTTACCGTGTTACCAGAAATACGGATTCCAATTCTGTGCCGATAGGAGGGAGTAAAAATGGAAGTTAAACGTTTCATCCACGAATTTGCCTTGGAAATATTTTTCTTATATCGCAGGATCAATCATCTCGAAATGAAGTTTTGGGTAAAAAATACTTTGGTTGCAAGTTAGTCACGAGCGTTAATCGAGTTGAAAATGTGTTGAAAACTCATCTTCGGTAATCGTCTCGGAGATAACTTTTGAACTGCTTAGAATTTTTAGACGCGGCCTGCATGTTTTAGAAAGTACACATTCTGAGCTGGAATTTGAACACAAATTTTGTATTCTTTCAATAGAAATCAAGAGACTTATTGTCGTTTGAAAATGTCTCACCGTGTTTCCCGAAATGCGAATTAGAATTATGTGCCGATAGGAGGGAGTAAAAATGGAAGTTAAACGTTTCATCCACGAATTTGGCTTGGAAATATTTTTCTTATATTGTGGGATCAATCATCTCGAAATGAAGTTAGGGGTAAAAAATACTTTGGTTGCAAGTTATTCACGAGCGTTAATCGATTTGGGAATCTGTTGAAAACTCATCCTCGGTAATCGTTTCTAAGATAACTCTTGAACGATTAGGAATTTTTAGCCGCGACCCGCATGTTTTAGAAAGTATACATTTTGAGTTTGAATTTAAACACAAATTTTGTATCTTTTTGTGGAAATCTAGAGAGTTATTGTCATTACAAAATGTCTGACCGTGTTACCCGGAATACGGATTCCAATTATGTGCCGATAGGAGGGAATAAAAATGGAAGTTAAACGTTTCAACCACGAATTTAGCTTGGAAATATTTTTCTTATATCGCTGGATCAATCATCTTAAAATGAAGTTTTGGGTAAAAAAATACTTCAGTTGCAAGTTATTCACAAGCGTTAATCGATTTGAAAATGTATTGAAAACTCATCTTCGGTAATTGTCTCGAAGATAACTTTTGAACTGTTCGGAATTTTTAGTCGTGGCCTGCATGTTGTAGAAAGTACACATTCTGATCATGAATTTTAAAACAAATTTCGTATTTGTTCAATGAAAATCAAGAGAGTTATTATCGTTTGAAAGTGCCTTATTGTGTTACCCGAAATACCGATTCCAATTACGTGCCGATAGGATGGGGTAAAAATGGAAGTTAAACGTTTCATCCATGAATTTGGCTTGGAAATATTTTTCTTATATCGCTGGATCAATCATCTCTACATGAAGTTTTTGGTAAAAAATACTTCGGTTGCAAGTTATTCACGAGCGTTAATCGACTTGAAAATGTGTTGAAAACTCATCTTCGGTAATCGTCTCGAAGATAACTTTTGAATTGCTTGGAATTTTTAGGCGCGGCCTGCATGTTTTAGAAAGTACACATTCTGAGCTTGAATTTGAACAGAAATTTTGTACTCTTTCAATGGATATCAAGAGAGTTATTGTCGTTCGAAAGTGTCTCACCGTGTTACCCGAAATACGAATTAAAATTATGTGCCGATAGGAGGGAGTAAAAATGGTAGTTAAACGTTTCATCCATGAATTTGGCTTGGAAATATTTTTCTTATATCGTGGGATCAATCATCTCAAAATGAAGTTTGCGTAAAAAATACTTTGGTTGCAAGTTATTCACGAGCGTTAATCGACTGGAAAATGTGTTGAAAACTCATCTTCGGTAATCGTCTCGAAGATAACTTTTGAACTACTTGGAATTTTTAGACGCGGCCTGCATGTTTTAGAAAGTATACATTATGAGCTTGAATTTGAATGCAAAGTTTTTATTCTTTCAATGGAAATCAAGAGTGTTATTGTCGTTTGAAAGTGTCTCACCGGGTTACCCGAAATACGGATTCCAAGTATTTGCCGATAGGAGGTAGTAAAAATGGTAGTTAAACGTTTTGCTCAGGAATTTGGCTTGGAAATATTTTTCTTATAATGCGGGATCAATCATCTCGAAATGAAGTTAAGGGTAAAAAATACATTGGTCGCAAGTTATTCGCGAGCGTTAATCGATTTGAAAATGTGTTGAAAACTCATCTTCGGTAACCGTTTCTATGATAACTCTTGAATGGTTAGGAATTTTTAGACACAGACCGCATGTTTTAGAAAGTATACATTCTCAGCATGAATTTGAACACAACTTTTGTATTTTATTGTGGAAATCTAGAGAGTTATTGTCATTTCAAATTGTCTGATCGTGTTACCCAAAATACGGATTCCAATAATGTGCCGATATGAGGGAGTAAAAATGGAAGTTAAACGTTTCAACCACGAATTTGGCTCGGAAATATTTTTCTTATATCGCGGGATCAATCACCTCGAAATGAAGTTTTGGGTAAAAAATACTTCGTTTGCAAGTTATTCAGGAGCGTTAATCGACTTGAAAATGTGTTGAAAACTCATCTTCGGTAATCGTCTCGAAGATAACTTTTGAATTGTTCAGAATTTTTAGACACGGCCTGCATGTTTTAGAAAGCACACATTCTGATCTTGAATTTGAACACAAATTTTATATTCTTTCAATGGAAATCAAGAGAGTTATTGTCGTTTGAAATTGCCTTACCGTGTTACCCGAAATACGGATTCCAATTATGTGCCGATAGGAGGGAGTAAAAATGGAAGTTAAACGTTTCATCCACGAATTTGGTTTGGAAATATTTTTCTTATATCGCGGGATCAATCATCTAGAAGTTAAGTTTTGGGGAAATAATACTATGGTTTCAAGTTATTCACGAGCTTTAATCGACTTGAAAATATGTTGAAAACTCATCTTCGGTAACCGTTTCGAAGATAACTTTTGAACGGTTAGGAATTTTTAGACGCGGCCTGCAAGTTTTAGAAAGTATACATTCTGAACTTGAATATGATCACAAATTTTGAATTATTCCAATGGAAATCAAGAGAGTTATTGTCATTTCAAAATGTCTCACCGTGTTGCCCAAAATACGGATTCCAATTATCTGCTGATAGGAGGGAGTAAAAATTGAAGTTAAGCGTTTCGCTCACGAATTTCACTTGGAAAAATTTTTCTTATATCGCGAGATCAATCATCTCGAAATGAAGTTTTGGGTTAAAAATACTTTGTTAGCAAGTTATTGACGAGCGTTAATCGACTTGAAAATGTGTTGAAAACTCATATTCGGTAATCGTCTCGAAGATAACTTTTGAACGGTTATGAATTTTTAGATGCAGCACGCATGTTTTAGAAAGTACACATTCTGAGCTTGAATTTCAACACAAATTTTGTATTTTTTCAATGAAAATCAAGAGAGTTGTTGTCGTTTTAAAATGTCTCACCGCGTTACTCGAAATGCGGATTCCAATTATGTGCCGATAGGAGGGAGTAAAAATATAAGTCAACCGTTTCGCTCACAAATTTGGCTTGGAAATATTTTTCTTAAATCGCGGGATCAATCGTCTCGAAATGAAGTTTTAGGCAAAAAATACTTTTGTTGCAAGTTATTCAGGAGCGTTAATCGACTTGAAAATGTGTTGAAAACTCATCTTCGACAATCGTATCGAAGATAACTTTTGAACGGTTAGGAATTTTTAGTTGCGGGACAAATGTTTTAGAAACTACACATTCTGAGCTTGAATTTTAACCCAAATTTTGTATTTTTTCAATGGAAATCATGAGTTTCATTGTCGTTTCAACATGTCCCAACGTGTTACTCGAAATACGGATTCAAATTATGTGCAGATAGCAGGGAGTAAAAATGGAAATCAAACGTTTTGCATACAAATTTGGCTAGGAAATATTTTTCTTATATCACGGGATCAACCATCTCGAAATGAAGTTTTGGGTAAAAAATACTCTAGTTGCAAGTTATTCACGAGCGTTTATCGATTAGAAAATGTATTGAAAACTATATTTCGGGAATCGTTTCGATTAAAACTTTTGAACGGCTAGGAATTTTTAGACGCGGCCAGCATATTTTAGAAAGTACACATTTTGAGCTTGAATTTGAACACAAATTTTGTATTCTTTCAATGGAAATCAAGATAGTTATTGTTGTTTGAAAGTGTCTCACCCTGTTACCCGAAATACGGATTCCAATTATGTGCCGCTAGGGGGGAGTAAAAACGGAAGTTAAACGTTTCATCCACGAATTTCGCTTGGAAATATCTTATATCGCGAGATCAAACATCCAGAAATTAAGTTTTGGGGAAATAATACTTTGGTTGCAAGTTATTCACGAGCATTAATTGACTTGAAAATGTGTTGAAAACTCATCTTCGGTAATCGTCTCGAAGATAACTTTTGAACTGTTTGGAATTTTTAGACGCGGCTCGCATGTTTTAGAAAGTACACATTCTGATCTTGAATTTGAACACTAATTTTGTATTCTTTCAATGGAAATCAAGAAAGTTCTTGTCGTTTGAAGGTGTCTCGCCGTGTTACCCGAAATACGGATTCCAATTATGTGCCGATAGGAGGGAGTAAAAATGGAAGTTAAACGTTTCGCTCACGAATTTGGCTTAGAAATATTTTTCTTATATCGCGGGATCAGTCATCTCGAAATTAAGTTTCGGGTAAATAATACTTTGGTTGCAAGTTATTCATGAGCGTTAATCGACTTGAAAATGTGTTGAAAACTCATCTTCGGTAAGCGTCGCGAAGATAACTTTTGAACTGTTTGGAATTTTCAGACGCGTCCTGCATGTTTTAGAAAGTACACATCCTAAGCTTGAATTTGAACAAAAATTTTGTATTCTTTCAATGGAAATCAAGAGAGTTATTGTCGTTTGAAAGTGTCTCACCGTGTTACCCGAAATACGGATTCCAATTATATGCTGATAGGAGGGAGTAAAAATGGTAGTTAAACATTTCGTTCACGAATTTGGCTTGCAAATATTTTTCTTATATTGCGGGATCAATCATCTCGGAATGAAGTTAAGGGTAAAAAATAGTTGGGTTGCAAGTTATACACGAGCATTAATCAAGTTGAAAATGTGTTGAAAATTCATCTTCGGTAACCGTTTTGAAGATTACTTTTGGACGGTTAGGAATTTTTAGATGCAGCCTGCAAGTTTTAGAAAGTATACACTCTGAGCTTTAATTTGAACACAAATTTTGTATTATTCCAATGAAAATCAAGAGAGTTATTTTCATTTCAAAATGTCTCACCGTGTTGCCCGAAATACGGATTCCAATTATGTGCCGATAAGAGGGAGTAAAAATGGAAGTTAAATGTTTCGCTCATGAATTTGCCTTGGAAAAATTTTTCTTATATCGCAAGATCAATCATCTCGAAATGAAGTTTTGGGTTAAAAATACTTTGGTAGCAAGTTGTTGACATGCGTTAATCGACTTGAAAATGTGTTGAAAACTCATCTTCGGTAATCGTCTCGAAGATAACTTTGGAACGGTTACGAATTTTTAGACGCGGCAGGCATGTTTTAGAAAGTACACATTCTGAGCTTGAATTTCAACACAAATTTTGTATTTTTCCAATGAAAATCAAGAGAGTTGTCGTCGTTTCAAAATGTCTCACCGCGTTACTTGAAATGCGGATTCCAATTATGTGCCGACATGAGGGAGTAAAAATGTTAGTCAACCGTTTCGCTCACAAATTTGGCTTGGAAATATTTTTCTTAAATCGTGGGATCAAACGTCTGGAAATGAAGTTTTGGATAAAAAATACTTTGGATGCAAGTTATTCAGGAGCGTTAATCGACCTGAAAATGTGTTGAAAACTCATCTTTGACAATCGTATCAAAGATAACTTTTGAACGGTTAGGAATTTTTAGTCGCGGGACAAATGTTTTCGAAACTACACATTCTGAGCTTGAATTTGAACCCAAATTTTGTATTTTTTCATTGGAAATCAGGAGTTTCATTGTCGTTTCAAAATGTCCCACCGTGTTACTCGAAATACAGATTCAAATTATATGCCGATAATGGGGAGTAAAAATGGAAGTCAAACGTTTCGCTCACGAATTTGGCTAGGAAATATTTTTCTTATATCACGGGATCAACCATATATGTTTTGGGTAAAAAATACTCCGGTTGCAAGTTATTCACGAGCGTTTATCGATTAGAAAATGTGTTGAAACTCTATTTCGGGAAGTTGGCATGGAAATATTTTTCTTATATCGTGGGATCAATCATCTCAAAATGAAGTTAAGGGTAAAAAATACTTTGGTTGGAAGTTATTCACGTTCCAATTATGTGCCGGTAGGAGGGAGTAAAAGTGGAAGTTAAACGTTTCATCCACGAATTTGGCTTGGAAATATTTTTCCTATATCACGGGATCAATCATCTAGAAATTAAGTTTTGGGTAAATAATATTTTGGCTACAAGTCATTCATGAGTGTTAATTGACTTGAAAATGTGTTGAAAACTCATCTTCGATAACCATCTCGAAGATAACTTTTGAACTTTTTCAAATTTTTAGACGCGGCCTCCATGTTTTAGAAAGTACACATTCTGAGCTTGAATTCGAACACAAATTTTGTATTCTTTCAATGGAAATCAAGAAAGTTATTGTCGTTTGAAAGTGTCGCACCGTGTTACCCGAAATACGGATTCCAATTATGTGCCGATAGGGGAGAGTAAAAATGGAAGTTAAACGTTTCAACCACGAATTTGGCTTGGAAATATTTTTCTTATATCGTGGGATCAATCATCTCGAAATTATGTTTTGGGTAAATAATACTTTGGTTGCAAGTTATTTACGAGCATTAATCGAGTTGAAAATGTTTTGAAAACTCATCTTCGGTAACCGTTTTGAAGATAACTTTTGAACGGTTAGGAATTTTTAAACGCGGCCTGCATGTTTTAGAAAGTACACATTCTGAGCTTGAATTTGAACACAAATTTTGTATTCTTACAATGGAAATCAAGAGAGTTATTGTCATTTCAAAATGTCTCACCGTGTTGCCCGAAATACGGATTCCAATTATGTGTCGATAGGGGGGAGTAAAAATGGAAGTTAAACATTTCAACCACGAATTTGGCTTGGAAATATTTTTCTTATATCGCGGGATCAATCATCTCGAAATTATGTTTTGGGTAAATAATACTTTGGTTGCAAGTTATTTACGAGCATTAATCGAGTTGAAAATGTTTTGAAAACTCATCTTCGGTAACCGTTTTGAAGATAACTTTTGAACTGTTAGGAATTTTTAGGCGCGGCCTACATGTTTTAGAAAGTACACATTCTGAGCTTGAATTTGAACGCAAATTTTGTATTCTTTCAATGGAAATCAAGAGAGTTATTGTCATTTCAAAATGTCTCACCGTGTTGCCCGAAATATGGATTCCAATTATGTGCCGATAGGAGGGAGTAAAAATGGAAGTTAAACGTGTCAACCACGAATTTAGCTTGGAAATATTTTTCTTATATTGCGGGATCAATCATCTCAAAATTATGTTTTGGGTTAAAAATACTTTGGTAGCAGGTTGTTGACAAGCGTAATCGACTTGAAAATGTGTTGAAAACTTATCTTCGGTAATCGTCTCGAAGATAACTTTTGACCGGTTAGGAACTTTTAGACGCAGCCCGTATGTTTTAGAAAGTATACAGCTTTAATTTGAACACAAATTTTGTACTTTTTTTGTGGAAATCGAGAGTGTTATTGTCGTTTCAAAATTTTTGACAGATTAGTTTTGAACACATTTTCAAATCGATTAACGCTTGTGAATAACTTGCAACCAAAGTGCTTTTTACCCTTTACTTCATTTCGAGATGATTGATCTTGCAATATAAGAAAAATATTTCCAAGCGAAATTCGTGAGCCAAACGTTTAACTTCCATTTTTACTCTATCCTGTCGGCACAAAATTGGAATCCGTATTTCGGGTAACACGGTGAGACACTTTCAAACGACAATAACTCTCTTGATTTCCATTGAAAGAATACAAAATTTGCGTTCAAATTCAAGCTTAGAATGTGTACTTTCTAAAACGTTCAGGCTGCGTCTAAAAGTTCCAAACAGTTCAAAAGTTATCTTCGAGACTATTACCGAAGACGAGTTTTCAACACATTTTCAAGTCGATTATCGCTTGTGAATAACTTGCAACCAAAGTATTTTTTACCCAAAACTACATTTCAAGATGATTGATCCCGTTATATAAGAAAAATATTTCCAAGCCAAATTCGTGGATGAAATGTTTAACTTCCATTTTTACTCCCTCCTGTCTGCACATAATAGGAATCCGTATTTCGGGTAACACGGTCAGACATTTTGAAACGACAATAACTCTCTTGATTTCCACAGATAGAAAACAAAATTTGTGTTCTAATTCAAGCTCAGAATGTGTACTATCTAAAACATTTGGCCTACGACTAAAAATTCCTAACTGTTAAAAAGTTATGTTCGATACGATTATCGAAAATGAGTTTTCAACACCTTTTCAAGTCGAATAACGCTCCTGAATGACTTGCAACCGAAGTATTTTTTTATCCAAAACTTGATTTCGAGACGATTCATCCCGCAATATAAGGAAAATATTTCGAAGCCAAACTCGTGAGCGAAACGTTTAAATTCCATTTTTAATCCCTCCAATCGGCACATAATTGGAATCCGTATTTCGGGTAACACAGCCAGACACTTTCATACGACAATAACTCTCCTGAATTCCATTCAAAGAATACAAAATTTGTGTTCAAATTCAAGCACAGAATGTGTACATTCTAAAACACGCAGGCCGCGTCTAAAAATTCCAAACAGTTCAAAAGTTATCTTCAAGGCGATTACCGATGATGTGTCTTCAACACATTTTTAAGTCGATTAACGCTCGTGAATAACTTGCAACCAAAGTATTTTTAACCCAAAACTTCATTTCGAGAAGAGTGATCCCGTGATATAAGGAAAAATATTTCCAAGCCAAATTCGTGGATGAAACGTTTAACTTTCATTTTTACTCCCTTCTATCGGCACATAATTGGAATCCGTATTCCGGGTAACACGGCGAGACACTTTCGTACGACAATAACTCTCCTTATTTCTATTGAAAGAATACAAAATTTGTGTTCAAATTCAAGCTCAAAATGTGCAATTTCTAAAACATGCAGGCTGTGTCTAAAAATTCTAAACAGTTCAAAAGTTATCTTCGAGACGATTACCGAAGATGTCTTTTCAACACATTTTTAAGTCGATTAACGCTCGTGAATAACTTGCAACCAAAGTATTTTTTACCCAAAACTTCATTTCAAGATGATTGATCCCACGATATAAGAAAAATATTTCCAAGCCAAATTCGTGGATGAAACGTTTAACCTCCATTTTTACTCCCTTCTACCGTCACATAATTGGAATCCGTATTTCGGGTAACACGGTGAGACATTTTAGAATGACAATAACTCTCTGGATTTCCATTGAAAAAATACAAAATTTGTGTTCAAATTCAAGCTCAGAATATATAATTTCTAAAACTTGTGGGCCGCGTCTAAAAATTCCTAACCGTTCAAAAGTTATCTCCGAGACGATTACCGAAGATGAGATTTCAACACATTTTCAAATCGATTAATGCTCGTGAATAACTTGCAACCAACGTATTTTTTACCCTTAACTTCATTTCGAGATGATTGATCCCGCAATATAAGAAAAATATTTCCTAGCCAAATTCGTGAGCGAAACGTTTAAATTCCATTTGTAATCCCTCCTATCGGCACATAATTGGAATTCGTATTTCGGGTAACACGGTGAAACACATTCCAACGACAATAACTCTCTCGATCTCCATTGAAAGAGTACAAAATTTCTGTTCAAATTCAAGCTCAGAATGTTTACTTTCTAAAACATGTAGGCTGCTCCTAAAAATTCCAAACAGTTTAAAAGTTATCTGCGAGACGATTACCGAAGATGAGTTTTCACAAATTTTCAAGTCGATTAACGCTCGTGAATAACTTGAAACCAAAGTATTTTTTACCCAAAACTTCATTTCGAGATGATTGATCCCGCGATATAAGAAAAATATTTCCAAGCCAAATTCATGGATGAAACGTTTAACTTCCATTTTTACTCCCTCATATCGGCACATAACTGGAATCCGTATTTCGGGTAACATGGTCAGACATTTTGAAACGACAATATCTCTCTTGATTTCCAAGAAAAGAGTACAAAATTTGTGTTCAAATTCAAGCTCAAAATGTGTACTTTCTAAAATTTGTAGGCCGCATCAAAAAATTCCAAACAGTTCAAAAGTTATCTCCGAGACGATTACCGAAGATGAGGTTTCAACACATTTTCAAGTCGATTAACGCTCATGAATAACTTGCAACCAAAGTATTTTTTACCCAAAACTTCATTTCGAGATGATTGATCCCGCGATATAAGAAAAATATTTCCAAGCCAAATTCATGGATGAAATGTTTAACTTCCATTTTTACTCCCTTCTATCGGCACATAATTGGAATCCGTATTTCGGGTAACACGGCGAGACACTTTCATACGACAATAACTCTCCTGATTTCCATTAAAAGAATACAAAATTTGTGTTCAAATTCAAGCTCAGAATGTGTAATTTCTAAAACATGCAGGCCGCGTCAAAAAATTCCAAACAGTTCAAAAGTTATCTTCGAGACGATTACCGAAGATGTGTTTTCAACACATTTTTAAGTCGATTATCGCTCGTTAATAACTTGCAACCAAAGTATTTTTTACCCAAAACTTCATTTCGAGATTATTGATCCCGCGATATAAGAAAAATATTTCCAAGCCAAATTCATGGATGAAACGTTTAACTTCCATTTTTACTCCCTCATATCGACACATAATTGGAATCTGTATTTCAGGTAACACGGTGAGACACTTTCAAATGACAATAACTCCATTGTTTTCCACAAAAAGAATACAAAATTCGTGCTGAAATTCAAGCTCAGAATGTGTACTTTCTAAAACAGGCAGGCCGCGTCTAAAAATTCCAAACCGTTCAAAAGTTATCTCCGAGACGATTATCGAAGATGAGTTTTCAACACATTTTCAAGTCAATTAACGCTTATGAATAACTTGCAACCAAAGTATTTTTTACCCAAAACTTCAGTTCGAGATGATTGATCCCGCGATATAAGAAAAATATTTCCAAGCCAAATTCGTGGATGAAACGTTTAACTTCCATTTTTACTCACTCCTATCGGCACATAATTGGAATCCGTATTTCGAGTAACACGGTGAGACATTTTCAAACGACAATAACTATCTCAATTTCCAGAAAAAGGGTACAAAATTTGTGTTCAATTTCAATTTCAAAATGTGTACTTTCTAAGACTAGTAGGCCGCGTCTAAAGCCAAACCGTTCAAAAGTTATCTTCGAGACGATTACTGAAGACAAGTTTTCAGCACATTGTCAAGTCGATTAATGCTCGGGAATAACTTGCAACCGAAGTATTTTTTACCCAAAACTTCATTTCGAGATGATTGATCCCGCGATACAAGAAAAATATTTCCTAGCCAAATTCGTGGACGAAACGTTTAACTTCCATTTTTATTCCTCCTATCGGCACATAATTGGCATCCGTATTTCGAGTAACCTGGTCAAACATTTTGAAACGACAATATCTCTCTTGAATTCCACAAAAAGAGTACAAAATTTGTTTTCAAATTCAAGCGCAAAAAGTGTACTTTCTAAAACTTGTAGGCCGCGTCTAAAAATTCCAAACCGTTTAGAAGTTATCTTCCAAACAATTACCGAAGATGAGTTTTCAACACATTTTCATGTCGATTCACGCTCGTGAATAACTTGCAACCAAAGTATTTTTTACCCAAAACTTCATTTCGAGATGATTGCTTCCGCAATATAGGAAAAATATTTCCAAGCCAAATTCGTGGATGAAACGTTTAACTTCCATTTTTACTCCCTTCTATCGGCACATAATTGGAATCCGTATTTCGGGTAACACGGCGAGACACTTTCATACGACAATAACTCTCCCGATTTCCATTAAAAGAATACAAAATTTGTGTTCAAATTCAAGCTCAGAATGTGTAATTTCTAAAACATGCAGGCTGCGTCTAAAAATTCCAAACAGTTCAAAAGTTATCTTCGAGACGATTACCGAAGATGTGTTTTCAACACATTTTTAAGTCGATTATCGCTCGTGAATAACTTGCAACCAAAGTATTTTTTACCCAAAACTTCATTTCGAGATTATTGATCCCGCGATATAAGAAAAATATTTCCAAGCCAAATTCATGGATGAAACGTTTAACTTCCATTTTTACTCCCTCATATCGACACATAATTGGAATCTGTATTTCAGGTAACACGGTGAGACACTTTCAAATGACAATAACTCCATTGTTTTCCACAAAAAGAATACAAAATTCGTGCTGAAATTCAAGCTCAGAATGTGTACTTTCTAAAACAGGCAGGCCGCGTCTAAAAATTCCAAACCGTACAAAAGTTATCTCCGAGACGATTACCGAAGATGAGTTTTCAACACATTTTCAAGTCAATTAACGCTTATGAATAACTTGCAACCAAAGTATCTTTTACCCAAAACTTCATTTCGAGATGATTGATCCCGCGATATAAGAAAAATATTTCCAAGCCAAATTCGTGGATGAAACGTTTGACTTCCATTTTTACTCCCTTCTATCGGCACATAATTGGAATCCGTATTTCGGGTAACACAGCGAGACACTTTCATACGATAATAACTCTCCTGATTTCCATTCAAAGAATACAAAATTTGTGTTCAAATTCAAGCACAGAATGTGCACTTTCTAAAACACGCAGGCTGCGTCTAAAAATTCCAAACAGTTCAAAAGTTATCTTCGAGACGATTACCGAAGATGTATTTTCAACACATTTTTAAGTCGATTAACGCTCGTGAATAACTTGCAACCAAAGTATTTTTAACCCAAAACTTCATTTCGAGAAGAGTGATCCCGCGATATAAGGAAAAATATTTCCAAGCCAGATTCGTGGATGAAACGTTTAACTTGCATTTTTACTCCCTTCTATCGGCACGTAATTGGAATCCGTATTTCGGGTAACACGGCGAGACACATTCGTACAAGAATAACTCTTCTGATTTCCATTGAAAGAATACAAAATTTGTGTTCAAATTAAAGCTCAGAATGTGCACTTTCTAAAACACGCAGGCTGCGTCTAAAAATTCCAAACAGTTCAAAAGCTATCTTCGAGACGATTACCGAAGATGTGTTTTCAACACATTTTTAAGTCGATTAACGCTCGTGAATAACCTGCAACCAAAGTATTTTTTACCCAAAACTTCATTTCGAGATTATTGATCCCGCGATAAAAGAAAAATATTTCCAAGCTAAATTCATGGATGAAACGTTTAACTTCCATTTTTACTCCCTCATATCGACACAAAATTGGAATCTGTATTTCAGGTAACACGGTGAGACACATTCAAATGACAATAACTCCATTGTTTTCCACAAAAAGAATACAAAATTCGTGTTGAAATTCAAGCTCAGAATGTGTACTTTCTAAAACAGGCAGGCCGCGTCTAAAAATTCCAGACAGTTCAAAAGTTATCTCCGAGACGATTACCGAAGATGAGTTTTCAACACATTTTCAAGTCAATTAACGCTCATGAATAACTTGCAACCAAGGTATTTTTTACCCAAAACTTCATTTCGAGATGATTGATCCCGCGATATAAGAAAAATATTTCCAAGCCAAATTCGTGGATGAAACGTTTGACTTCCATTTTTACTCCCTTCTATCGCCACATAATTGGAATCCGTATTTCGGGTAACGCAGCGAGACACTTTCATACGACAATAACTCTCCTGATTTCCATTCAAAGAATACAAAATTTGTGTTTAAATTCAAGCACAGAATGTGTATATTCTAAAACACGCAGGCCGCGTCTAAAAATTCCAAACAGTTCAAAAGTTATCTTCAAGACGATTACCGATGATGTGTTTTCAACACATTTTTAAGTCGATTAACGCTCGTGAATAACTTGCAACCGAAGTATTTTTAACCCAAAACTTCATTTCGAGAAGAGTGATCCCGCGATATAAGGAAAAATATTTCCAAGCCAAATTCGTGGATGAAACGTTTAACTTGCATTTTTACTCCCTTCTATCGGCATATAATTGGAATCCGTATTTCGGGTAACACGGCGAGACACATTCGTACGACAATAACTCTCCTGATTTCCATTGAAAGAATACAAAATTTGTGTTCAAATTAAAGCTCAGAGTGTGCACTTTCTAAAACACGCAGGCTACGTCTAAAAATTCCAAACAGTTCAAAAGTTATCTTCGAGACGATTACCGAAGATGTGTTTTCAACACATTTTTAAGTCGATTAACGCTCGTGAATAACTTGCAACCAAAGTATTTTTTACCCAAAACTTCATTTCAAGATGATTGATTCCATGATATAAGAAAAATATTTCCAAGCCAAATTCGTGGATGAAACGTTTAACTTCCATTTTTACTCCCTTCTACCGTCACATAATTCGAATCCGTATTTCGGGTAACACGGTGAGACATTTTAGAATGACAATAACTCTCTGGATTTCCACTGAAAAAATACAAAATTTGTGTTCAAATTCAAGCTCAAAATATATAATTTCTAAAACTTGTGGGCTGCGTCTAAAAATTCCAAACCGTTCAAAAGTTATCTCCGAGACGATTACCGAAGATGAGATTTCAACTCATTTTCAAATCGATTAATGCTCGTGAATAACTTGCAACCAAAGTATTTTTTACCCTTAACTTCATTTCGAGATGATTGATCGCGCAATATAAGAAAAATATTTCCTAGCCAAATTCGTGATCGAAACGTTTAAATTCCATTTGTAATCCCTCCTATCGACACATAATTGGAATCCGTATTTCGGGTAACTCGGTGAAACACATTCCAACGACAATAACTCTCTCGATCTCCATTGAAAGAGTACAAAATTTCTGTTCAAATTCAAGCTCAGAATGTTTACTTTCTAAAACATGTAGGCTGCGCGTAAAAATTCCAAACAGTTTAAAAGTTATCTTCGAGACGATTACCAAAGATGAGTTTTCACAAATTTTCAAGTCGATTAACGTTCGTGAATAACTTGCAACCAAAGTATTTTTTACCCAAAACTTCATTTCGAGATGATTGATCCCGCGATATAAGAAAAATATTTCCAAGCCAAATTCATGAGATGAAACGTTTAACTTCCATTTTTACTCTGTCATATCGGCACATAACTGGAATCCGTATTTCGGGTAACATGGTCAGACATTTTGAAACGACAATATCTCTCTTGATTTCCAAGAAAAGAGTACAAAATTTGTGTTCAAATTCAAGCTCAAAATGTGTACTTTCGAAAATTTGTAGGCCGCATCTAAAAATTCCAAACAGTTCAAAAGTTATCTCCGAGACGATTACCGAAGATGAGGTTTCAACACATTTTCAAGTGGATTAACGCTCATGAATAACTTGCAACCAAAGTATTTTTTACCCAAAACTTCATTTCGAGATGATTGATCCCGTGATATAAGAAAAATATTTCCAAGCCAAATTTGTGGATGAAACGTTTAACTTCCATTTTTACTCCCTTCTATCGGCACATAATTGGAATCCGTACTTCGGGTAACACGGCGAGACACTTTCATACGACAATAACTCTCTCGATTTCCATTAAAAGAATAAAAAATTTGTGTTCAAATTCAAGCTCAGAATGTGTAGTTTCTAAAACATGCAGGCCGCGTCTAAAAATTCCAAATAGTTCAAAAGTTATCTTCGAGACGATTACCGAAAATGTGTTTTCAACACATTTTTAAGTCGATTATCGCTCGTGAATAACTTGCAACCAAAGTATTTTTTACCCAAAACTTCATTTCGAGATGATTGATCCCGCGATATAAGAAAAATATTTCCAAGCCAAATTCATGGATGAAACGTTTAATTTCCATTTTTACTCCCTCATATCGGCACATAATTGGAATCTGTATTTCAGGTAACACGGTGAGACACTTTCAAATTACAATAACTCCATTGTTTTCCACAAAAAGAATACAAAATTCGTGTTAAAATTCAAGCTCAGAATGTGTACTTTCTAAAACAGGCAGGCCGCGTCTAAAAATTCCAAACAGTTCAAAAGTTATCTCCGATACGATTAGAGAAGATGAGTTTTCAACACATTTTCAAGTCAATTAACGCTCATGAATAACTTGCAACCAAAGTATTTTTTACCCAAAACTTCATTTCGAGATGATTGATCCCGCGAGATAAGAAAAATATTTCCAAGCCAAATTTGTGGATGAAATGTTTGACTTCCATTTTTACTCCCTTCTATCGGCACATAATTGGAATCCGTATTTTGGGTAACACGGTAAGACACTTTCAAACGACTATAACTCTCTTGATTTCCATTGAAACAATACAGAATTTGTGTTCAAATTCAAGCTCAGAATGTGTACTTTCTAAAACGTGGAGGCTACGTCTAAAAATTCCAAACAATTTAAAAGTTATCTTCGACACGATCACCGAAGATGAGTTTTGAAGACATTTTCAAGTCGATTAGCGCTCGTGAATAACTTGCAACCAAAGTATTTTTTACCCAAAACTTAATTTTGAGATGATTGATCCTGCGATATAAGAAAAATATTTCCAAGCCAAATTCGTGGATGAAATGTTTAACTTCCATTTTTAATCCCTCTTATCGACACATAATTGGAATCCGTATTTCGGGTAAAACGGCGAGACACTTTCATACGACAATAACTCTCCTGATTTCCAATGAAATAATACAAAATTTGTGTTCAAATTCAATCGCAGAATGTGTACTTTCTAAAACATGCAGGCCGCGTCTAAAAATTCCAAGCAGTTCAAAAGTTATCTTCGAGACGATTACCGAAGATGTGTTTTCGACATATTTTTAAGTCGATTAACGCTCGTGAATAACTTACAACCAAAGTATTTTTTACCCAAAACTTCATTTCGAGATGATTGATCCCGCGATATAAGAAAAATATTTCCAAGCCAAATTCATGGATGAAACGTTTAACTTCCATTTTTACTCCCTCATATCGGCACATAATTGGAATCCCTATTTCGGGTAACACGGTGAGACACTTTCAAATGACAATAACTCCACTGTTTTCCACAAAAAGAATACAAAATTTATGTTGAAATTCAAGCTCAGAATGGGTACTTTCTAAAACAGGCAGTCTGCGTCTAAAAATTCCAAATAGTTCAAAAGTTATCTCCGAGACGATTACCGAAGATGAGTTTTCAACACATTTTCAAGTCGATTAACGCTCGTGAATAACTTGCAACCAAAGTATTTTTTTACCCAAAACTTCATTTCGAGATGATCGATCCCGCGATATAAGAAAAATATTTCCAAGCCAAATTCGTGGATGAAACATTTAATTTCCATTTTTACTCCCTTCTATCGGCACATAATTGGAATCCGTATTTCGGGTAACACGGCGATACACTTTCATACGACAATAACTCTCCCGATTTCCATTAAAAGAATACAAAATTTGTGTTCAAATTCAAGCTCAGAATGTGTACTTTCTAAAACATGCATGCCGCGTCTAAAAATTCCAAACAGTTCAAAAGTTATCTTCGAGACGATTATTGAAGATGTGTTTTCAACACATTTTTAAGTCGATTATCGCTCGTGAATAACTTGCAACCAAAGTATTTTTTACCCAAAACTTAATTTCAAGATGATTGATCCCTTGATATAAGAAAAATATTTCCAGCCAAATTCATGGATGAAACATTTGACTTCCATTTTTACTCCCTTCTATTGGCACATAATTGGAATCCGTATTTCGGGTAACACGGTGAGACACTTTGAAACGACAATAACTCTCTTGTTTTCCATTGAAAGAATACAAAATTTGTGTTCAAATTCAAGCTCAGAATGTGTACTTTCTAAAACGTGTAGGCTACGTCTAAAAATTCCAGACAGTTTAAAAGTTATCTTCGACACGATTACCGAAGATGAGTTTTAAACACATTTTCAAGTCGATTAACGCTTGTGGATAACTTGCAACCAAAGTATTTTTTACCCAAAACTTAATTTTGAGATGATTGATCCCGAGATATAAGAAAAATATTTCCAAGCCAAATTCGTGGATGAAACGTTTAACTTCCATTTTTACTCCCTCTTATCGGCACATAATTGGAATCCGTAGTTCGGGTAAAACGGCGAGACACTTGCATACGACAATAACTCTCCTGATTTCCAATGAAAGAATACAAAATTTGTGCTCAAACTCAATCGCAGAATGTGTACTTTCTAAAACATGCTGGCCCCGTCTAAAAATTCCAAGCAGTTCAAAAGTTATCTTCGAGACGATTACCGAAGATGTGTTTTTTACCCAAAACTTCATTTCGTGATGATTGATCCCACGATTTAAGAAAAATATTTCAAAGCCAAATTCGTGGATGAAACGTTTAACTTCCATTTTTACTCCCTTCTATCGGCACATAATTGGAATCCGTATTTCGGGTAACACGGTAATACATTTTGAAACGACAATAACTCTCTAGATTTCCATTGAAAAAATACAAAATTTGTGTTCAAATTCAAGCTCAGAATGTATACTTTCTAAAACTTGCGGGCTGCGTCTAAAATTCGTAACCGTTCAAAAGTTATCTACGAGACGATTACCACAGATGAGATTTCAGCACATTTTCAAATCGATTAACGCTCGCGAATAACTTCCAACCAAAGTATTTTTTACCCTTAACTTCATTTCCAGATGATTGATCCTGCAATATAAGAAAAATATTTCCTAGCGAAAATTGTGAGCGAAACGTTTAAATTCCATTTGTAATCCCTTCTATCGTCACATAATTGGAATCCGTATTTCGGGTAACACGGTGGAACACATTCAAACGACAATAACTCTCTCAATTTCCATTGAAAGAATACAAAATTTCTATTCAAATTGAAGCTCAGAATGTGTACTTTCTAAAAAATGCAGGTTGCGCCTAAAAATTCCAAACAGTTTAAAAGTTATCTTCGAGACGATTACCGAAGATGAGTTTTCACAAATTTTAAAGTTGATTAACGCTCGTGAATAACTTGCAACCAAAGTATTTTTTTCCCAAAACTTCATTTCGAGATGATTGATCCAGTGATATAAGAAAAATATATCCAAGCCAAATTCATGGATGGAATGTTTATCTTCCATTTTTACTCCTTTCTATCGGCACATAATTGGAATCCATATTTCAGGTAACACGGTGAGACATTTTGAAACGACAGTAACTCTTTGGATTTCCATTAAAAAAATACAAAATTTGTGTTCAAATTCATGCTCAGAATGTATACTTTCTAAAACATGCGGGCCGCGTCTAAAAATTCCCAAACGTTCAAAAGTTATCTTCGAAATGGTTTCCGAAGATGAGATTTCAACACATTTTCAAATCGATTAACGCTCTTGAATAACTTGTAACCAAAGTATCCTTTACACTTAACTTCTTTTCGAGATGATTGATCCCGCAATATAAGAAAAATATTTCCTAGCCAAATTCTTGAGCGAAACGTTTAAATTCCATTTGTAATCCCTCCTATCGACACATAATTGGAATCCGTATTTCGGGTAACACAGCGAGACACTTTCATACGACAATAACTCCCCTGATTTCCATTGAAAGAATACGAAATTTGTGTTCAAATTCAAGCTTAGAATGTGTACTTTCTAAAACACGGAGGCCGCGTCTAAAAATTCCAAGCAGTTGAAAAGTTATCTTTGAGACGATTACCGAAGATGTGTTTTCAACAAATTTTTAAGTCGATTAGCTCTCGTGAATAACATGCAACGAAAGTATTTTTTACCCAAAACTTCATTTCGAGATGATTGATCCCGCGATATAAGAAAAATATTTCCAAGCCAAATTCGTGGACGAAACGTTTAACTTCCATTTTTATTCCTCCTATCGGCACATAATTGGAATTCGTATTTCGGGTAACCTGGTCAAACATTTTGAAATGACAATATCTCTCTTGATTTCCAGAAAAAGAGTACAAAATTAGTTTTGAAATTCAAGCTCAAAAAGTGTACTTTCTTAAACTTGTAGGCTGCGTCTAAAAATTCCAAACCGTTCAGAAATTAACTTCCAGACAATTACCGAAGAGGAGTTTTCAACACATTTTCATGTCGATTAACGCTCGTGAATAACTTGCAACCAAAGTATTTTTTACCCAAAACTTCATTTCGAGATGATTGATCCCGCGATATAAGAAAAATATTTCTTAGCCAAATTCATGGGTGAAACGTTTAACTTCCATTTTTACTCACTCCTATCGGCACATAATTTGAATCCGTATTTCGGGTAACACGGTGAGACATTTTCAAACGACACTATCTCTCTTGATTTCCGCAAAAAAGAATACAAAATTTGTGTTCAAACTCAAGCTCAGAATGTGTACTTTCTAAAACTTGCAGGCCGCGTCTAAAAATTCCAAACAGTTCCAATGTTATCTTCGAGACGATTACTGAAGACGAGTTTTCAACATATTTTCAAGTCGATTAACGCTCGTGAATAACTAGCAACCAAAGTATTTTTTACCCAAAACTTCATTCCGAGATGATTGATCCCGCGATATAAGAAAAATATTTCGTAGCCAAATTCGTGGAAGAAACGTTTAACTTCCATTTTTATTCCTCCTATCGGCACATAATTGGAATCCGTATTTCGGGTAACTTCGTCAAACATTTTGAAACGACAATATCTCCATTGACTTCCACAAAAAGAGTACAAAATTTGTTTTCAAATTCAAGCCCAAAAAGTGTACTTTCTAAAACTTGTAGGCCGCGTCTAAAAGTTCCAAACCGTTCAGAAGTTATCTTCCAAACAATTACTGAAGAGGAGTTTTCAACACATTTTCATGTCGATCAACGCTCCTGAATAACTTGCAACTGAAGTATTTTTTTCCCAAAACGTCATTCCAAGATGATTGATCCCACGGTACAAGAAAAATATTTCCAAGCCAAATTCGTGGAAGAAACGTTTAACTTCCATTTTTACTCACTCCTATCGGCACATAATTGGAATCCATATTTCGGGTAAGATGGTGAGACATTTTCAACCGACAATAACTCTCTCGTTTTCCACAAAAAGAGTACAAAATTCGTGTTCAATTTCAAGATCAAAATGTGTACTTCCAAAAACTAGTGGGCCGCGTCTAAAACCAAACCGTTCAAAAGTTATCTTCGAGGCGATTACCGAAGATGAGTTTTCAACACATTTTCAAGTCGATTAACGCTCGTGAATAACTTGCAACCAAAGTATTTTTTACCCAAAACTTCATTACGAGATGATTGATCCCGCAATATAAGAAATATATTTCTAGCTAAATTTGTGGACGAAACGTTTAACTTCCATTTTTATTCCTCCTATCGGCACATAATTGGAATCTGTATCTCGGGTAACATGGTCAGACATTTTGAAACGACAATATCTCTCCTGATTTCCGCAAAGAGTATACAAAATTTGTGTTCAAATTCAAGCTCAAAATGTGTACTTTCTAAAACTTGTAGGCCGCGTCTAAAAATTCCAAACCGTTCAAAAGTTATCTTCGAGACTCTTACCGAAGATGAGTTTTCAACACATTTTCATTTCGATTAACGCTTGTGAATAACTTGCAACCAAAGTATTTTTTACCCAAAAGTTCATTTCGAGATGATTGATCCCGCGATATAGGAAAAATATTTCCAAGCCAAATTCGTGCTTGAAACGTCTAACTTCTATTTTTACTCCCTCCTATCGGCACGTAATTGGAATCCGTATTTCGGGTAACACGGTGAGACATTTTCAAACGACACTAACTCTCATGATTTCCGCAAAAATAGTACAAAATTTGTGTTCAAACTCAAGCTCAGAATGTGTACTTTCTAAAACTTGCAGGCCGCGTCTAAAAATTCTAAACCATTCCAAAGTTATCTTCGAGACGATTACCGAAGACGAGTTTTCAACACATTTTCAAGTCGATTAACGCTTGTGAATAACTTGCAACCAAAGTATTCTTTACCCAAAACTTCAATTCGAGATGATTGATCCCGCGATATAAGAAAAATATTTCCTAGCCAAATTCATGGACAAAACGTTTAACTTCCATTTTTATTCCTCCTATCGGCACATAATTGGAATTCGTATTTTGGGTAAACTGGTCAAACATTTTGAGGTGACAATATCTCACTTGATTACGAGAAAAAGAGTACAAAATTAGTTTTCAAATTCAAGCTCAAAAAGTGTACTTTCTTAAACTTGTAGGCCGCGTCTAAAAATTCCAAACCGTTCAGAAATTATCATCCAAACAATTACCGAAGAGGAGTTTTCAACACATTTTCATGTCGATTAACGCTCGTGAATAACTTGCAACCAAAGTATTTCTAACCTAAAACTTCATTTCGAGATGATTGATCTCGCGATATAAGAAAAATATTTCCTAGCCAAATTCATGGATGAAATGTTTAACTTCCTTTTTTACTCACTCCTATCGGCACATAATTTGAATCCGTATTTCGGGTAACACGTTGAGAAATTTTCAAACGAGAATAACTCTCTCGATTTCCACAAAAAGAATACAAAATTTGTGTTCAAATTCAAGCTTAGAATGTGTACATTCTAAAACTTGAAGGCCGCGTCCAAAAATTCCAATCCGTTCCAAAAGTATCTTCGAGACGATTACCGAAGATGAGTTTTCAACACATTTTTAAGTCGATTAACGCTCGTGAATAACTTGCAACCGAAGTATTTTTTACCCAAAACTTCATTTCGAGATGATTGGTCACGCGATATAAGAAAAACATTTCCAAGCCAAATTTGTGGATGAAACGTTTAACTTACATTTTTATTCCTCCTATCAGCACATAATTGGAATCCGTATTTCGGGTAACATGGTCAGACATTTTGAAACGACAATATCTCTCTTGGTTTCCAAGAAAAGAGTACAAAATTTGTGTTCAAATTCAGGCTCAAAATGTGTACTTTCTAAAATTTGTAGGCCGCATCTAAAAATTCCAAACCGTTCCAAAGTTATCTTCAAGACGATTACCGAAGATGAGTTTTCAACACATTTTCATGTCCATTGACGCTCGTGAATAACTTGCAACCAAAGTATTTTTTTACCCAAAACTTCATTTCGAGATGATTGCTCCCGCGATATAGGAAAAATATTTCCAAGCCAAATTCGTGGATGAAACGTTTAACATCCATTTATACTCCCTCCTATCAGCACAAAATTGGAATCCGTATTTCGGGTAACACGGTGAGACATTTTCACACGACACTAACTCTCTTGATTTCAGCAAAAAGATTACAAAATTTCTGTTCAAACTCAAGCTCAGAATGTGTACTTTCTAAAACTTGAAGGCCACGTCTAAAAATTCCAAACTGTTCCAAAGTTATCTTCGAGACGATTACCGAATATGAGTTTTCAACACATTTTCAAGTCGATTAACGCTCATGAATAACTTGCAACCAAAGTATTTTTTACCCAAAACTTCATTTCGAGATGATTGATCCCGCGATATAAGAAAAATATTTCCACGCCAAATTCGTGGATGAAACGTTTAACTTCCGTTTTTACTCTCTCCTATCAGCACATAATTTGAATCCGTATTTCAAGTAACACAGTGAGACATTTTCAAAACACAATATCTCTCTCGATTTCCACAAAAAGAATACAAAATTTTTCTTCAAATTCAAGCTCAGAATGTGTACTTTCTAAAGCTTGAAGGCCGCGTACAAAAATTCCAAACCGTTCCAAAGGTATCTTCGAGGCGATTACCGAAGATGAGCTTTCAACACATTTTGAAGTCGATTAACGCTCGTGAATAACTTGCAACCGAAGTATTTTTTACCCAAAACTTCATTTTGAGATGATTGGTCCCGCGATATAAGAAAAATATTTCCAAGCCAAATTCGTGGATGAAACGTTTAACTTACATTTTTATTCCTCCTATCGGCACATAATTGGAATCCGTATTTCGGGTAACATGGTCTGACATTTTGAAACGACAATATCTCTCTTGATTTCCAAGAAAAGTGTACAAAATTTGTGTTCAAAATGAAGCTAAAAATGTGTACTTTCTAAAATTTGTAGGCCGCATCTAAAAATTCCAAACCGTTCAAAAGTTATCTTCGAGACGATTACCGAAGATGAGTTTTCAACACATTTTCATGTCCATTGACGCTCGTGAATAACTTGCAACCAAAGTATTTTTTATCCAAAACTTCATTTCAAGATGATTGCTCCCGCGATATGGGGAAAATTTTTCCAAGCCAAATTCGTGGATGAAACGTTTAACATCCATTTTTACTCCCTCCTATCGGCACAAAATTGGAATCCGTATTTCGGGTAACACGGTGAGATATTTTCAAACAACACTAACTCTCTTGATTTCAGCCAAAAGAAAACAAAATTTGTGTACAAACACAAGCTCAGACTGTGTACTTTCTAAAACTTGGTGGCCGCGTCTAAAAATTCCAAACTGTTCCAAAGTTATCTTCGAGACGATTACCGAATATGAGTTTTCAACACATTTTCAAGTCGATTAACGCTCATGAATAACTTGCAACCAAAGTATTTTTTACCCAAAACTTCATTTCGAGATGATTGATCCCGCGATATAAGAAAAATATTTCCAAGCCAAATTCGTGGATGAAACATTTAACTTCCATTTTTACTCATTCCTATCGGCACATAATTTGAATCCGTATTTCGAGTAACACGGTGAGACATTTTCAAAAGACAACAACTCTCTCGATTTCCACAAAAAGAATACAATATTTTTGTTCAAATTCAAGCTCAGAATGTGTACTTTTTAAAACTTGAAGGCCGCGTCTAAAAATTCCAAGCCGTTCCAATGGTATCTTCGAGACAATTGCCGAAGATGAGTTTTGAACACAATTTCAAGTCGATTAACGCTCGTGAATAACTTGCACCCAAAGTATTTTTTACCCAAAACTTCATTTCGAGATGATTGATCCCGCGATATAAGAAAAATATTTCCAAGCCAAATTCGTGGATGACACGTTAAACTTCCATTTTTATTCCTCCTATCGGCACATAATTGGAATCCGTATTTCGGGTAACATGGTCAGACATTTCGAAACGACTATATCTCTCTTGATTTCCAAAAAAAGAGTACAAAATTTGTGTCCAATTTCAAGCTCAAAATGTGTACTTTCCAAAACTTGTAGGCCGTGTCTAAAAATTCAAAACCGTTCAAAAGTTATCTTCGTGGCGATTACAGAAGATGAGTTTTCAACTCATTTTCAAGTCGAGTAACAGTCGTGGATAACTTGCAACCAAAGTATTTTTTACCCAAAACTTCATTTCGAGATGATTGATCCCGCGATATAAGAAAAATATTTCCTAGCCAAATTCGCAGACGAAACGTTTAACTTCCATTTTTATTCCTCCTATCGGCACATAATTGGAATCCGTATTTTGGGTAACGTGGTCAGACATTTTGAAACAACAATATATCTCTTGATTTCCACAAAAAGAGTACAAAATTTGTGTTCAAATTCAAGCTCAAAAAGTGTACATTCTAAAACTTGTAGGCCGCGTCTAAAAATTCCAAACCGTTCAAAAGTTATCTTCGAGACGATTACCGAAGATGAGTTTTCAACACATTTTTATATCGATTAACGCTCGTGAATAACTTGCAACCAAAGTATTTTTTACCAAAAACTTCATTTCGAGATGATTGATCCTGCGATATAAGAAAAATATTTCCAAGCCAAATTCATGGATGAAACGTTTAACTTCCATTTTTACTCACTCCTACTGGCACATAATTTGAATCCGTATTTCGGGTAACATGGTGAGACATTTTCAAACGACACTAACTCTCTTGATTTCCGAAAAAAGAATACAAAATTTGTGTTCAAACTCATGCTCAGAATGTGTACTTTCTAAAACTCGCAGGCCGCGTCTAAAAATTCCAAACCGTTCCAATGTTATCTTCGAGACGATTACCGAAGATGAGTTTTCAACACATTTTCAAGTCGATTAACGCACGTGAATAACTAGCAACCAAATTATTTCTTACCTGAAACTTCATTTCGAGATGATTGATCCCGCGATATAAGAAAAATATTTCCTAGCCAAATTCGTGGACGAAACGTTGAACTTCCATTTTTATTCCTCCTATCGGCACATAATTGGAATCCGTATTTCGGGTAACTTGGTCAAACATTTTGAAACGACAATATCTCTCTTGATTTCCACAAAAAGTGTAAAAATTTGATTCCAAATTCAAGCCCAAAAAGTGTACTTTCTAACACTTATAGGCCGCGTCTAAAAATTCCAAACCGTTCAGAAGTTATCTTCCAGACAATTACCGAAGAGGAGTTTTCAAAAAATTTTCATGTCGATTAACGCTCGTGAATAACTTGCAACCAAAGTATTTTTTACCCAAAACCTCATTTCGAGATGATTGATCCCGCGGTACAAGAAAAATATTTCCAAGCCAAATTCGTGGATGAAACGTTTAACTTCCATTTTTACTCACTCCTATCGGCACATAATTGGAATCCGTATTTCGAGTAACACGGTGAGACATTTTCAAACGACAATAACTATCTCAATTTCCAGAAAAAGGGTACAAAATTTGTGTTCAATTTCAATTTCAAAATGTGTACTTTCTAAAACTAGTAGGCCGCGTCTAAAACCAAACCGTTCAAAAGTTATCTTCGAGGCGATTACTGAAGACAAGTTTTCAACACATTGTCAAGTCGATTAATGCTCGTGAATAACTTGCAACCGAAGTATTTTTTACCCAAAACTTCATTTCGAGATGATTGATCCCGCGATATAAGAAAAATATTTCCTAGCCAAATTCATGGACGAAACGTTTAACTTCCATTTTTATTCCTCCTATCGGCACATAATTGGAATCCGTATTTTGAGTAACCTGGTCAAACATTTTGAAACGACAATATCTCTCTTGAATTCCACAAAAGGAGTACAAAATTTGTTTTCAAATTCAAGCGCAAAAAGTGTACTTTCTAAAACTTGTAGGCCGCGTCTAAAAATTCCAAACCGTTTAGAAGTTATCTTCCAAACAATTACCGAAGATGAGTTTTCAACACATTTTCATGTCGATTAACGCTCGTGAATAACTTGCAACCAAAGTATTTTTTACCCAAAACTTCATTTCGAGATGATTGCTTCCGCAATATAGGAAAAATATTTCCAAGCCAAATTCGTGGATGAAACGTTTAACTTCCATTTTTACTCCCTCCTATCGGCACATAATTGGAATCCGTATTTTGGGTAACACGGTGAGACATTTTCAAACGACAATAACTCTCTCGATTTCCACAAAAAGAAGACAAAATTTGTGTTCAAATTCAAGCTCAGAATGTGTACTTACTAAAACTTGAAGGCCGCATCTAAAAATTTCAAACCGTTCCAAAGGAATCTTCGAGACAATTACCGAAGATGAGTTTTCAACACATTTTCATGTCGATTAACGCGCATGAATAACTTGCAACCAAAGTATTTTTTATCCAAAACTTCATTCCGAGATGATTGATCCCACGATATTAGAAAAATATTTCCAAGCCAAATTCGTGGATGAAACGTTAAACTTCCATTTTTATTCCTCCTATCGGCACATCATTGGAATCCGTATTTCAGGTAACATGGTCAGACATTTTGAAACGACAATATCACCCTTGATTTCCAAAAATGGGGTACAAAATTTGTGTTCAATTTCAAACTCAAAATGTGTACTTTCTAAAACTTGCAGGCCGCGTCTAAAATTTCCAAACCATTCAAAAGTTATCTTCGAGGCGATTACGGAAGATGAGTTTTCAAGACATCTTCTAGTCAATTTACGGTCGTGAATAACTTGCAACCAAAGTATTTTTTTCCCAAAACTTCACTTCGGGATGATTGATCCTGCGGTATAAGAAAAATATTTCCTAGCCATATTCGCGGATGAAACGTGTAACTTCCATTTTTATTCCTCCTATCGGCACATAATTGGAATCCGTGTTTTGGGTAACATGGTCAGAGATTTTGAAACAACAATATATCTCTTGATTTCCACAAAAAGAGTACAAAATTTGTGTTCAAGTTCAAGCTCAAAATGTGTACATTCTAAAACTTGTAGGCCGCGTCTAAAAATTCCAAACCGTTCAAAAGTTATCTTCGAGACGATTACCAAAGATGAGTTTTCAACACATTTTTATTTCGATTAACGCTCGTGAATAACTTGCAACCAAAGTATTTTTTACCCAAAACTTCATTTCGAGATGATTGATCCCGCGATATAAGACAAATATTTCCGTGCCAAATTCATGGATGAAACGTTTAAGTTCCATTTTTACTCACTCCTATCAGCACATAATTTGAATCCGTATTTCGGGTAACACGGTGAGACATTTTCAAACGACACTATCTCTCTTGATTTCCGCAAAAAGAATACAAAATTTGTGTTCAAACTCAAGCTTAGAATGTGTACTTTCTAAAACTTGCAGGCCGCGTCTGAAAATTCCAAACCGTTCCAATGTTATCTTAGAGACGATTACCGAAAACGAGTTTTCAACACATTTTCAAGTCGATTAATGCTCGTGAATAACTAGCAACCAAAGAATTTTTTACCCAAAACTTCGTTTCGAGATGATTGATCCCGCGATATAAGAAAAATATTTCCTAGCCAAATTCGTGGAAGAAACGTTAAACTTCCATTTTTATTCCTCCTATCGGCACATCATTGGAATCCGTATTTCAGGTAACATGGTCAGACATTTTGAAACGACAATATCACCCTTGATTTCCAAAAATGGGGTACAAAATTTGTGTTCAATTTCAAACTCAAAATGTGTACTTTCTAAAACTTGCAGGCCGCGTCTAAAATTTCCAAACCATTCAAAAGTTATCTTCGAGGCGATTACGGAAGATGAGTTTTCAAGACATCTTCTAGTCAATTTACGGTCGTGAATAACTTGCAACCAAAGTATTTTTTTCCCAAAACTTCACTTCGGGATGATTGATCCTGCGGTATAAGAAAAATATTTCCTAGCCATATTCGCGGATGAAACGTGTAACTTCCATTTTTATTCCTCCTATCGGCACATAATTGGAATCCGTGTTTTGGGTAACATGGTCAGACATTTTGAAACAACAATATATCTCTTGATTTCCACAAAAAGAGTACAAAATTTGTGTTCAAGTTCAAGCTCAAAATGTGTACATTCTAAAACTTGTAGGCCGCGTCTAAAAATTCCAAACCGTTCAAAAGTTATCTTCGAGACGATTACCAAAGATGAGTTTTCAACACATTTTTATTTCGATTAACGCTCGTGAATAACTTGCAACCAAAGTATTTTTTACCCAAAACTTCATTTCGAGATGATTGATCCCGCGATATAAGACAAATATTTCCGAGCCAAATTCATGGATGAAACGTTTAAGTTCCATTTTTACTCACTCCTATCGGCACATAATTTGAATCCGTATTTCGGGTAACACGGTGAGACATTTTCAAACGACACTATCTCTCTTGATTTCCGCAAAAAGAATACAAAATTTGTGTTCAAACTCAAGCTTAGAATGTGTACTTTCTAAAACTTGCAGGCCGCGTCTGAAAATTCCAAACCGTTCCAATGTTATCTTAGAGACGATTACCGAAAATGAGTTTTCAACACATTTTCAAGTCGATTAACGCTCGTGAATAACTAGCAACCAAAGAATTTTTTACCCAAAACTTCGTTTCGAGATGATTGATCCCGCGATATAAGAAAAATATTTCCTAGCCAAATTCGTGGAAGAAACGTTTAACTTCCATTTTTATTCCTCCTATCGGCACATAATTGGAATCCGTATTTCGGGTAACTTGGTCAAACATTTTGAAGCGACAATAACTCTCTTGATTTCCACAAAGAGAGTACAAAATTTGTGTTCAAATTCATGCTCAAAATGTGTACTTTCTAAAACTTGTAGGCCGCGTCTAAAAATTCCAGACCGTTCAAAAGTTATCTTCGTGACGGTTACCGAAGATGAGTTTTCAACACATTTTCATTTCGATTAACGCTTGTGAATAACTTGCAACCAAAGTATTTTTTACCCAAAACTGCATTTCGAGTTGATTGATCCCGCGATATAGGAAAAATATTTTCAGGCCAAATTCGTGCATGAAACGTCTCACTTCCATTTTTACTCCCTCCTATCGGCACATAATTGGAATCCGTATTTTAGGTAACACGGTGAGACATTTTCAAACGACACTAACTCTCATGATTTCCACAAAAATAGTATAAAATTTGTGTTCAAACTCAAGCTCAGAATGTGTACTTTCTAAAACTTACAGGCCGCATCTAAAAATTCCAAACCGTTCCAAAGTTATCTTCGAGACGATTACCGAAGACGAGTTTTCAACACATTTTCAAGTCGATTAACGCTCGTGAATAACTTGCAACCAATGTATTTCTTACCCAAATCTTCATTTCGAGATGATTGATCCCGCGATATAAGAAAAATATTTCCTAGCCAAATTCGTGGACGAAACATTTAACTTCCATTTTTATTCCTCCTATCGGCACATAATAGGAATTCGCATTTCGGGTAACCTGGTCAAACATTTTGAAATGACAATATCTCTCTTGATTTCTAGAAAAAGAGTACAAAATTAGTTTTGAAATTCAAGCTCAAAACGTGTACTTTCTTAAACTTGTAGGCCGCGTCTAAAAATTCCAAACCGTTCAGAAATTATCTTCCAGACAATTACCGAAGAGGAGTTTTCAACACATTTTCATGTCGATTAACGCTCGTGAATAACTTGCAACCAATGTATTTTTTAGCCAAAACTTCATTTCGAGATGATTAATCCCGCGGTACAAGAAAAATATTTCCAAGCCAAATTCGTGGATGAAACGGTTAACTTCCATTTTTACTAACTCCTATCGGCACATAATTGGAATCCGTATTTCGAGTAACACAGTGAGACATTTTCAAATGACAATAACTCTCTTAATTTCCACAAAAAGAGTACAAAATTTGGGTTCAATTTCAAGCTCAAAATGTTTACTTTCTAAAACTAGTAGGCCGCGTCTAGAACCAAACCTTTCAAAAGTTATCTTCGAGACGATTATTGAAGACGAGTTTTCAACACATTTTCAAGTCGATTAATGCTCGTGAATAACTTGCAACCGAAGTATTTTTTACCCAAAACTTCATTTCGAGATGATTGAATCCGTGATATAAGAAAAATATTTCGTAGCCAAATTCGTGGACGAAACGTTTAACTTCCATTTTTATTCCTCCTATCGGCACATAATTGGAATTTGTATTTCGGGTAACCTGGTCAAACATTTTGAAACGGCAATATCTCTCTTGAATTCCACAAAAAGAGTACAAAATTTGTTTTCAAATTCAAGCTCAAAAAGTGTACTCTCTAAAACTTGTAGGCCGCGTCTAAAAATTCCAAACCGTTCAGAAGTTGTCTTCCAAACAATTTCCGAAGAGGAGTTTTCCACACATTTTCATGTCGATTAACGCTCGTGAATAACTTGCAACCAAAGTATTTTTTACCCAAAACTTCATTTCGAGATGATTGCTCCCGCGATATAGGAAAAATATTTCCAAACCAAATTCGTGGATGAAACGTTTAACTTCCATTCTTACTCCCTCCTATTGGCACATAATTGGAATCCGTATTTCGGGTAACACGGTAAGACATTTTCAAACGACAATAACTCTCTCGATGTCCACAAAAAGAATACAAAATTTGTGTTCAGATTCAAGCTCAGAATGTGTACTATCTAAAACTTGAAGGCCGCGTCTAAAAATTCCAAACCGTCCCAAAGGTATCTTCGAGACAATTACCGAAGATGTGTTTTCAACACATTTTCATGTCGATTAACGCGCGTGAATAACTTGCAACCAAAGTATTTTTTACCAAAAACTTCATTTCGAGATGATTGATCCCGCGATATAAGAAAAATATTTCCAAGCGAAATTCATGGATGAAACGTTAAAGTTACATTTTTATTCCTCCTATCGGCACATAATTGGAATCCCTATTTCAGGTAACATGGTCAGACATTTTGAAACGACAATATCTCTCTTGATTTCCAAAAAAGGAGTACAAAATTTGTGTTCAATTTCAAGCTCAAAATGTGTACTGTCTAAAACTTGTAGGCCGCGTCTAAAATTTCCAAACCTTTCAAAAGTTATCTTCGAGGCGATTACAGAAGATGAGTTTTCAACATATTTTCAAGTCGATTAACAGTCGTGAATAACTTGCAACCAAAGTATTTTTTACTCAAAAATTCATTTCGTGATGATTGATCCTGCGATATAAGAAAAATATTTCCTAGCCAAATTCGCGGACGAAATGTTTAACTTCCATTTTTATTCCTCCTATCGGCACATAATTGGAATCTGTGTTTTGTGTAACATGGTCAGATATTTTGAAACAACAATATATCTCTTGATTTCCCCAAAAAGAGTACAAAATTTGTGTTCAAATTCAAGCTCAAAATGTGTACTTTATAAAACCTGCTGGCCGCGTCTAAAAATTCCAAACCATTCCAATGTTATCTTCGAGACGATTAGCGAAGACAACTTTAAACAAATTTTCAAGTCGATTAACGCCCGGGAATAACTTGCGACCAAAGTATTTTTTACCCAAAACTTCATTTCGGGATGATTGATCCCGCGATATAAGAAAAATATTTCCTAGCCAAATTCGTGGACGAAACGTTTAACTTCCATTTTTATTCCTCCAATTGGCACATAATTGGAATCCGTACTTCAGGTAACTTTGTCAAACTTTTTGAAATGACAATATCTCTCTTGATTTCCACAAAAAGAGTACAAAATTTGTTTTCAAATTCAAGCCCAAAAAGTGTACTTTCTAAAACTTGTAGGCCGCGTCTAAAAATTCCAAACCGTTCAGAAGTTATCTTCCGGACAATTACCGAAGAGGAGTTTTCAACACATTTTCATGTCGATTAACGCTCCTGAATAACTTGCAACCAAAGTATTTTTTTCCCAAAACTTCATTTCGAGATGATTGATCCCCGTGGTATAAGAAAAATATTTCCAACCAAACGTTTAACTTCCATTTTTACTCACTCCTATCGGCACATAATTGGAATCCGTATTTCGTGTAAGACGGTGAGACATTTTCAAACGACAATAACTCTCTTGTTTTCCACAAAAAGAGAACAAAATTTGTGTTCAATTTCAAGCTCAAAATGTGTACTTCCAAAAACTAGTAGGCCGCGTATAAAACCAAACCGTTCAAAATTTATCTTCGAGGCGATTACCGAAGATGAGTTTTCAACACATTTTCAAGTCGATTAACGCTCGTGAATAACTTGCAACCAAAGTATTTTTTACCCAAAACTTCATTTCGAGATGATTGATCCCGCGATATAAGAAAAATATTTCCTAGCCAAATTCGTGGACGAAACGTTTACTTCCATTTTTATTCCTCCTATCGGCACATAATTGGAATCCGTATTTCGGGTAACATGGTCAGACATTTTGAAACGAGAATATCTCCCTTGATTTCCACAAAGAGAGTACAAAATTTGTGTTCAAATTCAAGCTCAAAATGTGTACTTTCTAAAACTTGTAGGCCGCATCTAAAAATTCCAAACTGTTCAAAATTTATCTTCGAGGCGATTACCGAAGATGAGTTTTCAACACATTTTCAAGTCGATTAACGCTCGTGAATAACTTGCAACCAAAGTATTTTTTACCCAAAACTTCATTTCGAGATGATTGATCAAGCGATATAAGAAAAATATTTCCTAGCCAAATTCGTGGACGAAACGTTTAACTTCCATTTTTATTCCTCCTATCGGCACATAATTGGAATCCGTATTTCGGGTAACATGGTCAGATATTTTGAAATGACAATATCTCTCTTGATTTCCACAAAGAGTGTAGAAAATTTGTGTTCAAATTCTAGCTCAGAATGTGTACTTTCTAAAACCTGCAGGCCGCGTCTAAAAATTCCAAACCGTTCCAATGTTATCTTCGAGACGATTACCGAAGACGAGTTTTCAACACATTTTCAAGTCGACTAACGCTCGTGAATAACTTGCAACCAAAGTATTTTTTACCCAAAACTTCATTTCGAGATGATTGATCCCGCGATATAAGAAAGATATTTCCTAGCAAAATTCATGGACGAAACGTTTAACTTCCATTTTTATTCCTCCTATCGGCACATAATTGGAATCCGTATTTCGGGTAACCTGGTCAAACATTTTGAAATGACAATATCTCTCTTGATTTCCAGAAAAAGGGTACAAAATTAGTTTTGAAATTCAAGCTCAAAAAGTGTACTTTCTTAAACTTGTAGGCCGCGTCTAAAAATTCCAAACCGTTCAGAAGTTATCTTCCAGACAATTACCGAAGAGGAGTTTTCAACAAATTTTCATGTCGATTAACGCACCTGAATAACTTGCAACCAAAGTATTTTTTACCCAAAACTTCATTTCGAGATGATTGATCCCGCGGTACAAGAAAAATATTTCCAAGCCAAATTTGTGGATGAAACGTTTAACTTCCATTTTTACTAACTCCTATCGGCACATAATTGGAATCCGTATTTCGGGTAACACGGTGAGACATTTTCAAACCACAATAACTCTCTCGATTTCCACAAAAAGAGTACAAAATTTGTGTTCAATTTCAAGGTCAAAATGTGTACTTTCTAAAACTAGTAGGCTGCGTCTAAAACCAACCGTTCAAAAGTTATCTTTGTGACGATTACTGAAGACGAGTTTTCAACACATTTTCAAGTCAATTAATGCTCGTGAATAACTTGCAACCCAAGTATTTTTTACCCAAAACTTCATTTCGAGATGATTGATCCCGTGATATAAGAAAAATATTTCCTAGCCAAATTCGTGGACGAAACGTTTAACTTCCGTTTTTATTCCTCCTATCAGCACATAATTGGAATCCGTATTTCGGGTAACCTGGTCAAACATTTTGAAACGACAATATCTCTCTTTTATTTCCACATAAAGAGTACAAAATTTGTTTTCAAATTCAAGCTCAAAAAGTGTACTCTCTAAAACTTGTAGGCCGCGTCTAAAAATTTTAAACCGTTCAGAAGTTATCTTCCAAACAATTACTGAAGAGGAGTTTTCAACACATTTTCATGTCGATTAACGCTCGTGAATAACTTGTAACCAAAGTATTTTTTACCCAAAACTTCATTTCGAGATGATTGCTCCCGCGATATTGGAAAAATATTTCCAAGCCAAATTCGTGGATGAAACGTTTAACTTCCATTTTTACTCCCTTCTATCGGCACATAATTGGAATCCGTATTTCGGTTAACACAGTGAGACATTTTCAAACGACAATAACTCTCTCCATTTCCACAAAAAGAATACAAAATTTGTGTTCAAATTGAAGCTTAGAATGTGTACTTTCTAAAACGTGAAGGCCGCGTATAAAAATTCCAAACCGTTCCAAAGGTATCTTCGAGACAATTACCGAAGATGAGTTTTCAACACATTTTCATGTCGATTAACGCGCGTGAATTACTTGCAACCAAAGTATTTTTTACTAAAAACTTCATTTCGAGATGATTGATCCCGCGATATAGGAAAAATATTTCCAAGCCAAATTCGTCGATGAAACGTCTAACTTCCATTTTTACTCCCTTCTATCGGCACATAATTGGAATCCGTATTTCGGGTAACACGGTGAGACATTTTCAAATGACACTAACTCACTTGATTTCCGCAAAAAGAATGCAAAATTTGTGTTCAAACTCAAGCTCAGAATGTGTACTTTCTAAAACTTGCAGGCCGCATCTAAAAATTCCAAACCGTTCCGAAGTTATCTTCGAGACGATTACCGAAGACGAGTTTTCAACACATTTTCAAGTCGATTAGTGCTCGTGAATAACTTGCAACCAAAGTATTTTTTACCCAAAACTTCATTTCGAGATGATTGCTCCCGCGATATGGGAAAAAAGTTTCCAAGCCAAATTCGTCGATGAAACGTTTAACTTCCATTTTTACTCCCTCCTATCGGCACATAATTGGAATCCGTATTTCCGGTAACACAGTGATACATTTCCAAACGACAATAACTCTCTCGATTTCCACAAAAAAAGTACAAAATTTTTGTTCAAATTTAAGCTCAAAATATGTACATTCTAAAACATGGAGGCCGCATCTAAAAATTCCAAACCATTCCAAAGGTATTTTCAAGACAATTACCGTAGATGAGTTTTCAACACATTTTCGTGTCGATTAACGTGCGTGAATAACTTGCATCCAAAGTATTTTTTACCTAAAACTTCATTTCGAGATGACTGATCCTGCGATATAGGAGAAATATTTCCAAGCCAAATTCATGGATGAAATGTCTAACTTCCATTTCTACTCCCTCCTATCGGCACATAATTGGAATCCGTATTTCGGGTAACGAGGTGAGACATTTTCCAACGACACTAAATCTCTTGATTTCCGCAAAAAGAATACAAAATTTGTGTTCAAACTCAAGCTCAGAATGTGTACTTTCTAAAACTTGCTGGCCACGTCTAAAAATTCCAAACCGTTCCGAAGTTATTTTCGACACGATTACCGAAGACGAGTTTTCAACACATTTTCAAGTCGATAAATGCTCGTGAATAACTTGCAACCAATGTATTTTTTACCCAAAACTTCATTTCAAGATGATTGATCCCGCGATACAGGAAAAATATTTCCTAGCCAAATTCGTGGACGAAACGTTTAATTTCCATTTTTATTCCTCCTATCGGCACATAATTGGAATCCGTATTTTGGGTAACCTGGTCAAATATTTTGAAACAACAATATCTCTCTTGATTTCCACCAAAAGAGTACAAAATTTGTTTTCAAATTCAAGCTCTAAAAGTGTACTCCCTAAAACTTGTAGGCCGCGTTTAAAAATTCCAAACTGTTCAGAAGTTATCTTCCAAACAATTACCGAAGAGGAGTTTTCGACACATTTTCATGTCGATTAACACTCGTGAATAACTTGCAACCAAATTATTTTTTACCCAAAACTTCATTTCGAGATGATTGATCCCGCGGTATAAGAAAAATATTTCCAGGCCAAATTCGAGGATGAAACGTTTAACATACATTTTCACTCCCTCCTCTCGGCACATAATTGGAATCCGTATTTCGGGTAACACGGTGAGACATTTTCAAACGACACAAACTCTCTTGATTTCCGCAAAAAGAATACAAAATTTGTGTTCAAACTCAAGCTCAGAATGTGTACTTTCTAAAACTTGAAGGCCGCGTCTAAAAACTCCAAACCGTTCCAAAGTTATCATCGAGACGATTATCGAAGATGAATTTTCAACACATTTTCAAGTCGATTAATGCTTGTGAATAACTTGCAACCAAACTATTTTTTACCCAAATCTTCATTTCGAGCTGATTGGCCCCGCGATATAAGAAAAATATTTCCATGCCAAATTCGTGGGTGAATCGTTTAACTTCCATTTTTACTCCCTCCTATCGGCACATAATTGGAATCTGTATTTCGGGTAACAGGTTGAGACATTTTCAAACGAAAATAACTCTCTTAATTTGAACAAAAAGCATACAAAATTTGTGTTTAAATTCAAGCTCAGAATGTGTACATTCTAAAACTTGAAGGCCGCGTATAAAAATTCCAAACCGTTCGAAAGGTATCTTCGAGGCAATTACCGAAGATGAGTTTTCACGACATTTTAAAGTCGATTAATGCTCGTGAATAACTTGCAACCAAAGTATTTTTTACCCAAACCTTCATTTCGAGATGATTGATCCCGCGATATAAGATAAATATTTCCGAGCCAAATTCATCGATGAAACGTTTAACTTCCATTTGTATTCCTCTTATCGGCACATAATTGGAATCCGTATTTCGGGAAACATAGTCAGACATTTTGAAACGACAATATCTCTCTTGATTTCCACAAAAAGAGTACAAAATTTATGTTCAAATTCATGCTCAAAATGTGTACTTTCTAAAACTTGTAGGCCCCGTCTAAAAATTTCAAATCATTCAAATGTTATCTTCGAGACGATTACCGAAGATGAGTTTTCAACACATTTTCAAGTCGATTAACGCTCGAGAATTACTTGCAACCAAAGTACTTTTTACCCAAAACTTCATTTTGAGATGATTGATCCCGCAATATAAGAAAAATATTTCTCAGCCAAATTCGTGGACGGAAAGTTTAACTTCCATTTTTACTCCTCCTATCGGCACATAATTGGAATCCGTGTTTCGGGTAACATGGTCAGATATTTTGAAACGGCAATATCTCTCTTGCTTTCCACAAAAAGTGTACAAAATTTGTGTTCAAATTCAAGCTCAAAATGTGTACTTTCTAAAACTTGTAGGCCGCATCTAAAAATTCCAAATCGTTCAAAAGTTATCTTCGAGACGATTATCGAAGATGAGTTTGCAACACATTTTCATGTCGATTAACGCTCGTGAATAACTTGCAACCAAAGTATTTTTTACCCAAAACTTCATTTCGAGATGATTGATCCAGCGATATAAGAAAAATATTTCCAAGCCAAATTCATGGATGAAACGTTTGACTTCCATTTTTACTCACTCCTATCGGCACATAATTTGAATCCGTATTTCGGGTAACATGGTGAGACATTTTCAAACGACACAAACTCTCTTGATTTCCACAAAAAGAATACAAAATTTGTGTTCAAACTCAAGCTCTGAATGTGTACTTTCTAAAACTTGCAGGCCGCGTCTAAAAATTCCAAACCGTTCCAATGTTATCTTCGAGACGATTATCGAAGACGAGTTTTCAAAACATTTTCTAGTCGATTAACGCACGTGAATAACTGGCAACCAAAGTATTTTTTACCCGAAACTTCATTTCGAGATGATTGATCCCGCGATATAAGCAAAATATTTCCTAGCCAAATTCGTGGACGAAACCTTTAACTTCCATTTTTATTCCTCCTATCGGCACATAATTGGAATCCGTATTTCGGGTAACCTGTTCAAACATTTTGAAACGACAATATCTCTCTTGATTTCCACAAAAAGAGTACAAAATTTGTTTTCAAATTCAAGCTCAAAAAGTGTACTTTTTGAAACTTGTAGGCCGCGTCTAAAAATTCCAAACCGTTCAGAAGTTATCTTCCAAACAATTACCGAAGAGGAGTTTTCAACACATTTTCATGTCGATTAACGCTCGTGAATAACTTGCAACCAAAGTATTTTTTACCCAAAACTTCATTTCGAGATGATTGCTACCGCGATATAGGAAAAATATTTCCAAGCCAAATTCGTGGATGAAACGTTTAACTTCCATTTTTACTCCCTCCTATCGGCACATAATTGGAATCCGTATTTCGAGTAACACGGTGAGACATTTTCAAATGACAATAACTCTCTCGATTTCCACAAAAAGAACACAAAATTTGTGTTCAAATTCAAGCTCAGAATGTGTACTTTCTAAAACTTGAAGGCCGCGTCCAAAAATTCCAAACCGTTCCAAAGGTATCATCGTGACAATTACTGAAGATGAGTTTTCAACACATTTTCATGTCAATTAACGCGCGTGAATAACTTCAACCAAAGTATTTTTTACCCAAAACTTCATTTCGAGATGATTGGTCCCGTGATATAGGAAAAATATTTCCAAGCCAAATTCGTGGATGAAACGTCTAACTTCCATTTTTACACCCTCCTATCGGCACATAATCGGAATCGGTATTTCGGGTAACACGGTGAGACATTTTCAAACGACACTAACTCTCTTGATTTCGGCATAAAGAATGCAAAATTTGTATTCAAACTCAAGCTCAAAATGTGTACTTTCTAAAACATGCAGGCCGCATCTAAAAATTGCAAACCGTTCCGAAGTTATCATTGTGACGATTATCGAAGACGAGTTTTCAACACAGTTTCAAGTCGATTAACGCTAGTGAATAACTTGCAACCAAAGTACTTTTCACCCAAAACTTCATTTCGAGATGATTGCTCCCGCGATATAGGAAAAATATTTCCAAGCCAAATTCGTCGAAGAAACGTTTAACTTCCATTTTTACGCCCTCCTATCGGCACATAATTGGAATCCGTATTTCGGGTAACACGGTGAGACATTTTCAAACGACACTAACTCTCTTGATTTCCGCAAAAAGAATACAAAATTTGTGTTCAAACTCAAGCTCAGAATGTGTACTTTCTAAAACTTGCAGGCCGCATCTAAAAATTCCAAACCGTTCCAAAGTTATCTTCGAGACGATTACCGAATATGAGTTTTCAACACATTTTCAAGTCGATTAACGCTAGTGAATAACTTGCAACCAAAGTATTTTTTACCGAAAACTTCATTTCGAGATGATTGATCCCGCGATATAAGAAAAATATTTCCCAGCCAAATTCGTGGACGAAACGTTTAACTTCCATTTTTATTCCTCCTATCGGCACATAATTGGAATCCGTATTTCGGGTAACCTGGTCAAACATTTTGAAACGACAATATCTCTCTTGAATTCCACAAAAAGAGTACAAAATTGGTTTTCAAACTCAAGCTCAGAATGTGTACTTTCTAAAACTTGCAGGCCGCGTCTAAAAATTCCAAACCGTTACGAAGTTATGTTCGAGACAATTACCGAAGACGAGTTTTCAACACATTTTCATGTCGATTAACGCACGTGAATAACTGGCAACCAAAGTATTTTTTACCCAAAACTTTCATTTCGAGATGATTGATCCCGCGATATAAGAAAAATATTTCCTAGCCAAATTCATGGATGAAACGTCTAACTTCCATTTTTACTCCCTCCTATCGGCACATAATTGGAATCCGTATTTCGGGTAACACTGTAAGACATTTTAAAACGACAATAAATCTCTCGATTTCCACAAAAAGAGTACAAAATTTGTGTTCAAATTCAAGCTCAGAATGTGTACTTTCTAAAACTTAAAGGCCGCGTCTAAAAATTCCAAACCGTTCCGAAGGTATCGTCTAGAAAATTACCGAAGATGAGTTTTGAACACATTTTCATGTCGATTAACGCGCGTTAATAACTTGCAACCAAAGAATTTTTTAACAAAAACTTCATTCCGAGATGATTGATCCCGCGATATAAGAAAAATATTTCCAAGCCAAATTCGTGGATGAAACGTTAAACTTCCATTTTTATTCCTCCGATCGGCACATAATTGGAATCCGTATTTCGGGTAACACGGTCAGACATTTTGAAACGACAATATCTCTCTTGATTTCCAAAAAAGGAGTAAAAAATTTGTGTTCAATTTGAAGCACAAAATGTGTACTTTCTAAAACTTGTAGGCCGCGTCTAAAATTTCCAAACCGTTCAAAAGTTATCTTCGAGGCGATTACAGAAGATGAGTTTTCGACACATTTTCAAGTCGATTAGCAGTCGTGAATAACTTGCAACCGAAGTATTTTTTACCCAAAACTTCATTTCTATGTGATTGATCCTGCGATATAAGAAAAATATTTCCTAGCCAAATTTGCGGACGAAACGTTTAACTTCCATTTTTATTCCTCCTATCGGCACATAATTGGAATCCGTGTTTTGGGTAACATGGTTAGATATTTTGAAACAACAATATATCTCTTGATTTCCACAAAAAGAGTACAAAATTTGTGTTCAAATTCAAGCTCAAAATGTTACTTTCTAAAACTTGTAGGCCGCGTCTAAAAATTCCAAACCGTTCAGAAGTTATCTTCGAGACGATTACCGAAGATGAGTTTTCAACACATTTTTATTTCGATTAAAGCTCGTGAATAACTTGCAACCAAAGTATTTTTTACTCAAAACTTCATTTCGAGATGATTGATCCCGCGATATGGGAAAAATATTTCCAAGCCAAATTCATGGTTGAAACGTCTAGCTTCCATTTTTACTCCCTCCTATCAGCACATAACTGGAATCCGTATTTCGGGTAACATGGTGAGACATTTTCAAATGACACTAACTCTCTTGATTTCCGCAAAAAGAACACAAAATTTATGATCAAAATCAAGCTCAGAATGTGTACTTTCTAAAACTTGCAGGCCGCGTCTAAAAATTCCAAACCGTTCCAATGTTATCTTTGAGACGATTACCGAAGACAGGTTTTCAACAAATTTTCAAGTCGATTAACGCTCGTGAATAACTTGCGACCAAAGTATTTTTTACCCAAAACTTCATTTCGAGATGATTGATCCCGCAACATAAGAAAAATATTTCCTAGCCAAATTCGTGGACGAAACATTTAACTTCCATTTTTATTCCACCTATTGGCACATAATTGGAATCCGTATTTTGGGTAACTTGGTCAAACATTTTGAAACGACAATATCTCCCTTGATTTCCACAAAAAGAGTACAAATTTTTTTTTTCAAATTCAAGCCCTAAAAGTGTACTTTCTAAAACTTGTAGGCCGCGTCTAAAAATTCCAAACCGTTCAGAAGTTATCTTCCAGACATTTACCGAAGAGGAGTTTTCAACACATTTTCAAGTCGATTAACGCTCCTGAATAACTTGCAACCAAAGTATTTTTTACCGAAAACTTCATTTCGAGATGATTGATCCAGCAGTACAAGAAAAATAGTTCCAAGCCAAATTCGTGGATGAAACGTTTAAGTTCCATTTTTACTCACTCCTATCGGCACAAAATTGGAATCCGTATTTCGGGTAACACGGTGAGACATTTTCAAACGAAAATGACTCTCTCGATTTCCACAAAAACAGTACAAAATTTGTGTTCAATTTCAAGGTCAAAATGTGTACTTTCTAAACCTAGTAGGCCACGTCTAAAACCAACCGTTCAAAAGTTATCTTCGAGACGATTACTAAAGACGAGTTTTCAACACATTTTTAGGTCGATTAATGGTCGTGAATAACTTTCAACCAAAGTATTTTTTACCCAAAACTTCATTTCGAGATGATTGATCCCGCGATATAAGAAAAATATTTCCTAGCCAAATTCGTGGACGAAACGTTTAACTTCCATTTTTATTCCTTCTATCGGCACATAATTGGAATCCGTATTTCGGGTAACCTGGTCAAACATTTTGAAACGACAATATCTCTCTTGATTTCCACAAAAAGAGTACAAAATTTGTTTTCAAATTCAAGCACAAAAAGTGTACTTTCTAAAACTTGTAGGCCGCGTCTAAAAATTTCAAACCGTTCAGAAGTTATCTTCCAAACAATTTCCGAAGAGGAGTTTTCAACACATTTTCATGTCGATTAACGCTTGTGAATAACTTGCAACCAAAATATTTTTTACCCAATACTTCATTTCGAGATGATTGCTCCCGCGATATAGGAAAAATATTTCCAAGCCAAATTCGTGGATGAAACATTTAACTTCCGTTTTTACTCCCTCATATCGGCACATAATTGGAATCCGTATTTCGGGTAACACGGTGAGACATTTTCAAACAACAATAACTCACTCCATTTCCGCAAAAAGAATACAAAATTTGTGTTCAAATTCAAGCTCAGAATGTGTACTTTCTAAAACTTGAAGGCCGCGTCTAAAAATTCCAAACCGTTCCAAAGGTATCTTCGAGACAATTACCGAAGATGAGTTTTCAACACATTTTCAGGTCGATTAACGTGCGTGAATAAATTGCATCCAAAGTATTTTTTACCCAAAACTTCATTTCGAGATGATTGATCCTGCGATATAGGAAAAATATTTCCAAGCCAAATTCGTCGATGTAAGGTCTAACTTCCATTTTTACTCCCTCCTATCGGCACATAATTGGAATCCTTATTTTGGGTAACACGGTGAGACATTTTCAAACGACACTAACTCTCTTGATATCCGCAAAAAGAATGCAAAATTTGTGTTCAAACTCAAGCTCAGAATGTGTACTTTCTAAAACTTGCAGGCCGCGTCTAAAAATTCCAAACCGTTCCGAAGTTATCTTCGAGACAATTACCGAAGACGAGTTTTCAACACATTTTCAAGTCGATTAACGCTCGTGAATAACTTGCAACCAAAGTATTTTTTACCCAAAACTTCATTTCGAGATGATTGCTCCCGCGATATGGGAAAAATATTTCCAAGCCAAATTCGTCAATGAAACGTTTAACTTCCATTTTTACACCCTCCTATCGGCACATAATTGTAATCCGTATTTCGGGTAACAGAGTGAGACATTTCCAAATGACAATAACTCTCTCGATTTCCACAAAAAGAGTACAAAATTTGTGTTCAAATTCAATCTCAAAATGTGTACATTCTAAAACATGAAGGCCGCATCTAAAAATTCCAAACCGTTCCAATGGTATCTTCGAGACAATTACCGAAGATGAGTTTTCAACATATTTTCATGTCGATTAACGTGCGTGAATAAATTGCATCCAAAGTATTTTTTACCCAAAACCTCATTTCGAGATAATTGATCCTGTGATATAGGAAAAATATTTCCAAGCCAAATTCATGGATGAAACGTCTAACTTCCATTTTTACTCCCTCCTATCGGCACATAATTGGAATCTGTATTTCTGGTAACACGGTGGGACATTTTCAAACGACACTAACTCTCTTGATTTCCATAAAAAGAATACAAAATTTGTGTTCAAAGTCAAGCTCAGAATGTGTACTTTCTAAAACTTCCAGGCCGCGTCTAAAAATTCCAAACCGTTCCGAAGTTATCTTCGAGAAGATTACCAAAGACGAGTTTTCAACACATTTTCTAGTCGATTAACGCTCGTGAATAACTTGCAACCAAAGTATTTTTCACCCAAAACTTCATTTCGAGATGATTGATCCCGTGATACAAGAAAAATATTTCCTAGCCAAATTCGTGGACGAAACGTTTAATTTCCAATTTTATTCCACCTATCGGCACATAATTGGAATCCATATTTCGGGTAACCTGTTCAAACATTTTGAAACAACAATATCTCTCTTGATTTCCACAAAAAGAGTACAAAATTTTTTTTCAAATTCAAGCTCAAAAAGTGTACTTTGTAAAACTTGTAGGCCGCGTCTAAAAATTTCAAACTGTTCAGAAATTATCTTCCAAACAATTACCGAAGAGGAGTTCTCAACACATTTTCATGTCGATTAACACTCGTGAATAACTTGCAACCAAAATATTTTTTACTCAAAACTTCACTTCGAGATGATTGATCCCGCGGTATAAGAAAAATATTTCCAAGCCAAATTCGTGGTTGAAACGTTTAACATCCATTTTTACTCCCTCCTATCGGCACATAATTGGAATCCGTATTTCGCGTAACACGGTGAGACATTTTTAAACGACACTAACTCTCTTGATTTCCGCAAAAAGAATACAAAATTTGTGTTCAAACTCAAGCTCAGAATGTGTACTTTCTAAAACTTGATGGCCGCTCTAAAAATTCCAAACCGTTCCAAAGTTATCTTCGATACGATTACCGAAGATGAGTTTTCAACACATTTTCAAGACGATTAGCACTCGTGAATAACTTGCAGCCAAAGTATTTTTTACCCAAAACTTCATTCTGAGATGATTGATCCCGCGATAGAGGAAAAATATTTCCTAGCCAAATTCGTGGAAGAAATATTTAACTTCCATTTTTATTCCTCCTATCGACACAAAATTGGAATCCGTATTTCGGATAACACGGTCAGACATTTTCAAACGAGAATAACTCTCTTGATTTCCACAAAAAGAATACGAAATTTGTGTTCAAATTCAAGCTCAAAATGTGTACTTTCTAAAATTTGTAGGCCGCTTCAAAAAAATTCCAAACCGTTCAAAAGTTATCTTCGAGACAATTACCGAAGATGAGTTTTCAGCACATTTTCATGTCGATTAATGCTCGTGAATAACTTGCAACCAAATTAATTTTTACCCAAAACTTCATTTCGAGCTGATTGGCCCCGCGATATATGAAAAATATTTCCAAGCCAAATTCGTGGGTGAAACGTTTAACTTCCATTTTTACTCCCTCCTATCGGCACATAATTGGAATCCGTATTTCGGGTAACAGGGTGAGACATTTGCAAACCACAATAACTTGCTACCGAAGATGAGTTTTCAACACATTTTAAAGTCGATTAACGCTCGTGAATAACTTGCAACCAAAGTATTTTTTACCCAAACCTTCATTTCGAGATGATTGATCCCGCGATATAAGAAAAATATTTGCAAGCCAAATTCATGGATGAAACGTTTAACTTCCATTTTTACTCACTCCTATCGGCACATAATTGGAATCCGTATTTCGGGTAACACGGTGAGACATTTTCAAACGAAAATGACTCTCTCGATTTCCACAAAAAGAGTACAAAATTTGTGTTCAATTTCAAGGTCAAAATGTGTACTTTCTAAACCTAGTAGGCCACGTCTAAAACCAACCGTTCAAAAGTTATCTTCGAGACGATTACTAAAGATGAGTTTTCAACACATTTTCAAGTCGATTAATGCTCGTGAATAACTTGCAACCAAAGTATTTTTTACCCAAAACTTCATTTCGAGATGATTGCTCCCGCGATATGGGAAAAATATTTCCAAGCTAAATTCGTCGATGAAACGTTTAACTTCCATTTTTACACCCTCCTATCGGCACATAATTTGAATCCGTATTTCGGGTAACACAGTGAGACATTTCCAAATGACAATAACTCTCTCGATTTCCACAAAAAGAGTACAAAATTTGTGTTCAAATTCAAGCTCAAAATGTGTACATTCTAAAACACGAAGGCCACATCTAAAAATTCCAAACCGTTCCTATGGTATCTTCGAGACAATTACCGAAGATGAGTTTTCAACATATTTTCATGTCGATTAACGTGCGTGAATAAATTGCATCCAAAGTATTTTTTACCCAAAACCTCAATTCGAGATGATTGATCTTGCGATATAGGAAAAATATTTCCAAGCCAAATTCATGGATGAAACGTCTAACTTCCATTTTTACTCCCTCCTATCGGCACATAATTGGAATCCGTATTTCGGGTAACACGGTGGGACATTTTCAAACGACACTAACTCTCTTGATTTCCTTAAAAAGAATACAAAATTTGTGTTCAAACTCAAGCTCAGAATGTGTACTTTCTACAACTTGCAGGCCGCGTCTAAAAATACCAAACCGTTCCGAAGTTATCTTCGAGACGATTACCAAAGACGAGTTTTTAACACATTTTCTAGTCGATTAACGCTCGTGAATAACTTGCAACCAAAGTATTTTTTACCCAAAAGTTCATTTCGAGATGATTAATCCCGTGATACAAGAAAAATATTTCCTAGCCAAATTCGTGGACGAAACGTTTAATTTCCAATTTTATTCCACCTATCGGCACATAATTGGAATCCGTATTTCGGGTAACCTGGTCAAACATTTTGAAACAACAATATCTCTCTTGATTTCCACAAAATGAGTACAAAATTTGTTTTCAAATTCAAGCTCAAAAAGTGTACTTTCTAAAACTTGTAGGCCGCGTCTAAAAATTCCAAACTGTTCAGAAGTTATCTTCCAAACAATTACCGAAGAGGAGTTTTTAACACATTTTCATGTCGATTAACACTCGTGAATAACTTGCAACCAAAATATTTTTTACCCAAAACTTCATTTTGAGATGATTGATCCCGCGGTATAAGAAAAATATTTCCAAGCCAAATTCGTGGTTGAAACGTTTAACATCCATTTTTACTCCCTCCTATCGGCACATAATTGGAATCCGTATTTCGGGTAACACGGTGAGATATTTTCAAACGACACTAACTCTCTTGATTTCTGCAAAAAGAATACAAAATTTGTGTTCAAACTCAAGCTCAGAATGTGCACTTTCTAAAACTTGAAGGCCGCTCTAAAAATTCCAAACCGTTCCAAAGTTATCTTCGATACGATTACCGAAGATGAGTTTTCAACACATTTTCAAGTCGATTAGCACTCGTGAATAACTTGCAGCCAAAGTATTTTTTACCCAAAACTTCATTCCGAGATGATTGATCCCGCGATAGAGGAAAAATATTTCCTAGCCAAATTCATGGAAGAAATATTTAACTTCCATTTTTATTCCTCCTATCGACATAAAATTGGAATCCGTATTTCGGGTAACACGGTCACACATATTCAAACGAGAATAACACTCTTGATTTCCACAAAAAGAATACGAAATTTGTGTCCAAATTCAAGCTCAAAATGTGTACTTTCTAAAATTTGTAGGCCGCGTCAAAAAAATTCCAAACCGTTCAAAAGTTATCTTCGAGACAATTACCGAAGATGAGTTTTCAGCACATTTTCATGTCGATTAATGCTCGTGAAAAACTTGCAACCAAACTATTTTTTACCCAAAACTTCATTTCGAGCTGATTGGCCCCGCGATATATGAAAAATATTTCCAAGCCAAATTCGTGGGTGAAACGTTTAACTTCCATTTTTACTCACTCCAATCAGCACATAATTGGAATCCGTATTTCGGGTAACAGGGTGAGACATTTGCAAACCACAATAACTCTCTTAATTTCCAAAAAAAGCATACAAAATTTGTGTTTAAATTCAAGCTCAAAATGTGTACTTTCTAAAACTTGAAGGCCGCGTATAAAAATTCCAAACTATTCGAAAGGTATCTTCGAGGCAATTACCGAAGATGAGTTTTCAACACATTTTAAAGTCGATTAACGCTCGTGAATAACTTGCAACCAAAATATTTTTTACCCAAACCTTCATTTCGAGATGATTGATCCCGCGATATAAGAAAAATATTTCCAAGCCAAATTCGTTGATGAAACGTTTAACTTCCATTTGTATTCCTCTTATTGGCACATAATTGGAATCCGTATTTCGGGTAACATAGTCAAACATTTTGAAACGACAATATCTCTCTTGATTTCCACAAAAAGAGTACAGAATTTATGTTCAAATTCATGCTCAAAATGTGTACTTTCTAAAACTTGTGGGCCGCGTCTAAAAACTCCAAACCGTTCAAATGTTATCTTTGAGACGATTACCGAAGATGAGTTTTCAACACATTTTCAAGTCGATTAACGCTCGTGAATAACTTGCAACCAAAGTACTTTTTACCCAAAACTCCATTTTGAGATGATTGATCCCGCGATATAAGAAAAATATTTCTTAGCCAAATTCGGGGACGAAAAGTTTTACTTCCATTTTTATTCCTCCTATCGGCACATAATTGGAATCTGTATTTTGGGTAACATGGTCAGATATTTTGAAACGAGAATATCTCTCTTGATTTTCACAAAAAGGGTACCAAATTTGTGTTCAAATTCAAGCTCAAAATGTGTACTTTGTAAAACTTGTAGGCCGCATCTAAAAATTCCAAACTGTTCAAAAGTTATCTTCGAGATGATTACAGAAGATGAGTTTGCAACACATTTTCATGTCGGTTAACGCTCGTGAATAACTTGCAACCAAAGTATTTTTTACCCAAAAATTCATTTCGAGATGATTGATCCCGCGATATAGGAAAAATATTTCCAAGCCAAATTCATCGATGCAACGTCTAACTTCCATCTTTGCTCCCTCCTATCGGCACATAATTGGAATCTGTATTTCGGGTAACACGGTGAGACATTTTCAAACGATAATAACTATCTCGATTTCCCTAAAAAGAGTACAAAATTTGTGTTCAATTTCAAGCTCAAAATGTGTACTTTCTAAAACTAGTAGGCCGCATCTAAAACCAAACCGTTTAAAAGTTATCTTCGAGACAATTACTGAAGACGGGTTTTCAACACATTTCCAGGTCGATTAATGCTCGTGAATAACTTGCAACCAAAGTATTTTTTACCCAAAACATCATTTCGAGATGATTGATCCCGCGATATAGGAAAAATATTTCCTAGCCAAATTCGTGGACGAAACGTTTAACTTCCACTTTTATTCCTCCTATCGGCACATAATTGGAATCCGTATTTCGGGTAACCTGGTCAAACATTTTGAAATGGCAATATCTCCCTTGATTTCCAAAAAAAAAGTTCAAAATTTGTTTTCAAATTCAAGCTCAAAAAGTGTACTTTCTAAAACTTGTAGGCCGCGTCTAAAAATTCCAAACTGTTTAGAAGTTATCTTCCAAACAATTACCGAAGAGGAGGTTTCAACACATTTTCATGTCGATTAACGCTCGTGAATAACTTGCAACCAAAGTACTTTTTACCCAAAACTTCATTTTGAGACGATTGATCCCGCGATATAAGAAAAATATTTCTTTGCCAAATTCGGGGACGAAAAGTTTTACTTCCATTTTTATTCCTCCTATCGGCACATAATTGGAATCTGTATTTTGGGTAACATGGTCAGATATTTTCAAACGACAATATCTCTCTTGATTTCCACAAAAGGTGTACCAAATTTGTGTTCAAATTCAAGCTCAAAATGTGTACTTTGTAAAACTTGTAGGCCGCATCTAAAAATTCCAAACCGTTCAAAAGTTATCTTCGAGACGATTACAGGAGATGAGTTTGCAACACATTTTCATGTCGATTAACGCTCGTGAATAACTTGCAACCAAAGTATTTTTTACCCAAAAATTCATTTAGAGATGATTGATCCCGCGATATAGGAAAAATATTTCCAAGCCAAATTCATGGATGAAACGTCTAACTTCCATCTTTGCTCCCTCCTATCGGCACATAATTGGAATCCGTATTTCGGGTAACACGGTGAGACATTTTCAAACGACAATAACTCTCTCGATTTCCACAAGAAGAACACAAAATTTGTGTTCAAATTCAAGCTCAGAATGTATACTTTCTAAAAATTGAAGGCCGCGTCTAAAAATTCCAAACCGTTCCAAAGGTATCTTCGAGACCATTACCAAAGATCAGTTTTCAACACATTTTCATGTCGATTAACGCGCGTGAATAACTTGCAACCAAAGTATTTTTTACCCAAAACTTCATTTCGAGATGATTGATCCTGTGATACAGGAAAAATATTTCCAAGCCAAATTCGTGGACGAAGCGTCTAACTTCCATTTTTACTCCCTCCTATCGGCACATAATTGGAATCGGTATTTCGGGTAACACGGTGAGACATTTTCAAACGACACTAACTCTCTTGATTTCCGCAAAAAGAATACAAAATTTGTGTTCAAACTCAAGCTCAAAATGTGTACTTTCTAAAACATGCAGGCCGCGTCCAACAATTCCAAACCGTTCCGAAGTTATCTTTGAGACGATTACCGAAGACGAGTTTTCAACACAGTTTCCAGTCGATTAACGCTCGTGAATAACTTGCAACCAAAGTATTTTTCACCCAAAACTTCATTTCGAGATGATTGCTCCCGCGATATAGGAAAAATATTTCCAAGCCAAATTCGTCGATGAAACGTTTAACTTCCATTTTTACTCCCTCCTATCGGCACATAATTGGAATCCGTATTTTGGGTAACAGGGTGAGACATTTTCAAACGACAATAACTCCCTTAATTTCCAAAAAAAGCATACAAAATTTGTGTTTAAATTCAAGCTCAAAATGTGTACTTTCTAAAACTTGAAGGCCGCGTATAAAAATTCCAAACTGTTCGAAAGGTATCTTCGAGGCAATTACCGAAGATGAGTTTTCAACACATTTTAAAGTCGATTAACGCTCGTGAATAACTTGCTACCAAAGTATTTTTTACCCAAACCTTCATTTCGAGATGATTGATCCCGCGATATAAGAAAAATATTTCCAAGCCAAATTCGTCGATGAAACGTTTAACTTCCATTTGTATTCCTCTTATCGGCACATAATTTTAATCCGTATTTCGGGTAACATAGTCAGACATTTTGAAACGACAATATCTCTCTTGATTTCCACAAAAAGTGTACAGAATTTATGTTCAAATTCAAGCTTTACATGCGTACTTTCTAAAACTTCTAGGCCACGTCTAAAATTTCCAAACCGTTCAAATGTTATCTTCGAGACGATTACCGAAGATGAGTTTTCAACACATTTTCAAGTCGATTAACGCTCGTGAATATATTGCAACCAAAGTATTTTTTACCCAAAACTTCATTTGGAGATGATTGATCCCGCGATATAAGAAAAATATTTCCTAGCCAAATTCGTGGACGGAACGTTTAACTTCCATTTTTATTCCTCGTATCGGCACATAATTCGAATCTGTATTTCGAGTAACATGGTCAGACATTTTGAAACGACAATATCTCTCTTGATTTCCACAAAAAGAGTACCAAATTTGTGTTCAAATTCAAGCTCAAAATATCTACTTTCTAAAACTTGTAGGCCACATCTAAAAATTCCGAACCGTTCCAAAGTTATCTTCAAGACAATTACCAAAGACGAGTTTTCAACACATTTTCAAGTCGATTAACGCTCGTGAATAACTTGCAACCAAAGTATTTTTTAGCCAAAACTTCACTTCGAGATGATTGATCCCGCGATATAAGAAAAATATTTCCTAGCCAAATTCGTGCACGAAACGTTTAACTTCCATTTTTATTCCTCCTATCGGCACATAATTGGAATTCGTATTTCGGGTAACCTGGTCAAATATTTTGAAACGACAATATCTCTCTTGATTTCCATAAAAAGAGTACAAAATTTGTGTTCAAATTCAAGCTCAAGCTCAAAAAGTGTACTTTCTAAAACTTGTAGGCCGCGTCTAAAAATTCCAAACCGTTCAGAAGTTATCTTCCAGATAATTACCGAAGATGAGTTTTCAACACATTTTCATGTCGATTAATGCTCGTGAATAACTTGCAACCAAAGTATTTTTTACCCAAAACTTCATTTCGAGATGATTGATCCCGCAATATAAGAAAAATATTTCCTAGCCAAATTCGTGGAGGAAATGTTTAACTTCCATTTTTATTCCTCCTATCGGCACATAATTGGAATCAGTGTTTTGGGTAACATGGTCAGACATTTTGAAACGACAATATCTCTCTTGATTTCCACAAAAAAAGTACAAAATTTGTGTTCAAATTCAAGCTCAAAATGTGTACTTTCTAAAACTAGTAGGCCGCGTCTAAAAATTCCAAACCGTTCAGAAGTTATCTTCCAGACAATTACCGAAGATGAGTTTTCAACACATTTTTATGTCGATTAACGCTCGTGACTAACTTGCAACCAAAGTATTTTTTACCCAAAACTTCATTTCGAGATGATTGATCCAGCGATATAATAAAAATATTTCCAAGCCAAATTCGTCGATGAAACGTTTAACTTCCATTTTTATTCCTCCTATCGGCACATAATTGGAATCCGTATTTCATGTAACATGGTCAGAAATTTTGGGACGAGAATATCTTTCTTGATTGCCACAAAAAGAGTACAAAATTTGTGTTCAAATTCAAGCTCAAAATGTGTACTTTCTAAAACTTGTAGGCCGCGTCTAAAAATTCCAAACCGTTCAAAAGTTATCTTCGAGACGATTACCAAAGATGTGTTTTCAACACATTTTCATGTCGATTATCACTCGTGAATAACTTGCAACCAAAGTATTTTTTACCCAAAACTTCATGTCGAGATTATTGCTCCCACGATATAGGAAAAATATGTCCAAGCCAAATTCGTGGATGAAACGTTTAACTTCCTTTTTTACTCCCTCCTATCGACACATAATTGGAATCCGTATTTCAGGTAACATGGTAAGACATAATCAAACGACATTAACTCTCTTGATTTTGGCAAAAAGAATACAAAATTTGTGTTCAAACTCAAGCTCAGAATGTGTACTTTCTAAAAGTTGAAGGCCGCGTCTAAAAATTACAAACCGTTCCAAAGTTATCTTCGAGACAATTACCGAAGATGAGTTTTCAACACATTTTCAAGTTGATTAACGCTCGTGAATAACTTGCAACCGAAGTATTTTTTACCCGAAACTTCGTTTCGAGATGATTGATCCCGCGTTATAAGAAAAATATTTCCAAGCCAAATTCGTCGATGAAACGTTTAACTTCCATTTGTATTCCTCTTATCGGCACATAATTGGAATCCGTATTTCGGGTAACATTGTCAGACATTTTGAAACGACAATATCTCTCTTGATTTCCACAAAAAGAGTACAAAATTTATGTTCAAATTCATGCTCAAAATGTGTACTTTCTAAAACTTGTAGGCCGTGTCTAAAAATTCGAAACCGTTCAAATGTTAACTTCGGGACGATTACCAAAGATGAGTTTTCAATACATTTTCAAGTCGATTAATGCACGTGAATAACTTGGAACCAAAGTACTTTTTACCCAAAACTTCATTTTGAGATGATTGATCCCGCGATATAAGAAAAATATTTCTTAGCCAAATTCGTGGACGAAAAGTATTACTTCCATTTTTATTCCTCCTATCGGCACATAATCGGAATCCGTATTTTTGGTAACATGGTCAGATATTTTGAAACGACAATATCTCTCTTGATTTCCACAAAAAGTGTACCAAATTTGTGTTCAAATTCAAGCTCAAAATGTGTACTTTCTAAAACTTGTAGGCCGTATTTAAAAATTCGAAACCGTTCAAAAGTTATCTTCGAGACGATTACCGAAGATGAGTTTGCAACACACTTTCATGTCGATTAACGCTCATGAATAACTTGCAACCAAAGTATTTTTTACCCAAAAATTCATTCCGAGATGATTGATCCCGCGATATAGGAAAAATATTTCCAAGCTAAATTCGTGGATGAAATGTCTAACTTCCATCTTTGCTCCCTCTTATCGGCACATAATTGGAATCCGTATTTCGGGTAACACGGTGAGACATTTTCAAACGACAATAACTCTCTCGTTTTCCCTAAAAAGAGTACAAAATTTGTGTTCAATTTCAAGCTCAAAATGTGTACTTTCTAAAACTAGTAGGCCGCGTCTAAAACCAAACCGTTCAAAAGTTATCTTCGAGACGATTACTGAAGACGAGTTTTCAACACATTTTCAGGTCGATTAACGCTCGTGAATAACTTGCAACCAAAGTATTTTTTACCCAAAACTTCATTTCGAGATGATTGATCCCGCGATATAAGAAAAATATTTCCTAGCCAAATTCGTGCACGAAACGTTTAACTTCCATTTTTATTCCCCCTATCGGCACAAAATTGGAATCCGTATTTCGGGTAACCTGGTCAAACATTTTGAAATAACAATATCTCCCTTGATTTCCACAAAAAGAGTACAAAATTTGTTTTCAAATTCAAGCTCAAAAAGTGTACTTTCTAAAACTTGTAGGCCACGTCTAAAAATTCCGAACTGTTTAGAAGTTATCTTCCAAACAATTACCGAAGAGGAGGTTTCAACACATTTTCATGTCGATTAACGCTCGTGAATAACTTGCAACCAAAGTATTTTTTACCCAAAACTTCATTTCGGGATGATTGCTCCCGCGATATAGAAAAAATATTTCAAAGCCAAATTCGTGGATGAAACGTTTAACTTCCATTTTTACTCCCTCCTATCGGCACATAATTGGAATCCGTATTTCAGGTAACACGGTGAGACATTTTCAAACGACAATAACTCTCTCGATTTCCACACAAAGAACCCAAAATTTGTGTTCAAATTTAGGCTCAGAATGTGTACTTTCTAAAACTTGAAGGGCGCGTCCAAAAATTCCAATCCGTTCCAAAGTTATCTTCGATACGATTACCGAAGATGAGTTTTCAACACATTTTCAAGTCGATTAACGCGCGTGAATAACTTGCAACCAAAGTATTTTTTACCGAAAACTTCATTTCGAGATGATTGATCCCGTGATATAGGAAAAATATTTCCAAGCCAAATTCGTGGATGAAACGTCTAGCTTCCATTTTTATTCCTCCTATCGGCGCATAATTGTAATCCGTATTTCGGGTATCCTGGTCAAGCATTTTGAAACAACAATATCTCTCTTGATTTCCCCAAAAAGAGTACAAAATTTGATTTCAAATTCAAGCTCAAACAGTGTACTTTCTAAAACTTGTAGGCCGCGTCTAAAAATTCCAAACTGTTCAGAAGTTATCTTCCAAACAATTATCGAAGAGGAGTTTTCAACACATTTTCATGTCGATTAACACTCGTGAATATCTTGCAACCAAAGTATTTTTTACCCAAAACTTCATTTCGAGATGATTGATCCCGTGGCATAAGAAAAATATTTCCAAGCCAAATTCATGGATGAAACGTTTAACATCCATTTTTACTCCCTCCTATCGGCACATAATTGGAATCCGTATTTCGGGTAACACGGTGACACATTTTCAAACGACACTAACTCTCTTGATTTCCGCAAAAAGAATACAAAATTTGTGTTCAAACTCAAGCTCAGAATGTGTACTTTCTAAAACTTGAAGGCCGCATCCAAAAATTCCAAACCGTTCCAATGTTATCTTCGATACGATTACCAAAGATGAGTTTTCAACACATTTTCAAGTCGATTAGCGCTCGTGAATAACTTGCAACCAAAGTATTTTTTACCCAAAACTTCATTTCGAGATGATTGATCCCGCGATAGAAGAAAAATATTTCCTAGCCAAAGTCTTGGAAGAAACGTTTAACTTCCATTTCTATTCCTCCTATCGACACATAATTCGAATCTATATTTCGGGTAACACGGTCAGACATTTTCAAACGACAATAACTCTCTTGATTTCCACAAAAAGAAAACAAAATTTGTGCTCAAATTCAAGCTCAAAATGTGTACTATCTAAAACTTGAAGGCCGCGTCTAAAAATTCCAAACCGTTCCGAAGTTATCATCGAGACGATTACCGAAAATGAGTTTTCAACACATTTTAAAGTCGATTAATGTTCGTGAATAACTTGCAACCAAACTATTTTTTACCCAAAACTTCATTTTGAGCTGATTGGCCCCGCGATATAAGAAAACTATTTCCAGCCCAAATTCGTGGGTGAAACGTTTAACTTCCATTTTTACTCCCTTCTATCGGCACATAATTGGAATCCGTATTTCGGGTAACAGGGTGAGACATTTTCAAACGACAATAACTCTCTCAATTTCCACAAAAAGAAGACAAAATTTGTGTTCAAATTCAAGCTCAGAATGTGTACTTACTAAAACTTGAAGGCCGCGTATAAAAATTCCAAACCGTTCGAAAGGTATCTTCGAGGCAATTACCGAAGATGAGTTTTCAACACATTTTCAGGTCGATTAACGCTCGTGAATAACTTGCTACCAAAGTATTTTTTACCCAAACCTTCATTTCGAGATGATTGATCCCGCGATATAAGAAAAATATTTCCAAGCCAAATTCGTGGATGAAACGTTTAACTTCCATTTTTATTCCTCCTATCGGCACATAATTGGAATCCGTATTTCGGGTAACATAGTCAGACATTTTGAAACGACAATATCTCTCTTGATTTTCACAAAAAGGGTACAAAATTTGTGTTCAAATTCAAGCTTTACATGTGTACTTTCTAAAACTTCTATGCCGTGTCTAAAATTTCCAAACCGTTCAAATGTTATCTTCGAGACGATTACCGAAGATGAGTTTTCAACACATTTTCAAGTCGATTAACGCTCGTGAATATATTGCAACCAAAGTATTTTTTACCCAAAACTTCATTTTGAGATGATTGATCCCGCGATATAAGAAAAATATTTCCTAGCCAAATTCGTGGACGGAACGTTTAACTTCCATTTTTATTCCTCCTATCGGCACATAATTCGAATCTGTATTTCGAGTAACATGGTCAGACATTTTGAAACGACAATATCTCTCTTGATTTCCACAAAAAGAGTACCAAATTTGTGTTCAAATTCAAGCTCAAAATGTCTACTTTCTAAAACTTGTAGGCCACATCTAAAAATTCCAAACCGTTCCAAAGTTATCTTCAAGACAATTACCAAAGACGAGTTTTCAACACATTTTCAAGTCGATTAACGCTCGTGAATAACTTGCAACCAAAGTATTTTTTAGCCAAAACTTCACTTCGAGATGATTGATCCCGCGATATAAGAAAAATATTTCCTAGCCAAATTCGTGCACGAAACGTTTAACTTCCATTTTTATTCCTCCTATCGGCACATAATTGGAATCCGTATTTCGGGTAACCTGGTCAAATATTTTGAAACGACAATATCTCTCTTGATTTCCATAAAAAGAGTACAAAATTTGTGTTCAAATTCAAGCTCAAAAAGTGTACTTTCTAAAACTTGTAGGCCGCGTCTAAAAATTCCAAACCGTTCAGAAGTTATCTTCCAGATAATTACCGAAGATGAGTTTTCAACACATTTTCATGTCGATTAATGCTCGTGAATAACTTGCAACCAAAGTATTTTTTACCCAAAACTTCATTTCGAGATGATTGATCCCGCAATATAAGAAAAATATTTCCTAGCCAAATTCGTGGAGGAAACGTTTAACTTCCATTTTTATTCCTCCTATCGGCACATAATTGGAATCAGTGTTTCGGGTAACATGGTCAGACATTTTGAAACGACAATATCTCTCTTGATTTCCACAAAAAAAGTACAAAATTTGTGTTCAAATTCAAGCTCAAAATGTGTACTTTCTAAAACTAGTAGGCCGCGTCTAAAAATTCCAAACCGTTCAGAAGTTATCTTCCAGACAATTACCGAAGATGAGTTTTCAACACATTTTTATGTCGATTAACGCTCGTGACTAACTTGCAACCAAAGTATTTTTTACCCAAAACTTCATTTCGAGATGATTGATCCAGCGATATAATAAAAATATTTCCAAGCCAAATTCGTGGATGAAACGTTTAACTTCCATTTTTATTCTCCTATCGGCACATAATTGGAATCCGTATTTCGTGTAACATGGTCAGACATTTTGGGACGACAATATCTTTCTTGATTGCCACAAAAAGAGTACAAAATTTGTGTTCAAATTCAAGCTCAAAATGTGTACTTTCTAAAACTTGTAGGCCGCGTCTAAAAATTCCAAACCGTTCAAAAGTTATCTTTGAGACGATTACCAAAGATGAGTTTTCAACACATTTTCATGTCGATTATCGCTCGTGAATAACTTGCAACCAAAGTATTTTTTACCCAAAACTTCATTTCGAGATTATTGCTCCCACGATATAGGAAAAATATGTCCAAGCCAAATTCGTGGATGAAACGTTTAACGTCCTTTTTTACTCCCTCCTATCGACACATAATTGGAATCCGTATTTCGGGTAACACGGTTAGACATTTTCAAACAACACTAACTCTCTTGATTTTCGCAAAAAGAAACAAAATTTGTGTTTAAACTCAAGCTCAGAATGTGTACTTTCTAAACCTTGGAGGCCGTGTATAAAACTTCCAAACCGTTCCAAAGCTATCTTCGAGACGATTACCGAAGATGAGTTTTCAACACATTTTCAAGTCGATTAAAGCTCGTGAATAACTTGCAACCAAAGTATTTTTTACCCAAAACTTCATTTCCAGATGATTGATCGCGCGATATAAGAAAAATATTTCCTAGCCAAATTCGTGGACGAAACGTTTAACTTCCATTTTTAGTCCTCCTATCGTCATATAATTGGAATCCGTATTTCGGGAAACACAGGCAGACATTTTCAAACGACAATAACTCTCTTGATTTCCAGAAAAAGAATACAAAATTTGTGTTCAAATTCAAGCTCAAAATGTGTACTTTCTAAAATTTGTAGGCCGCGTCGAAAAAATTCCAAACCGTTCAAAAGTTATCTTCTTGACAATTATCGAAGATGAGTTTTCAACACATTTTCATGTCGATTAACGCTCGTGAATAACTTGCAACCAAAGTATTTTTTACCCAAAAGTTCATTTCGAGATGATTGATCTTGTGATATAGGAAAAATATTTCCAAACCAAATTCGTGGATGAAACGTTTAACTTCCATTTTTACTCCCTCCTATCGGCACATAATTGAAATCCGTATTTCGGGTAACACGGCGAGACATTTTCAAATGACACTAGCTCTCTGGATTTCCGCAAAAAGAATACAAAATTTGTGTTCAAACTCAAGTTCGGAATGTGTACTCTCTAAAACTTGAAGGCCGCGTCTAAAAATTCCAAGTTGTTCCAAAGTTATCTTCGAGACGATTACCGAAGATGAGTTTTCAACACATTTTCAAGCCGATTCACGCTCGTGAATAACTTGCAACCAAAGTACTTTTTACCCAAAACTTCATTTCGAGATGATTGATCCCACAATATAAAAAAAAAAAATTTCCTAGCCAAATTCATGGACAAAACGTTTAACTTCCATTTTTATTCCTCCAATCGGCACATAATTGGAATCCGTATTTCGGGTAACAAGATCAGACATTTTGAAACGACAATATCTCTCTTGATTTCCACAAAAAGAGTACAAAATTTGTGTTCAAATTCAATGTCAAAATGTGTACTTTCTGAAACTTGAAGGCCGCGTCTAAAAATTCCAAACCGTTCCAAAGTTATCTTCGATACTATTACCGAAGATGAGTTTTCAACACATTTTCAAGTTTATTAACGCTCGTGAACAACTTGCAACCAAAGTATTTTTTACCCAAAACTTCATTTCGAGATGATTGATCCCGCGATATACGAAAAATTTTTCCAAGCCAAATTTGTGGATGAAACGTTGAACTTCAATTTTTCCTCCCTCTTATCGGAACACCATTGGAATCCATATTTCGAGTAACACGGTGAGACATTTTCAAACGACACTAACTCTCTTGATTTGCACAAAAAGAATACAAAATTTGTGTTGAAACTCTAGCTCAGAATGTGTACTTTCTAAATCATGAAGGCCGCGTCTAAAAATTCCAAACTCTTCCAAAGTTATCTTCGAGACGATTACCGAAGACGAGTTTTCAACACATTTTCATGTCAATTAACGCTCGTGAATAACTTGCAACCAAAGTATTTTTTACCCAAAACTTCATTTCGAGATGATTGATCCCGCGATATAAGAAAAATATTTCAAAGCCAAATTCGTGGATGAAACCTTTAACTTCAATTTTAACTCACCCCTATCGGCACATAATTGGAATCCGTATTTTGGGTAACACGGTGGGACACATTCAAACGAAAATAACTCTCCTGATTTCCACAAAAAGAATACAAAATTTGTGTTCAAATTCAAGCTCAGAATGTGTACTTTCTAAAACTTGGAGGCCGCGTCTAAAAATTCCAAACCATTCCGAAGGTATGTCCAAGACGATTACTGAAGATGAGTTTTCAACACATTTTCAGGTCGATTAACGCTCGTGAATAACTTGCAACCAAAGTATTTTTTACCCAAAACTTCATTTTAAGATGATTGGTCCCGCGATATAAGAAAAATATTTCCAAGCCAAATTCGTGGATGAAACGTTTAACTTCCATTTTTATTCCTTCTATCAGCACATAATTGGAATCCGTATTTCGGGTAACATGGTCAGACATATTGAAACGGCAGTATCTCTCTTGATTTCCACAAAAAGGGTACAAAATTTGTGTGCAAATTCAAGCTCAGAATGTGTACTTTCTAAAACTTGAAGGCCGCGTCTAAAAATTCCAAACCATTCCAAAGTTATCATCGAGACGATTACCGACGATGAGTTTTCAACACATTTTCAAGTCGATTAATGCTCGTGAATAACTTGCAACCAATGTATTTTTTACCCAAAACTTCATGTCGAGCTGATTGGTCCCGCGATATAAGAAAAATATTTCCAAGCCAAAATCGTGGGTGAAACGTTTAACTTCCATTTTTACTCTCTCCTATTGGCACATATTTGGAATCCGTATTTCGGGTAATACGGTGAGACATTTTCAAACGACAATAACTCTCTTAATTTCCACAAAAAGAATACAAATTTTGTGTTCAAATTCAAGCTCAGAATGTGTACTTTCTAAAACTTGAAGGCCGCATCTAAAAATTCCAAACCGTTACAAAGGTATCTTCGAGACGATTACCAAAGATGAGTTTTCAACACATTTTCAAGTCGATTTACGCTCGTGAATAACTTGCAACCAAAATATTTTTTACCCAAAACTACATTTCGAGATGTGTGATCCCGCGATCTAAGAAAAATATTTCCAAGCCAAATTTGTGGATAAAACGTTTAACTTCAATTTTTACTCCCTCCTATCGGAACATCATTGGAATCCGTATTTCGGGTAACACTGTGAGAAATTTTCAAACGACACTAACTCTCTTGATTTCCAAAACAAGAATACAAAATTTGTGTTCAAACTCTAGCTCAGAATGTGTACCTTCTAAAACTTGAAGGCCGCGTCTAAAAATTTTTCAACTCGATTAACGCTCGTGAATAACTTGCAACCAAAGTATTTTTCACCCAAAACTTCATTTCGAGATGATTGATCCTACGATATAAGAAAAATATTTCCAAGGAAAATTCGTGGATGAAATGTTTAACTTCCATTTTTACTCCCTCCTATCGGCAAATAATTGGAATCCATATTTCGGGTAACAGGGTAAGGCACTTTTAAACAGCAAGAACTCTCTTGATTTCCCTTGAAAGAATACAAAATTTGTGTTCAAATTCAAGATCATAATGTGTACTTTCTAAAACATTCAGGCCACGTCTAAAAATTCCGAACAGTTCAAAAGTTATCTTCGAGACGATTATCGAGGATGAGTTTTCAACACATTTTCAAGTCTGTTAACGCTCGGGAATAACTTGCAACCGAAGTATTTTTTACCCAAAACTTCATTTTGAGATGATTGATCCCGCGATATAAGAAAAATATTTCCAAGCCAAATTCATGACTGAAACATTTAACTTCCATTTTTACTCCCTCCAATCGGCACTTAATTGGAATCCGTATTTCGAGTAACACGGTCAGACATTTTGAAATGACAATAACTCTCTCGATTTCCACAAAAAGAATACAAAATTTGTGTTCAAATTCAAGCTCAGAATGTATACTTTCTAAAACATGCGGGCCGCGTCTAAAAATTCCTAACCGTTCAAAAGTTATCTTAGAAACGGTTATCGAAGATGAGTTTTCAACACATTTTCAAATCAATTAATGCTCGTGAATAACTTAAAACCAAAGTATTTTTTTACTCTTAACTTCATTTCGAGATGATTGTTCCCATAATCTAAGAAAAATATTTCCTAGCCAAATTCGTGGATGAAACGTTTAACTTTCATTTTTGCTCCCTCCTATCGACACATAATTGGAATCTGTATTGAGGGTAACACGGTGAGACACTTTCAAACGACAATAACTCTCTTGATTTCCATTGAAAGAATACAAAATTTGTGTTCAAATTCAAGCTCAGAATGTGTACTTTCTAAAACATGCAAGCCGCGTCTAAAAATTCCAAACAGTTCAAAAGTTATCTTTGAGACAATTGCCGAAGATGAGTTTTCAACACATTTTCAAGTCGATTAACGCTCGTGAATAACTTGGAACCGAAGTATTTTTTGCCCAAAACTTCATGTTGAGATGATTCATCCTGCGATATAAGAAAAATATTTCCAAGCCAAATTCATGGGTGAAACGTTTAACTTCCATTTTTACTCCCTTCTATTGACACATAATTGGAATCCGTATTCCGGGTAACACGGTCAGACATTTTGAAACGACAATAACTCTCTTGATTTCCACATAAAGAATACAAAATTTGTATTGAAATTCAAGTTCAAAATGCGTACTTTCTAAAACAAGCAGGCCGCGTCTAAAAATTCCAAACAGTTCAAAACTTATCTTTGAGACGATTAGCGAAGATGAGTTTTCAACGCATTTTCAAGTCGATTAAAACTCGTGAATAACTTGGAACCGAAGTATTTTTTACCCAAAACTTCATGTTGAGATGATTCACCCCGCAATATAAGAGAAATATTTCCAGGCCAAATTCGTGGATGAAACGTTTAACTTCCATTTTTACTCCCTCCTATCGGCACGTAATTGGAATCCGTATATTGGGTAATACGGTGAGACATTTTCAAACGACAATAACTCTCTTAATTTCCACAAAAAGAATACAAATTTTGTGTTCAAATTCAAGCTCAGAATGTGTACTTTCTAAAACTTGAAGGCCGCATCTAAAAATTCCAAACCGTTCCAAAGGTATCTTCGAGACGATCACCGAAGATGAGTTTTCAACACATTTTCAAGTCGATTTACGCTCGTGAATAACTTGCAACCAAAGTATTTTTTACCGAAAACTTCATTTCGAGATGATTGGTCCCGCGATATAAGAAAAATACTTCCAAGCCAAATTCGTGGATGAAACGTTTAACTTCCTTTTTTATTCCTCCTATCGGCACATAATTGGAATCTGTATTTCGGGTAACATGGTCAGACATTTTGAAACGACAATATCTCTCTTGATTTCCACAAAAAGAGTACAAAATTTGCGTTCAAATTCAAGCTCGTAATGTGTATTTTCCAAAACTGGAAGGCTGTGTCTAAAAATTCCAAACTGTTCCAAAGTTATCTTTGAGACGATTACCGAAGATGAGTTTTCAACACATTTACATGTCGATTAACGCTCGTGAATAACTTGCAACCAAAGTATTTTTTACCCAAAACTTCATTTCAAGATGATTGATCCCGCGATCTAAGAAAAATATTTCCAAGCCAAATTTGTGGATGAAATGTTTAACTTCAATTTTTACTCCCTTCTATCGGAACATCATTGGAATCCGCATTTAGGGTAACACTGTGAGACATTTTCAAACGACACTAACTCTCTTGATTTCCAAGAAAAGAATACAAAATTTGTGTTCAAACTCTAGCTCAGAATGTGTACCTTCTAAAACTTGAAGGCCGCGTCTAAAAATTTTTCAACTCGATTAACGCTCGTGAATAACTTGCAACCAAAGCATTTTTTACCCAAAACTTCATTTCGAGAAGATTGATCCTGTGATATAAGAAAAATATTTCCAAGGCAAATTCGTGGATGAAATGTTTAACTTCCATTTTTACTCCCTCCTATCGGCACATAATTGGAATCCGTATTTCGGGTAACAGGGTAAGGCACTTTTAAACGACAAGAACTCTCTTGATTTCCATTGAAAGAATACAAAATTTTTGTTCAAATTCAAGATCATAATGTGTACTTTCTAAAACATTCAGGCCGCGTCTAAAAATTCCGAATAGTTTAAAAGTTATCTTCGAGACGATTATCGAAGATGAGTTTTCAACACATTTTCAAGTCGGTTAACGCTCGGGAATAACTTGCAACCGATGTATTTTCTACCCAAAACTTCATTTTGAGATGATTGATCCCGCGATATAAGAAAAATATTTCCAAGCCAAATTCAAGATTGAAACGTTTAACTTCCATTTTTAGTCCCTCCTATCGGCACATAATTGGAATCCGTATTTCGAGTAACACGGTCAGACATTTTGAAATGACAATAACTCTCTCGATTTCCTCAAAAAGAATACAAAGTTCGTGTTCAAATTCAAGCTCAGAATGTATACTTTCTAAAACATGCGGGCTGCGTCTAAAAATTCCTAACCATTAAAAAGTTATCTTAGAAACGGTTACCGAAGATGAGTTTTCAACACATTTTCAAATCGATTAACACTCGTGAATAACTTGAAACCAAAGTCATTTTTTACACTTAAGTTCATTTCGAGATGATTGTTCCCATAATATAAGAAAAATATTTCCAAGCCAAATTCGTGAATGAAACGTTTAACTTCCATTTTTACTCCCTCCTATCGGCACATAATTGGAATCCGTATTTCAGGTAACACGGTGAGACATATTCAAACGACAATAACTCTCTTGATTTCCACAAAAAGAATACAAAATTTGTGTTCAAATTCAAGCTCAGAATGTGTACTTTCTAAAACTTGAAGGCCGCGTCTAAAAATTCCAAACCGTTCCAAAGGTATCTTCGAGACGATTACCGAAGATGAGTTTTCAACACATTTTCAAGTCGATTATCGCTGGTGAATAACTTGCAACCAAAGTATTTTTCACCCAAAACTTCATTCCGAGATGATTGATCCCGCGATATAAGAAAAATATTTCCAAGCCAAATTCGTGGATGAAACGTTTAACTTCCATTTTTACTCCCTCCTATCGGCACATAATTCGAATCCGTATTTCGGGTAACACGGTGAGCCATATTCAAACAACAATAACTCTCTTGATTTCCACAAAAAGAATACAAAATTTGTGTTCAAATTCAAGCTCAGAATGTGTACTTTCTAAAACTTGCAAGCCACATCTAAAAATTCCAAATCGTTCCAAAGTTATCGTCGAGACGATTACCAAAGATTAGTTTTCAACACAATTTCAAGTCGATTAACGCTCGTGAATAACTTGCAACCAAAGTATTTTTCACCCAAAACTTCATTTCGAGATGATTGATCCCGCGATATAAGAAAAATATTTCCAGGCCAAATTCGTGGATGAAACGTTTAACTTTCATTTTTACTCCCTCCTTTTCGGCACATAATTGGAATCCGTATTTCGGGTAACACGGTGAGACATATTCAAACGACAATAACTCTCTTGATTTCCACAAAAAGAATACAAAATTTGTGTTCAAATTCAAGCTCAGAATGTGTACTTTCTAAAACTTGCAAGCCACATCTAAAAATTCCAAATTGTTCCAAAGTTATCGTCGAGACGATTACCAAAGATTAGTTTTCAACATAGTTTCAAGTCGATTAACGCTCGTGAATAACTTGCAACCAAAGTATTTTTTACCAAAAACTTCATTTCGAGATGATTGATCCCGCGATATAAGAAATACATTTCCTAGCCAAATTCGTTGACAAAACGTTTAACTTCCATTTTTATTCCTCCTATTAGCACATAATTGGAATAAGTATTTCGGGTAACAAAGTCAGACATTTTGAAACGACAACAACTCTCTCGATTTCCACAAAAAGAGTACAAAATCTGTGTTCAAATTCAAGCTCAAAATGTGTACTTCCGAAAACTTGGAGACCGCGTCTAAAAATTCGAAGCCGTTTAAAAGTTATCTTCAAGACGATTACCGAAGATGAGTTTTCATCACATTTTCAAGTCGATTAACTCTCGTGAATAACATGCAACCAAAGTTTTTTTTACCCAAAACTTCATTTCGAGAAGATTGCTCACACGATATAAGAAAAATATTTCCAAGCCAAATTTGTGGATGAAACGTTTAACTTACATTTTTACTCACTCCTGTCGGCATATAATTGGAATCCATATTTCGGGTAACACGGTGAGACATTTTCAAATGACAATAACTCTCTTGATTCCCACAAAAAGAATACAAAATTTGTGTTCAAATTCAAGCTCGAAATGTCTATTTTCTAAAACTTGCAGGCCGCATCTAAAAATTCCAAACCGTTCCAAAGTTATCCTCGAGACGATTACCAAAGATCAGTTTTCAACATATTTTCCAGTCGATTAACGCTCGTGAATAACTTGCAACCAAAGTATTTTTTACCAAAAACGTCATTTCAAGATGATTGATCCCGCGATGTAAGAAAAATATTTCATAGCCAAATTCGTGGACGAAACGTTTAACTTCCGTTTTTATTCCTCTTATCGGCACAAAATTGGAATCCGTATTTCAGGTAACACAGTCAGACATTTTGAAACGACAATAACTCTCTTGATTTCCACAAAAAGAATTCAAAATCTTTGTTCAAATCCAAGCTCAAAATGTGTACTTTCTAAAATTTGTAGGCCGCGTCTAAAAATTCCAAACCGTTCCAATGGTATCTTCGAGACGATTACCGAAGATGAGTTTTCAACACATTTTCAAGTCGATTATCGCTCGTGAATAACTTGCAACCAAAGTATTTTTTACCCAAAACTTCATTTCGGGATGATTGGTCCCGCGATACAGGAAAAATATTTCCAAGCCAAATTCGTGGATGAAACGTTTAACTTCCATTTTTACTCCCTCCTATCGGCACATAATTGGAATCCGTATTTCGGCTAACACGGTGAGACATATTCAAACGACAATAACTCTCTTAATTTCCACAAAAAGAATACAAAATCTGTGTTCGAATTCAAGCTCAAAATGTGTACTTTCTAAAATTTGTAGGCCGCCTCGTAAAAATTGGTAACCGTTCAAAAGTTATCTTCGAGACAATTACAAAAGATGTGTTTTCGACACATTTTCAAGTTGAATAACGCGCGTGAATAACTTGCAACAAAATTATTTTTTACCGAAAACTTCATTTTGAGATGATTGATCCTGCGATATAAGAGAAATATTTCCAAGCCAAATTCGTGGATGAAACATTTAACTTCCATTTTTACTCACTCCTATCGGCATATAATTGGAATCCGTATTTCGGGTAACATGGTGAGACATTTTCAAACGACAATAACTCTCTTTATTTCCACAAAAAGGATACAAAATTTGTGGTCAAATTCAAGCTCAGAAAGTGTACTTTCTAAAACTTGAAGGCCGCGTCTAAAAATTCCGAACCGTTCCAAAGGTATCTTTGAGACGATTACCGAGGATGAGTTTTCAACACATTTTCAATTCGATTAACGCTCATGAATAACTTGCAACCAAAGTATTTTTTACCCAAAACTTCATTTCGAGATGATTGGTCCCGCGATATAAGAAAAATATTTCCAAGCCAAATTCGTGGATGAAACATTTAACTTCCATTTTTACTCCCTCCTATCGGCACATAATTGGAATACGTATTTCGGGTAACACGGTAAGACATTTTGAAACGACACTAACTCTCTTGATTTACACAAAAAGAATGCAAAGTTTGTGTTCAAATTCAAGCTCAGAATGTGTACTTTCTAAAATTTGTAGGCCGCGTCGCGAAAATTCCAAACCGTTCAAAAGTTATCTTTGAGACAATTACCGAAGATGAGTTTTCAACACATTTTCAAGTCGAATAACGCTCGTGAATAACTCGCAACCAAAGTATTTTTTACCCAAAACTTCATTTCGAGATGATTGATCCCGCGATATAAGAAAAATATTTCCAAGCCAAATTCGTGAGTGAAACGTTTAACTTCCGTTTTTACTCCCTCCTATCCGCACATAATTGGAATCCGTATTTCGGGTAACACGGTTAGACATTTTCAAACGACAATAACTCTCTTGAGTTCCACAAAAAGAATGCAAAGTTTGTGTTCAAATTCAAGCTCAGAAAGTGTACTTTCTAAAACTTGCAGGCCGCGCCTAAAAATTCCAAACAGTTCCAAAGGTATCCTTAAGACGATTACTGAAGATGAGTTTTCAACACATTTTAAAGTCGATTAACGCTCGTGAATAACTTGCAACCAAAGTATTTTTTACCCAAAACTTCATTTCGGGATTATTGGTGCTACGATATAAGAAAAATATTTCCAAGCCAAATTCGTGGATGAAACGTTTAACTTCCATTTTTACTCCCTCCTATCGGTACATAATTGGAATCCGTATTTCGGGTAACACGGTGAGACATATTCAAACGACAATAACTCTCTTGATTTCCACAAAAAGAATACAAAATTTGTGTTCAAATTCAAGCTCAGAATGTGTACTTTCTAAAACTTGATGGCCGCGTCTAAAAATTCCAAACCATTCCAAAGGTATCTTCGAGACAATTACCGAAGATGAGTTTTCAACACATTTTCTAGTCGATTATCGCTCGTGAATAACTTGCAGCCAAAGTATCTTTCACCCAAAACTTCATTCCGAGATGATTGATCCCACGATATAAGAAAAATATTTCCAAGCCAAATTCGTGGATGAAATGTTTAACTTCCATTTTTACTCCCTCCTATCGGCACATAATTGGAATCCGTATTTTGGGTAACACGGTGAGGCACTTTCAAACGACAATAGCTCTCTTGATTTCCACTGAAAGAATACAAAATTTGTGTTCAAATACAAGCTCAAGCCGCGTCTAAAAATTTCAAACAGTTCAAAAGTTATTGTCATTTCAAAATGTCTGACCGTGTTACCCGAAATACGGATTCCAATTATGTGCCGATAGAAGGGAGTAAAAATGGAAGTTAAACGTTTCATCCACGAATTTGGCTTGGAAATATTTTTCTTCAATCACGGGATCAATCATCTCGGAATGAAGTTTTGGGTAAAAAATATTTTGGTTGCAAGTTATTCACGAGTGTTAATCGACTTGAAATTATGTTGAAAACTCATCTTCGATAATCGTCTCGGAGACAGCTTTTGAACTGTTTGGAATTTTTAGTCGTGGCCCGCATGTTTTAGAAAGTATACATTCTGAGCCTGAATTTGAACACAAATTTTGTATTATTCCAGTGGAAACCAAGAGAGCTATTGTCATTTCAATATGTCTCACCGTGCTGCCCGAAATACGGATTCCAATTATGTGTCGATAGGAGGGAGTAAAAATGGAAGTTAAACGTTTCGCTCACTAATTTGTCTGGGAAAAGTTTTTCTTATATCGCAGGATCAATCGTCTCGAAATGAAGTTTTGGGTTAAAAATACTTTGGTTGCAAGTTAGTGACGAGCGTTAATCGACTTGAAAATGTGTTGAAAACTCATCTTTGGTAATCGTCTTGAAGATTACTTTTGAACTGTCAGGAATTTTTAGACGTGACCCGCATGTTTTGGAAAGTATATATTCTGAGCTTGAATTTGAACACAAATTTTGTATTTTTTCAATGGAAATCAAGAGAGTTATTGTCGTTTCAAAATGTCTGACCGTATTACCCGAAATACGGATTCCATTTATGTGCAGGCAGGAGAGAGTAAAAATGGAAGTTAAACGTTTCATCTCCGAATTTGGCTTGGAAATATTTTTCTTATATCATGGGATCAATCATCTAGAAATGTAGTTTTGGGTAAAAAATACTTTGGTTGCAAGTTATTCACGAGCGATAATCGACTTGAAAATGTGTTGAAAACTCATCTTTGGTAATCGTCTCGAAGATAACTTTTGAACTGTTTGGAATTTTTAGGCGCAGCCTGCACGTTTTAGAAAGTACACATTCTGAGCTAGAATTTGAACGCAAATTTTGTATTCTTCCAATGGAAATCAAGACAGTTATTGTCATTTGAAAGTGTCTCACCGTATTACCCGAAATACGAATTCCAATTATGTGCCGACAGGAGAGAGAAAAAATGGAAGTTAAATGTTTCGCTCACGAATTTGGCTTGGGAATATTTTTCTTATATTACGGGATCAATCATCTCGAAATGAAGTTAAGGGTAAAAAACACTTTGGTTGCAAGTTATTCACGAGCGTTAATCAATTTGAAAATGTGTTGAAAACTCATCTTCGGTAACCGTTTCGAAGATAACTTTTGAACGGTTAGGAATTTTTAGAGGTGGCCCCATGTTTTAGAAAGTATACATTCTAAGCTTGAATTTGAACACAAATTTTGTATTCTTTTTGTGGAAATCAAGAGAGTTATTGTCATTTCAAAATGTCTGACCGTGTTACCCGAAATACGAATTCCAATTATGTGCCGATAGAAGGGAGTAAAAATGGAAGTTAAAAGTTTCATCCACAAATTTGGCTTGGAAATATTTTTCTTCAATCACAGGATCAATCATCTCGAAATGAAGTTTTGGGTAAAAAATAATTTGGTTGCAAGTTATTCACGAGTGTTAATCGACTTGAAATTGTGTTGAAAACTCATCTTCGATAATCGTCTCGGAGACAACTTTTGAACTGTTTGGAATTTTTAGACACGGCCCGCATGTTTTAGAAAGTATACATTCTGAGCCTGAATTTGAACACAAATTTTGTATTATTCCAGTGGAAATCAAGAGAGTTATTGTCGTTTCAAAATGTCTCACCGTGCTGCCCGAAATACGGATTCCAATTATGTGCCGATAGGAGGGAGTAAAAGTGGAAGTTAAACGTTTCGCTCACTAATTTGTCTGGGAAAATTTTTTCTTACATCGCAGGATCAATTGTCTCGAAATGAAGTTTTGGGTTAAAAATATTTTGGTTGCAAGTTATTGACGAGCGTTAATCGACTTGAAAATGTGTTGAAAACTCATCTTTGGTAATCGTCTTGAAGATTACTTTTGAACGGTTAGGAATTTTTAGACGCGACCCGCATGTTTTGGAAAGTATACATTCTGAGCTTGAATTTGAACAAAAAATTTGTATTTTTTCAATGGAAATCAAGAGAGTTATTGTCGTTTCAAAATGTCTCACCGTGTTACCCGAAATACGGATTCCAATTATGTGCCGATTGGAGGGAGCAAAAATGTAAGTCAACCATTTCGGTCACGAATTTGGCTTGGAAATATTTTCCTTATATCGCGGGATGAATCGTCTCGAAATCAAGTTTTGGGTAAAAAATACTTTGGTTGCATGTCATTCAGGAGCGTTGTTCGACTTGAAAATGTGTTGAAAACTCATCTTCGATAATCGTATAGAAGATAACTTTTGAACGGTTAGGAATTTTTTGTCGCGGGCTAAATGTTTTAGAAAGTAGACATTCTGAGCTTGAATTTGAATGCAAATTTTGTATTCTATTTGTGGAAATCAAGAGAGTGATTGTCGTTTCAAAATGTCTAACCATGTTACTCGAAATACAGATTCCAATTATGTGCAGACAGGAGAGAGTAAAAATGGAAGTTAAATGTTTCATCCACGAATTTGGGTTGGAAATATTTTTCTTATATCGCGGGATCAATCATCTCGAAATGTAGTTTTGGGTAAAAAATACTTTCGTTGCAAGTTATTCACGAGCGATAATCGACTTGAAAATGTGTTGAAAACTCGTCTTCGGTAATCGTCTCGAAGATAACTTTTGAACTGTTTGGAATTTTTAGATGCAGCCTGCATGTTTTAGAAAGTACACATTCTAAGCTTGAATTTGAACGCAAATTTTGTATTCTTTCAATGGAAATCAAGAGAGTTATTGTCGTTTGAAAGTGTCTCACTGCGTTACCCGAAATACAGATTCCAGTTATGTGCCGACAGGAGAGAGTAAAAGTGGAGCTTAAATGTTTGGCTCACGAATTTCGCTTGGAAATAATTTTCTTATATTGCGGGATCAATCATCTCGAAATGAAGTTAAGGGTAAAAATCACTTTGTTTGCAAGTTATTCACGAGCGTTAATCGATTTGAAAATGTGTTCAAAACTAATCGGTCAAAAATTTTGAATGTGTACTTTCTAAAACATGCAGGCCGCGTCTAAAAATTCCAAACAGTTCAAAAGTTATCTTCGAGACGATTTCCAAAGATGAGTTTTCAACACATTTTCAATTCGATTAACGCTCGTGAATAACTTGCAACCAAAGTATTTTTTGCCATTAACTTTATTTCCAGATAATTGATCCCACAATATAAGAAAAATATTTCCAAGCCAAATTCGTGAGCGAAACGTTTAACTTCCATTTTTACTCCCTCCTATCGACACATAATTGGAATCCGTATTTTGGGTAACACGGTGAGACACTTTCAAACGACAATAACTCTCTTGATTTCTAGTGAAAGAGTACAAAATTTTTGTTCAAATTCACGCCCAGAATTAGTACTTTCTAAGACATTCAGGCCGCGTCTAAAAATTCCAAACAGTTCAAAAGTTATCTTCAAAGCGATTACCGAAGATGAGTTTTCAACACATTTTCAATTCGATTAACGCCTGTGAATAATTTGCAAACAAAGTATTCATTACCTTAACTTCATTTCGAGATGATTGATCCCACAATATAAGAAAAATATTTCCAATCCAAATTCTAGAGCGAAACGTTTAACTTCCATTTTTAGTCCCTCCTATAGGCACATAATTCGAATCTGTATTTCGGGTAACATGGTGAGACACATTCAAACGACAATAACTCTATTGATTTCCATAGAAAGAATACAAAATTTGTGTTCAAATTCAAGCTCAAAGTGTGTACTTTCTAAAACTTGCGAGCCGCGTCTAAAAATTCCTTACCCTTCAAAAGTAATCTTGGAACAGATATCGAAGATGAGATTTCAACACATTTTCAAATCGATTAACGCTCGTGAATAACTTGCAACCAAAGTATTTTTTTCCATTAACTTCATTTCAAGATGATTGATCCCACAATATAAGAAAAATATATCCAAGCCAAATCTGTGAGCGAAACGTTTAACGTCCACTTTTAGTCCCTCCTACTGGCACATAATTGGAATCCGTATTTCGGGTAACACGGTGAGACACATTCAAACAACAATAACTCTCTTGATTTCCATAGAAAGAATACAAAATTTGTGTTCAAATTCAATTTCAGAAATGTGTACTTTCTAAAACATGCAGGCCGCGTCAAAAAATTTCAAACTATTCAAAAGTTATCTCCAAGACGATTACCGGTGATGAGTTTTCAACACATTTTCAAGTCGATTAATGCTCCTGAATAACTTGCAACCAAAGTATTTTTTTACCCAAAACTTTATTTCGAGGTGAATGATCCCAAGATATAAGAAAATTATTTCCAAGCCAAATTAGAGAGCGAAATGTTTAACTTCCATTTTTACTCCCTCCTATCGGCACATAATTGGAATTCGTATTTCCGGCAACACGGTGAGACATTTTGAAACGACAATAACTCTTTGGATTTCCATTGAAAAATACAAAATTTGTGTTCAAATTCAAGCTCAGAGTGTCTACTTTCTAAAACTTGCGGGCCGCGTCTAAAAATTCCTAACCGTTCAAAAGTAATCTTCGGAACGGATATCAAAGATGAGATTTCAACACATTTTCAAATTGATTAAGGCTTGTGAAGAACTTGCAACCAAAGTATTTTTTACCATTAACTTCATTTCAAGATGATTGATCCCACAATATAAGAAAAATATTTCCAAGCCAAATTCGTGAGGGAAACGTTTAACTTCCATTTTTACTCCCTCCTATCGGCACATAATTGGAATCCGTATTTCGGGTAACACGGTGAGACACTTTCAAACGACAATAACTCTCTTGATTTCCATTGAAAGAATACAGAATTTGTGTTCAAATTCAAGCTCAGAATGTGTACTTTCTAAAACATGCAGGCCACGTCCAAAAATTCCGAACAGTTCAAAAGTTATCTTCGAGACGATTACCGAAGATGAGTTTTCAACACATTTTCAATTCGATTAACGCTCGTGAATAACTTGCAACCAAAGTATTTTTTACTATTAACTTCATTTCGATATTATTGATCCCTCAATATAAGAAAAATATTTCCAAGCCAAATTCGTGAGGGAAACGTTTAACTACAATTTTTACCCCCTCCTATCGGCACATAATTGGAATCCATATTTCGGGTAAAACGGTGAGACACTTTGAAACGACAATAACTCTCTTGATTTCCATTGAAAGAATACAAAATTTGTGTTCAAATTCAAGCCCAGAATGCGTACTTTGTAAAACATGCAAACCGCATCTAAAAGTTCCAAACTGTTTAAAAGTTATCTTCGAGACGATTACCGAAGATGAGTTTTCAACACATTTTCAATTCGATTAACGCTCGTGAATAACTTGCAACCAAAGTATTTTTTACCATTAACTTCATTTCGATATGATTGATCCCACAATATAGAAAAATATTACCAAGCCAAATTCGTGAGCAAAACGTTTAACTTCCATTTTTACTCCCTCCAATCGACACATAGTCGGAATCCGAATTTCGGGTAACACGGTGAGACACTTTCAAATGACAATAACTCTCTTGATTTCCACAGAAAGAATACAAAATTTGTTTTCAAATTCAAGCCCAGAATGTGTACTTTCTAAAACATGCAGGCCGCGTCTAAAAATTCCAAACTGTTCAAAAGTTATCTCCGAGACGATTACCGAAGATGAGTTTTCAACGCATTTTCAAGTCGATTAACGCTCGTGAATAACTTGCAACGAAAGTATTTTTTACCCAAAACTTTATTTCGAGATGATTGATCCCACGATATAAGAAAAATATTTCCTAGCCAAATTCTTGAGCGAAACGTTTAACTTCCATTTTTACTCCCTCCTATCGGCACATAATTAGAATCCGTATTCCGGGCAACAGGGTGAGACATTTTGAAACGACAATAACTCTCTGGATTTCCATTGAAAAAATTCAAAATTTGTGTTCAAATTCAAGCTCATAGTGTATACTTTCTAAAACTTGCGGGCCGCGTCTAAAAATTCCTTACCGTTCAAAAGTAATCTTCGGAACGGATATCAAAGATGAGATTTCAACAAATTTTAAAATCGATTAACGCTCGTGAATAACTTGCAACCAAAGTATTTTTTTCCATTAACTTCATTTTGAGATGATTGATCCCTCAATATAAGAAAAATATTTCCAAGCCAAATTCGTGAGCGAAACATTTAACTTCCATTTTTACTCCATCCTATCGGCACATAATTGGAATCTGTATTTCATGTAACACGGTGAGACACTTTCAAACGACAATAACTCGCTTGATTTCCATTGAAAAAATACAAAATTTGTGTTCAAATACAAGCTCAGAATGTGTACTTTCTAAAACATGCAGGCCGCGTCTAAAAATTCCAAATAGTTCAAAAGTTATCTTCGAGACGATTTCTGGAGATGAGTTTTCAACACGTTTTCAATTCGATAAACGCTCGTCAATAACTTGCAACCAAAGTATTTTTTACCATTAACTTCATTTCGATATGATTGATCCCTCAATATAAGAAAAATATTTCCAAGCCAAATTCGTGAGGGAAACGTTTAACTTTCATTTTTACTCCCCCTTATCGGCACATAATTAGAATCCATATTTTGGGTAAAACGGTGAGACACTTTGAAACGACAATAACTCTCTTGATTTTCATTGAAAGAATACAAAATTTGTGTTCAAATTCAAACTCAGAATGCGTACTTTCTAAAACATGTAGAACGCGTCTAAAAGTTCCGAACAGTTCAAAAGTTATCTTCGAGACGATTACCGAAGATGAGTTTTCAACACATTTTCAATTCGATTAATGCTCGTGAATAACTTGCAACCAAAGTATTTTTTACCATTAACTTCATTTCGATATGATTGATCCCGCAATATAGAAAAATATTTCCAAGCCAAATTCGTGAGCAAAACGTTTAACTTCCATTTTTACTCCCTCCTATCGGCACATAGTTGGAATCCGTATTTTGGGTAACACGGTGAGACACTTTCAAATGAAAATAACTCTCTTCATTTCCACTGAAAGAATACAAAATTTATTTTCAAATTCAAGCCCAGAATGTGTACTTTCTAAAACATGCAGGCCGCGTCTAAAAATTCCAAACTGTTCAAAAGTTATCTCCGAGACGATTACCAAAGATGTGTTTTCAATACATTTTCTAGTCGATTAACGGTCGTGAATAACTTGCAACCAAAGTATTTTTTACTCAAAACTTTATTTCGAGATGATGGATCCCATGATATAAGAAAAATATTTCCTAGGCAAATTCATGAGCGAAACGTTTAACTTCCATTTTTGCTCCCTCCTATTGGCACATAATTGGAATCCGTATTTCGGGCAACACGGTGAGACATTTTGAAACGACAATAACTCTCTGGATTTCCATCAAAAAAATACAAAATTTGTGTTCAAATTCAAGCTCAGAGTGTATACTTTCTAAAACTTGCGGGCCGCGTCTAAAAATTCCTTACCGCTCAAAAGTAATCTTCGAAACGAATATCAAAGATGAGATTCCAACACATTTTCAAATCGATTAACGCTCGTGAATAACTTGCAACCAAAGTATTTTTTTCCATTAACTTTATGTCGAGATGATTGATCCCTCAATATAAGAAAAATATTTCCAAGCCAAATTTGTGAGCGAAACATTTAACATCCATTTTTACTCCCTCCTATCGGCACATAATTGGAATCCGTATTTCGGGTAACACGGTGAGACACTTTCAAACGACAATAACTCTCTTGATTACCATTGAAAAAATACAAAATTTGTGTTCAAATACAAGCTCAGAATGTGTACTTTCTAAAACATGCAGGCCGCGTCTAAAAATTCCAAACAGTTCAAAAGTTATCTACGAGACGATTTCTGAAGATGAGTTTTCAACACGTTTTCAATTCGATTAACGCTCGTGAATAACTTGCAACCAAAGTTTTTGTTACCATTAACTTCAATTCAAGATGATTGATCCCGCAATATAAGAAGAAAATTTCCAAGCCAAATTCGTGAGCGAAATGTTTAACTTCCATTTTTTCTCCCTCCTATCGACACATAATTGGAATCCGTATTTTGGGTAACACGGTGAGACACTTTCAAACGACAATGACTCTCTTGATTTCCAGTGAAAGAATACAAATTTTTTGTTCAAATTCACGCCCAGAATGTGTACTTTCTAAGACATTCAGGCCACGTCTAAAAATTCCAAACAGTTCAAAAGTTATCTTCGAGAAAATTACCGTAGATGAGTTTTCAGCACATTTCCAATTCGATTATCGGTCGTGAATAACTTGCAACCAAAATGTTCTTTACCTTAACTTCATTTCGAGATGATTGATCCCGCAATATAAGAAAAATATTTCCAAGACAAATTCGTGAGCGAAATGTTTAACTTCCATTTTTAGGCCCTCCTATCGGCACAAAATTGGAATCCGTATTTCGGGTAACACGATGAGACACATTCAAACAACAATAACTCTCTTGATTTCCATAGAATGAATACAAAATTTGTCTTCAAATTCAAGCTTAGAATGTGTACTTTCTGAAACATGCAGGCCACGTCTAAAAATTCGAAACTGTTCAAAAGTTATCTTCGAGATGATTACCGAAGATGAGTTTTCGACACATTTTCAAGTCGATTAATGCTCCTGAATAACTTGCAACCAAAGTATTTTTTACCCAAAACTTTTATTTCGAGATGATTGATCCCATGATATATAGAAAAACATTTCCAAGCCAAATTAGAGAGTGAAACGTTTAACTTCCATTTTTACACCCTTCTATCGACACATAATTAGAATCCGTATTTCGGGTAACACGTTGAGACACTTTCAAACGACAATAACTCTCTTGATTTCCATTGAAAGAATATAAAATTTTTGTTCAAATTCAAGCCCAGAATGTGTACTTTGTAAAACATGCAAGCCACGTCTAAAAATTTCAAACAGTTCAAAAGTTATCTTCGAGACGATTACCGAATATGAGTTTTGAACACATTTTCAATTCGATTAACGCTCGTGAATAACTTGGAACCGAAGTATTTTTTACCGTTAACTTCATTTCGGGTTGACTGATCCCGCAATATAAGAAAAATATTTCCAACCCAAATTCGTGAGCGAAACGTTTAACTTCCATTTTTACTCCCTCCTATCGGCACATAATTGGAATCCGTATTTTGGGTAACACGGTGAGACGCTTTCAAACGACAATAACTCTCTTGATTTCCATTCAAAGAATGCAAAGTTTATGTCGAAATTCAGGCCCAGAATGTGTACTTTCTAAAACATGCTGGTCGCATCTAAAAATTCCAAATAGTTCAAAAGTTTTCTTCGAGACGATTATCGAAGATGAGTTTTCAACACATTTTCAATTCGATTAACGCTCGTGAATAACTTGCAACCAAAGTATTTTTTACCATTAACTTCATTTCGAGTTGATTGGTCCCTCAATATAAGAAAAATATTTCCAAGCCAAATTCGTGAGCGAAAAGTTTAACTTCCATTTTTACTCCCTCCTATCGACAAATAATTGGAATCCATATTTCGGGTAACACGTTGAGACACTTTCAAACAACAATAACTCTCTTGATTTCTAGTGGAAGAATACAATATTTGTGTTCAAATTCAAGCCCAGAATGCGTATTTTCTAAAACATGCAGGCCGCGTCTAAAGATTCCAAACAGTTCAAAAGTTATCTTCGTGACGATTACCGAAGATGAGTTTTCAACACATTTTCAATTCGATTAATGCTCGTGAATAACTTGCAACCAAGGCATTCTTTACCATTAACATCATTTCAAGACGATTGATCCCGCAATATAATAAATATATTTCAAAGCCAAATTCATGAGCGAAACGTTTAGCTTCCATTTTTACTCCCTCCTATCGGCACATAATTGGAATCTGTATTTCGAGTAACACAGTGAGCCGCTTTCAAACGACAGTAACTCTCTTGATTTCCAAAGAAAGAATACAAAATTTCTGTTCAGATTCAAGCTCAGAATGTGTACTTTCTAAAACGTGAGGGCCACGTCTAAAAATTCCAAACAGTTCAAAAGTTATCTTCGAGACGATTACCGAAGACGAGTTTTCAACACATTTTCATTTCGATTAACGCTCGTGAATAACTTGCAACCAAAGTATTTTTTACCATTAACTTCAATTCGAGATGATTGATCCCGCAATATAGGAAAAATATTTCGACCCAAATTCATGAGCGAAACGTTTAGCTTCCATTTTTACTCCCTTCTATCGGCACATAATTGGAATCCGTATTTTGGGTAACACGGTGAGACACTTTCAAACGACAATAACTCTCGTGATTTCCGTTGAAAGAATACAAAATTTGTGTTCAAATTGAAGCCCAGAATGTGTACTTTCTAAAACATGCAGGCTGCGTCTAAAAATTCCAAACAGTTCAAAAGTTATCTACGAGACGATTACCGAGGATGAGTTTTCAACACATTTTTAATTCGATTAACGCTGGTGAATAACTTGCAACCAAAGTATTTTTTTTCATTAACTCCATTTCGAGATGATTGATTCCTCAATATAAGAAAAATATTTCCAAGCCAAATTCGTGAGCGAAACGTTTAACTGCCATTTTTACTCCCTCCTATCGACACATAATTGGAATTCGTATTTCGGGTAACACGGTGAGACACTTTCAAACGACAATAACTCTCTCGATTTCCAGTGGAAGAATACAATATTTGTGTTCAAATTCAAGCCCAGAAAGTCCACTTTCTAAAACATGAAGACCGCGTCTAAATATTTCAAACAGTTCAAAAGTTATCTTCGAGATGATTACCAAAGATGAGTTTTCAACACATTTTCAATTCGATTAACGCTCATGAATAACTTGCAACCAAAGAATTTTTTACCATTAACTTCATTTCGAGATGAATGATCCCGCAATATAAGAAAAATATTTCCAACCCAAATTCATGAGCGAAACGTTTAACTTCCATTTTTACTCCCTCCTATCGGCACATAATTAGAATCTGTATTTTGGGTAACACGGTGAGACACTTTCAAACGACAATAACTCTCTTGATTTCCATTGAAAGAATACAAAATTTGTGTTCAAATTCAAGCTCAGAATGTGTACTTTCTAAAACATGCAGGCCGCGTCTAAAAATTCCAAACAGTTCGAAAGTTATCTTCGAGAGGATTACCGAAACTGAGTTTTCAACACATTTTCAATTCGATTAACGCTCGTGAAGAACTTGCAACCAAAGTATTTTTTACCATTAAATTCATTTCGAGATGATTGATCCCTCAATATAAGAAAAATATTTCCAAGCCAAATTCGTGACCGAAGAGTTTGACTTCCATTTTTACTCCCTCATATCGACAAATAATTGGAATCTGTATTTTGGGTAACACGTTGAGACACTTTCATACGACAATAACTCTCTTGATTTCCAGTGGAAGAATACAATATTTGTGTTCAAATTCATGCCCAGAATGTGTACTTTCTAAAACATGAAGGCCGCGTCTAAAAATTCCAAACAGTTCAAAAGTTATCTTCGAGACGATTACCGAAGACGAGTTTTCAACACATTTTCAAGTCGATTATCGCTCGTGAATAACTTGCAACCAAAAGTATTTTTTACCCAAAACTACATTTCGAGATGATTGATCCCGCGATATAAGAAAAATATTTCCAACCCAAATTCGTGGATGAAACGTTTAACTTCCATTTTTACTCTCTCCTGTCTGCACATAATTGGAATCCGTATTTCGGGTAACATGGTTAGACATTTTGAAACGACAATCACTCTCTTGATTTCCACAAATAGAATACAAAATTTGCATTCAAATTCAAGCTCAGAACTTTTTCTTTCTAAAACATGCAGGCCACGTCTAAAAATTCCAAACTGTTCAAAAGTTATCTCCGAGATGATTACCGAAGATGAGTTTTCAACACATTTTCATGTCGACTAATGCACCTGAATAACTTGCAACCATAGTATTTTTTACCCAAAACTTTAGTTCGAGATGATTAATCCAATCATATAAGAATAATATTTCCAAGCCAAATTCGAGAGCGAAACGTTTAACTTCCATTTTTACTCCCTCCTATCGGCACATAATTGGAATCCGTATTTCGGGTAACACGGTGAGACACTTTCAAACGACAATAACTCTCTTCATTTCCATTCATGGAATACAAAATTTGTGTTCAAATTCAAGCTCAGAATGTGTACTTACTAAAACATTCAGGCCGCGTCTAAAAATTCAATACAGTTCAAAAGTTATCTTCGAGACGATTACCGAAGATGAGTTCTCCACACATTTTCAATTCGATTAACGCTCGTGAATAACTTGCAACCAAAGTATTTTTTACCATTAACTTCATTTCGAGATGATTGATCGCGCAATATAAGAAAAATATTTCCAAGCCAAATTCGTGAGCGAAACGTTTAACTTCCATTTTTAGGCCCTCCTATCGGCACATAATTGGAATCCGTATTACGGGTAACACGGTGAGACACATTCAGACGACAATAACTCTCTTGATTTCCATAGAATGAATACAAAATTTGTGTTCAAATTCAAGCTTAGAATGTGTACTTTCTAAAACATGCAGGCCACGTCTAAAAATTCGAAACTGTTCAAAGGTTATCTCCGAGACGATTGCCGAAGATGAGTTTTCGACACATTTTCAAGTCGATTAATGCTCCTGAATAACTTGCAACCAAAGTATTTTTTACCCAAAACTTTTATTTCAAGATGATTGATCCCATGATATATAGAAAAATATTTCCAAGCCAAATTAGAGAGCAAAACGTTTAACTTCCATTTTTACACCCTTCTATCGACACATAATTAGAATCCGTATTTCGGGTAACACGTTGAGACACTTTAAAACGACAATAACTATCTTGATTTCCATTGAAAGAATACAAAATTTGTGTTCAAATTCAAGCCCAGAATGTGTACTTTCTAAAACATGCAGGCCGCGTCCAAAAATTCCAAACAGTTCAAAAGTTATCTTTGAGACGATTGCCGAATATGAGTTTTGAACACATTTTCAATTCGATTAACGCTCGTGAATAACTTGCAACCAAAGTATTTTTTACCATTAACTTCATTTCGGGTTGACTGATCCTGCAATATAAGAAAAATATTTCCAACCCCAATTCGTGAGCGAAACATTTAACTTCCATTTTTACTCCCTCCTATTGGCACATAATTGGAATCCGTATTTTGGGTAACACGGTGAGACACTTTCAAACGACAATAACTCTCTTGATTTCCATTGAAAGAATACAAAATTTGTGTTGAAATTCAAGCCCAGAATGTGTACTTTCTAAAACATGCAGGTCGCATCTAAAAATTCCAAACAGTTCAAAAGTTTTCTTCGAGACGATTACCGAAGATGAGTTTTCAACACATTTTCAATTCGATTAATGCTCGTGAATAACTTGCAACCAAAGTATTTTTTACCATTAACTTCATCTCGAGATGATTGGTCCCTCAATATAAGAAAAATATTTCCAAGCCAAATTCGTGAGCGAAAAGTTTAACTTCCATTTTTACTCCCTCCTATCGACAAATAATTGGAATCCGTATTTCGGGTAACACGTTGAGACACTTTCAAACGACAATAACTCTCTTGATTTCTTGTGGAAGAATACAATATTTGATTTCAAATTCAAGCCCAGAATGTGTACTTTCTAAAACATGCAGGCCGCGTCTAAAAATTCCAAACAGTTCAAAAGTTATCTTCGTGACGATTACCGAGGATGAGTTTTCAACACATTTTCAATTCAATTAATGCTCGTGAATAACTTGCAACCAAAGCATTCTTTTCCATTAACTTCATTTCGAGATGATTGATCCCGCAATATAAAAAATATATTTCGAAGCCAAATTCAAGAGCGAAACGTTTAACTTCCATTTTTACTCCCTCCTATCGGCACATAATTGGAATCCGTATTTCAGGTAACACAGTGAGCCACTTTCAAACGACAGTAAGTCTTTTGATTTCCAAAGAAAGAATACAAAATTTGTGTTCAGATTCAAGCTTAGAATGTGTACTTTCTAAAACATGGAGGCCACGTCTAAAAATTCCAAACAGTTCAAAAGTTATCTTCGAGACGATTACCGAAGATGAGTTTTCAACACATTTTCAATTCGATTAACGCTCATGAATAACTTGCAACCAAAGTATTTTTTACCATTAACTTCAATTCGAGATGATTGATCCCGCAATATGAGAAAAATATTTCCAACCCAAATTCGCGAGCGAAACGTTTAGCTTCCATTTTTACTCCCTTCTATCGGCACATAATTGGAATCCGTATTTTGGGTAACACGGTGAGACACTTTCAAATGACAATAACTCTTTTGATTTCCGTTGAAAGAATACAAAATTTATGTTCAAATTCAAGCTCAGAATGTTTACTTTCTAAGACATGCAGGCTGCGTCAAAAAATTCCAAACAGTTCAAAAGTTATATTCGAGACGATTACCGTAGATGAGTTTTCAACAGATTTTCAATTCGATTAACGCTCATGAATAACTTGCAACCAAAGTATTTTTTATCATTAACTCCATTTCGAGATGATTGATTCCTCAATATAAGAAAAATATTTCCAAGCCAAATTCGTGAGCGAAACGTTTAACTGCGATTTTTACTCCCTCCTATCGACACATAATTGGAATCCGTATTTCGGGTAACACGGTGAGACACTTTCAAACGACAATAACTCTCTCGATTTCCAGTGGAAGAATACAATATTTGTGTTCAAATTCAAGCCCAGAAAGTCCACTTTCTAAAACATGAAGACCGCGTCTAAAAATTTCAAACAGTTCAAAAGTTATCTTCGAAACGATTACTGAAGATGAGTTTTCAACATATTTTCAATTCGATTAATGCTCATGAATAACTTGCAACCAAAGTATTTTTTACCATTAACTTCATTTCGAGATGACTGATCCCGCAATATAAGAAAAATATTTCCAACCCAAATTCGTGAGCGAAACGTTTAACTTCCATTTTTACTCCCTCCTATCGGCACATAATTGAAATCCGTATCTAGGGTAACTCGGTGAGACACTTTCGAACGTCAATAACTCCCTTGATTTCCATTGGAAGAATACAAAATTTGTGTTCAAATTCAAGCTCAGAATGTGTACTTTCTAAAACATTCAGGCCGCGTCTAAAAATTCCAAACAGTTCAAAAGTTATCTTCAAGACGATTACCGAAGATGAGTTTTGAACACATTTTCAATTCAATTAACGCTCGTGAATAACTTGCAACCAAAGTATTTTTTACCATTAACTTCATTTCGAGATGATTGATCCCTCAACATAAGAAAAATATTTACAAGCCAAATTCGTGAGCGAAACGTTTTACTTCCATTTTTACTCCCTCTTATCGGCATATAATTGGAATCCGTATATCTGGTAACACAGTGAGACACTTCCAAACGACAATAACTCTCTTCATTTCCGTAGAAAGAATTCAAAATTTGTGTTCAAATTCAAGCTCAGAATGTGTACTTTCTAAAACATGCAGGCTACATCAAAAAATTCCAAACAGTTCAAAAGTTATCTTCGAGACGATTACCGAAGATGAGTTTTCAACAGATTTTCAATTCGATTAACGCTCGTGAATAACTTGCAACCAAAGTATTTTTTATCATTAACTCCATTTCGAGATGATTGATTCCTCAATATAAGAAAAATATTTCCAAGCCAAATTCGTGAGCGAAACGTTTAACTGCCATTTTTACTCCCTCCTATCGACACATAATTGGAATCCGTATTTCGGGTAACACGTTGAGACACTTTCAAACGACAATAACTCTCTTGATTTCCAGTGGAAGAATACAATATTAGTGTTCAAATTCAAGCCCAGAATGTGTACTTTCTAAAACATGCAGGCCGCGTCTAAAAATTCCGAACAGTTCAAATCTTATCTTCAAGACGATTACCGAAGATGAGTTTTCAACACATTTTCAATTCGATTCACGCTCGTGAGTAACTTGCAACCAAAGTATTCTTCACCATTAACTTCATTTCGAGATGATTGATCCCGCAATATAGGAAAAATATTTCCAAGCCAAATTCGTGAGCGAAACGTTTAACTTACATTTTTACACCCTCCCATCAGCACAAAATTGGAATACGTATTTCGGGTAACACGGTGAGACACTTTCAAACGACAATAACTCTCTTGATTTCCATTGAAAGAATACAAAATTTGTGTTCAAATTCAAGCCCAGGATGTGTACTTTCTAAAACATGCAGGCCGCTTCTAAAAATTCCAAACAGTTCAAAAGTTATCTTCGAGGCGATTACCGAAGATGAGTTTTCAACACGTTTTCAATTCGATTAACGCTCGTGAATAACTTGCAACCAATGTATTTTTTACAATTAACTTCAATTCGAGATGATTGATCCCTCAATATAAGAAAAATATTTCCAAGCCAAATTCGTGAGCGAAACGTTGAACTTCCATTTTAACTCCCTCCTATCGGCGCATAATTGGAATCCGTATTTCGGGTAACACGTTGAGACACTTTCAAACGACAAAAACTCTCTTGATTTCCAGTGGAAGAATAGAAAATTTGTGTTCAAATTCAAGCCCATAATGTGTACTTTCTAAAACATGCAGGGCTCATCTAAAAATTCCTAGCAGTTCAAAAGTTATATTCGAATCGATTACAGAAGATGAGTTTTCAACACATTTTCAATTCGATTAACGCTCGTGAATAACTTGCAACCAAAGTATTTTTTACCAGTAACTTCAATTCGATATGATTGATTCCTCAATATAAGAAAAATATTTCCAAGCCAAATTCGTGAGGGAAACGTTTAACTTCCATTTTTACTCCCTCCTATCGGCACATAATTGGAATCCATATTTCGGGTAAAACGGTGAGAGACTTTCAAATGACAATAACTCTCTTGATTTCCATTGAAAGAATACAAATTTTGTGTTCAAATTCAAGCTCAGAATGTGTACTTTCTAATGCATGCAGGCCGCGTCAAAAATTCCAAGCAGTTCAAAAGTTATCTCCGAGACGATTACCGAAGATGAGTTTTCAACACATTTTCAAGTCGATTAACGCTCATGAATAACTTGCAGCCAATGTATTTTTTACCCAAAATTTCATTTCGAGATGATTGATCCCACGATATAAGAAAAATATTTCCAAGCCAAATTTGTGGTTGAAACGTTTAACTTCCATTTTTAATCCCTCCTATCGGCACATAATTGGAATCCGTATTTCGGGTAACACGGTGAGACACTTTCAAACAACAATAACTCTCTTGATTTCCATTGAAAGAATACAATATTTGTGTTCAAATTCAAGCCCAGAATGTGTACTTTCTAAAACATGCAGGCCGCGTCTAAAAATTCCAAACAGTTTAAAAGTTATCTTCGAGACGATTACCGAAGATTAGTTTTCAACACATTTTCAATTCGATTAACGCTCGTGAATAACTTGCAACCAAAGCATTCTTTACCATTAACTTCATTTCGAT